>JAJQWJ010000003.1:41680745-42088245 GCA_023637945.1 Phaethornis superciliosus | reverse complement strand
GGGGGGTGAAAGGGACATTTTTATTTTTGCATTTTATGTTTTGCTGCCTTCTAAATCAATTAAGCGAGCAATGGATGCGGAATTAAACTTACTTCCCGAGGAGTGAGGAACCATAATGTGTGTTTATTTTAATTGCTGTTGTTGTAGCAGCAATAGTAGTAGTAGTAGTAGTAAACAGTAGTAATAACAATAATTAATAATAATAAAATAATAGTAATACCCACAACAACAGTAACACCACTACTGAAGGCAAGGCTCTTCTTTAAGCCTTTGTTGTTCAGCAGTAATTCCATTGTTTATTTAGGCAGAGGTTTTTCTATCTGACGCTGAGATCAAATTGTAGGTGTAATTGTTCAGCACTTAGGCAAAGCAGTGGGAGGATGGAAACAGAATGCCCTGGGTTTTGACTGACCAAAGTTCCCCAGGTCTCCCTCCAACAGCACCTGCTCAGGGTGTGAATTCAGCACCCTCTAAGGCTGCTTCAGACCTCAAGACCTCACCCCGCCAACGCCTACCTGGAAGGGCAGAGTTGAAGCTCTGCTTCTCCTCGACAGCTATTTCACAGGGATATTAAGCCTCATTTCCTTGATGGTAATGCAGTTATAATTTGGTTTTTGCTTCTTGCTCCAGCCTTGCCATTCAGCACAAAACACAAAAAACTCAACTCGAGCTGAGCTCCACACCCATAAATATGGGAAAGTGGTGGGTTGGTTTTTTCAACAGCAACCTGTTCAGGTAAAAAGTTCCAGCAGAATTGCAGCAGGCAAGCAGGGAGAGGCCCCCGGGGAGAGCAGAGAGAAGAAACACTTCGGTGCACTGTCTGCAAACCCAGAATTCAGCAGCTTTTTTTGGCAGCCGATTTGTTTCAAGTGTTTTGTTTGAGGAAACGTATGTATTTTTCTTTGTGCACTTTGTGGATTTACTACAACCGCTCCAGACAGCTGTTGATTCAGTGAAATGAGCACATTATTAAAAATCCTCTAACATCGCCACACTGAAAAGCAGGCACCTTTGGATGGAGCTTTAGATTTGAACCCAGAAAAAGATGCAAATGAAAACTCTGTGAAGAAGATGTGCAGCCTGGGCTGTGCCTGCAGCCTGGGGGGGCAAATGGAGCTCCAGCCCCTCTATTTTCTTTGTTTCCACCAGACCTAGATACTAAAAATAAATGAAAACCAAAGCAAACCATCCCACATCTAAAAAATAAATGTTTGCTAATACTTGAAAAAATTACATCTCCCCAGCAAGCTGGCACTAAATGTCCTGCAAATAATTCTGCACCGTGCCCCATACTTTGTTTTCTTTCCTTACTTACGATCCAGTTTTGCAGAGGGAGATCACCTATACTAAATAAAGCAGGAAATAAGTAGATGTTTTCATTTTGCTTTATGTCAGAAGAAAACAAGAAGGCAAACTGTGGCATATTGAGTATTTTTTTTTCCACCGCTGTCATTCACACTAGGCTATGCAAGTTTTAGACAATTCCCCAGCCTGGCTGCATATTAAGCTGGCCATGTATAGCTTTATTATAGCGTGGTGGTGAGGAAACATTAATATTCCTGTGTTGCATCTGACAGGACATTTACATGCGCCCATCTGAGCTCACACCTGAGAGCTGCTCCGAGGTACAGTAGCTGTGCTCCGATTGTAAAGGCAAATGAAGAACACAAATTCCCTGCTGGGATCGGGGCTGACCTCACCACACCCCACATCGCAAACCTTTCCCTTGCCAACCCGAGGCAATGCCACCTCCGAATGAAGAATGAGCCAGGGAGCAGCCACCAAGTTAACAGCCCTTGTGGAAGAAGAGCAAAAAACCTCACTGAATTATTTTAAAGATGCACAACGAGTGCAGCTGGCCAATAAAGGTTGGGAAACAAACTCCGTGCAGGATGCGTTGCATACTAAACCCTGTCAGGAAGACGATGAGGATGTTTATGGGCTTCCAAATGGGTTCGGCACTAGCATGGGAGGCTTTGAATAATGTGAGGGCTTGGTCTGCCTGTCCATGAGGGTCCACAGTCACTGGTCCAGCTCCTTGCAAGCATTTAAGCATGCGGGTGCTGTTTGGTCCTTGTTACCAAGGGTGAGAGCCCTAAAGCACAAACTGTGTTTCATGGAAATTCATTATGAAATGGAAAAGAAATCATCCCGACCACTCAGGCAGTTTGTGGGTCCATTAACGTGCTGTGATTTTTAAAAGTATGTAATAAATCAAAGCAACCAATGTACTGATATCAACCGTTGTGGGCCCAAACCTGCTATGCAAGACATTCCAAGAGGCAGGCTGGAGTGAGGGCATTTGTACAAAACAAGATAAAATATGTTCATTAGCCCAGAGGAAATAAAAACACCGATGGTTAATTTTAGGGGCATGCGACCAGCAGGCCATAGGTCTTAATGTATTAAAATATATGAGCTCGGCGTATTTTATGAACTTGTGCAATATCCCTGAAGCTGACACATAAAATAGAGTCCTCATGGATGGAAGCTGAGTTCAGACACCTGACAGGCTGAAAAGATGACCTCCTTGGCTTCACAACATCACTGGCAGAACCACTACCTGAACAAAATCACAACAAGCTGAAAGGTAATGAGAGATCTTCAGCGATTAGCTAAAAAAACTCAAAACAAACAAACAAAAAAGCCCCACTAAGTGGCAATGTGCCAGGCCCTGTCCATCTTGATGCTAAACACCTTTTATTGCACAAAGCTGGTACTACTGGATATAAAAACAGACCAAAGCTTGAAGGGAATTTTGTCCAGAAATTGCAGTAATGAGGATGCGTGCAGGCAAACAACTGGAGGCTTAACTCCCGTTGCCTGACACTGCCTCACAAACCTCTTTAATCATTTTTATTATTTGAATGAAACAGGAAAGAGCTCGTGGGCTGAGGGTTGCATATACAAAATGGGGTGATGCTAATAGGCCTCCTCCTCTTTAAAAGAGGCATTACCAAATTATGGGAATGTTTAGAGAAGACTTTATTTCTCTCACCAGGCTAATTAGAAGGTGTTTAATTTACTCCCTGCCTCAGTTTCCATCACCCAGCACTCATTGTCGGGACTCGCTGCACAGAGCCTTATGTTTATTACACACATTATTTTCAAAGCTCTAGGCACGTGATGCAAACATGCACCTTTTCAGATATTTACAAAGTTCAACATGTGCCAGGCTGGCTTTTCAACCCCAGGCATTTTGGATGCAGTGATGCTTCAGCCAATGGTGAGCTCCACAATTAGATGGCCCATACAATAGGAGAAAGAATGCAAAACATCTTTCTCATTCTCTAATACAGATCTAATTCGTAGGAAAGAAGAAAAAAAAAATTTAAAAAAAAAAAGCGGGGGGGGGGGGGGGGGGGGGGGGGGGGGGGGGGGAAAAATTAAAAAAGGAAAGATACAGGGCACTGCAACACTGATGCTCCCCTGAAAGGATCATGCCAAGGCAGAGGAAAGAAAACTTTCTACTCTGCTTCTGTGTTTCGAGGGAACTCAGACTTGTGTTTCCAATAAAAAGCCATTTTTACATTAACTGTCTGTAACAGCAGGCACTAGGCAAACTAACACAATCTCTGCCTCATATAAAGGACGATACTGGTGTCACGTGTTTGCTGCTTCAAAAATTGTTATTTATAAAAGGCAACAGGGAAGGCAGAGAACTACTGACTCTACCCAATCTCCCCATGCAGATAGCATTGGAGCAACTTTGTGATCCACTATATTTTTTTTATTTCTCCCCCATCCCCGAAGTAAATTTCACAGCCACACAGGCCACCGCCTTTAATTAAGCTTTCAAAAGTCTTCTGACAATGCCAACAATTGCAAGACACTTCTGGAGCTCAATCATGCAATCATCGTGACACTTCTACTTACAATTTGTCTTAGAAAGAGTTTCTTTGACATTGTACTTTGACAAAACAGCCAAGCTGCCGGTTCACAACCTTTCTCTGTCTTATTTACAAATACAGCTCATACGCAGGGCTCCAAAACTCAGGAGCAAGAGCTTTTGGGTAGCACCCTCACTATTCCTTCTTGCCTGCCACTGTTTTACCCAGCCTGTGCTCCACTGTTCTTTTCCTGAGGAAAAGAGACAAGAATTTTACTCCAAAATACTTCCATATTGCCTTTTTTTCCTCCCTTTTTTAAAGCTTTTTTCTTATTGTCCAGATCCAACGTGAAGTATACAATGCAGGTGTCAATAATATTTTTTTTTCTCCAGAACAAAACAAAATAATAAGGACTGGCAATTTACAACCTACAGAATAATAATGACAACTACTACTAAGAGTCCAAGAAAATTTCTGCAGTGTAATGACTACTCAAAACATTCCCTCCTGAGAACTGTAATAATCAAATATATTTGATCCAAAATCTAGTACCAAACTGTGTCCACCTTACCCCAATTACTGCAGACAGAGGTTTTTCTTATTTTTCCACACATTTTATTTGAATGCCACAAGCAGCTTGAGAATAAAGGATTGGAGCAGTAAAAATGACCTTCCCTCCTCCTTCTTTCTTTGAACAGTAAATACAGCATCTGCAGACACACACTCAGCATTATAAAGGGGAATATGCAGCAGTACTCTAAAGTGTTCTTCCAACTGAATCCAAGTAACACTGTAACACCTTTCTCACCCCCAAAACAGCCTTTCATTAATTCCCTCGGATTTATACATTCAACAATCAAAATGCTAAAATCTGACACTGGCAGACGATAAATATTTCTTTGGCCTTTTTGATAAGTGAACAGCAATTTTACATTCACTGATCTCTAGATACTTCATTTAATATTTCCCCCTGTTGTAAAACATGAGAGTGGGTAACTACAGCCCTGCCGTAGCACTCACTGCAAATCACGGGCTGCCGGTATCTGGTGGTGAGGCTTCGACATACATATTGATGAAACCTGCCTCATTGGACCCACACAACATATCCTATTAATTTTCAGTTAAATTTATGACATTTCAGCTGTGTCGCTGGATTAGCACTCAAAATTTTATAGCAAGTCAAAGCCCCGTGCAGGCAGCCAGCCACACGGAAGAGACAGGTACACATGCCTGCCACCTCGATGGGATCTCACAGCTACGGCACAGGTTGCACTGGCACATAGCAGCTCTCAGAATCATCCTCATGCCTGGAAAACAGTGAGCCTATGGAAGGTTAAAACAGACATTTTTTCTCCCTGCATTTGAAAGACTGGCTGCCTTCATCCTTGCCTTCAGATAAGTAGATCCTTAACCATCAACCTATCTTAAGATGATCTTTTACTGTAATACAGCAACTTACTGCCTACCAAACTGTAGAGAAAGCATGTGCTGTACCCAGAGCTATCCTAGAGCACCTCTCTAGCCACAGCTGGTCTGCAACACCTCTTAGAGCAGTTCTCTAGCCACAGCTAACCTGTAACAACATCTCTTTGAGCCTCACAACTAATCAGGGGCATTTGTAAATTGCTACCGAATATATATTTTCCCATCTCTTACCAGAAATAATCAGTTCCCTCAATTCCTGCATATTTTGCAAAGGCAGCCTCTGTCTTTCTATTTTTTCTTACTTACACACTTTCTGTATTTTGCATCCTCACAGAAAAATGAGAAATAAAATACCAGAATCTGAAGAGCCTGATGTTCACTGCAGGGGCCTTCCAGAAACCTGAACTCCACAGCTCACTCCAGCACTCTCAATGTTTATTTTACTGCCAGACCCCACAAACTCCTGGCTATGGGTCACTCAAGCACTTCTTTGGGATACAAAGAAGCTAAACTCATTCAAGTAAAAGGACAGATGTAAACATGAAGCCAAGGGGAAACAGTGCACGGCCCCAAACTCCTGGTAATCCTTATTCCTCACAGCCCAACTGCATTTCCCACCAATGGGAACAAGCAGGAGACCCCATCGGCTCCATCCTGGACCTGCACTCTTGGACCTCCTGCCCACAGGCACAGCTGCACACCACTGCAAAAAAAACCAGAGGCGGGAGATGTCTGGACAACTGCAGCTCACTCTCTACTCACAACAGTAGTCACGACTTGCACCACAGACTTGTGCCCATTTCCAGCCAGCCCCACCTGCAAGCAAAGGTTTCCCCTTCATGGAAGAGCGAGCAGGATCAGGCCCCTGCTGATGTGCACCTCTCCTTACACATCACCCTCCCTTGGCTCACCAAACCATGGAAAGCCAGCTGAAGCCACAGCCTTTTCTAAATTGACAGCCCCATGACCATCGTGCAAGGCCGGATCCTGCTTGCCTCATCACCTGCACCTTCTCAAAGCAGGATTTGGCTCACACCACATCCCCCGTAACAAACCAGTGCCAGAGCAAAGCCCCCAGCTGAGGAGTTCCCCCATCGTGGCCATCCCTCCAGCCTAGGGAACTATTTGGGACCAGGGCAATGAGAAGCGGGTTTAATTCCTGCTTGACAGATACTGTGTTTTGTCTTTACAACTGAGTGGCGCCATACGTAAATACAGAGTTACATCATACTGCTGCTCCTCCATATTTGGTGATTTAGTATGGCTTCAGAGCTCGGAAAACTACAAATCCCTTCCGCTGGGTTCCTACCTCATTAATCAAGCCCTACACTGCTGCTCGTTTTCCGTCAGACTGCAGGCAGCACATGGAAATGGGCACTGCCCCCTCTACCACACAGAGAAAAAATAAAACACGACAATTAAAAAAAAAAAAAAAAAAAAACAAACCACCTTTAACATCTCTGGGCTGGGAATTGCAATATATGCAGTAACCAGGGTTTCTGAAAATGTAGTTTAGCAGTTGCTGAAGACTGTTTCTTTAAAATATATGTATATGTAAATTCACATACATGTATTTGAAATAATATCCAGTATTCTGCAGAAACAGTAAATAACTATTTGCGTGACACATGCGTGCCTTCACACACGGCTTTGCAGACACACACATGCACAGGCAGACATGCTGATACAAATTCACTACCACCCCCAAAACCATAGCTTTCTAGCACAATTTGATGGCCAGTCTGGAGGCCAAGGAGGCTGCGGGAGTTATCACTCTGAACCTCTCAGCATTCTTACTGCCCTATTATGGTTTAACTTTGTGGCCAAAGCAAGGCCAAGACAAGCTCCAGCACATTGTGTGATGATGTACTACTGCGCCTCTGACAACCCCCAAGCGGTCCTGTGGGCTCCCCAAAATGAGCCACATCCCAAACGCCACCATGAAGAGGGGTTTGAAACTGGTTCAGGCATTTGTTGGTTTTGATACGCTGCGGTCTCGCCTTTTTCGACTGGTACTACTGGAGCAGTTTGAAGTGATCTGCAATGCTCAGCGTTCGTTTACTAGCAGGATTTTTAAAAGCAAGCTACACTCCCAGAGCTCTGGAATTTTCTTTCATGTAATATGCCCAAATTTTTTAACCTCCTTTGAGGAAATATCTGGACCGGCAAATGGCCTTCCAGTGTGAAAAGAAAAAAAAAAAAAAAAAAAAGAAAAGCTAAAAAATTGAATTATTTACCCTTTTTTTAAAAAAAATTGCATTTCATATTGTTTGTTGCACAAAACAGAGATCTGCCTTGGACATTTGTACGGCTGACATGTGGTTGTGTAAACCACAAACAAAATCAAGATACATCTGTCAAAACCACATCAGAGACAAGGGAGAGCACAGCGAAGCATTTATCATTTGGCTGAGGAGGCAGGCTGCAGAGAGCGGCCTTTCCTGTCAAACCAACCTTTTGAAATTTCCAACATGCCCTTAAACTTTTCGAATAAGCGTGTCTGTGCGCTTCAGCAACTGCCCTCTCTACTCTGGCCTGGCCAGTCGAAAATGGCATCTTAAAGTCAAGGTCGGTGGTGTCACTTTGCCATGGGGCTGTGTTTAATTACAGTCCATACGCTGACAGCCAATATGGAACCAAGGCTGGCTGACGCTTGGTTAACTCTTTCACCCCTGACTTTGCCAAAGACTCGAAAGCTCCTCGCTTTATCGCGCGCGGCAGGCTCTGAAATCTCCTCCCGCAGAGCTAGGGCCGGCAAGACACCGGGAGACGGTGACTACAATGCAGGCAAATCAGGAGAGCAGCCTCAAACAATACCGTCAGGAATACCGGCTGGCAGGACACGTGCCTGTTGATCCTGCCTCTGCGCAGGCACCAGCAAACACCGGTCCTGCGCTCGCCACAAACCCAAGGCAGGGTATTTAACACGTCGGCCGTCACAGCGAGCAGAACAGAGACAGACACGGGCAGTTTACAACTGCGAGAACACGCTACACGTTGCGACTGAAATGGAAATGAACTCGCAAACACTTCTCCTTGCTTTAATTTACCTGCTATATGTTCCTGTTTAGGGCAAATTCCTCTAGATGACGTTGATAAACAATCGTCATCCTCTGGCGTAACCTGGATGCCAACCTCCACGGGATTGGATGCTTTTTTCAGCTCACTTGGTGAGGGTGAAGGTGGCTTATCCACAGCCTTCTCTAAGCAGAGACTGCCATTGCATTGTTTCCGTTTGTGCTCAATAAAAATAAGAATGTCCCCCAACGGGAAGTTCATCTGACACTGGCCACAAGTGAGGAGGTCATGGTCCCCTTCCGGAGCTCCCAATGTGCCATGTTCAGGTTCATCATCAGTGAGAATGGCTTCAAGAGGTTCGGCTGCAGTTTGAGAAACAAAAGGAGAATCATTAGAGCTCTTAGATAAGGCACCAGGCACAGGGGGAGGAACGCACAGAGCCCCCTCTTCATGAATATTACACCCTGCTCCCCATGTCCCCCTGCTCCTCCCCAACTAGACCCATGCAACACGGCTGTTAGCATGTCAGCGAGGAGATGAATTCATCAGTTACAGGGAAGAGGTTTTGCAGGAGCAGCTGTAGCATGCAGAACTCAGCGAGCACCGCAACTGTCTCCGTGTTCCCACACGAGGACAAATTTCAGACTTGACTGAAAGATTCGGTGGTAATATTAAACGAATGGGCTGAAAGAATGCAGTGCAAAACTCCTGCGATACTACAGAGAGAAGCAAATACGGTGTTTCGTTGCCAGATGTATTATTTATGCACGTGAATTCAAGGCTAAAAGCACTGCACACTCTCAAGCACACATGGAGGGGGGGGGGGGGGGCAGCAAGGGGAGGGGCAGACCCACTTTCTAAAATTCAGAAGCCTGAACTACACAGGCGCAGACAAAAGGTGTTTCAACATTGAGATATTGCACATCCCCTACACAGGTTGTGCAGGTAGCACCCATGTGTGTAGAACAGGAGAGGGAGAGCCATACCGCACAGCCGCACACACCCAGGCACCAAAGCACGGGGCACGTATAGCCCCTTATACCACCCATGAAGATGTGTACATATCTATCTGTGTCACTACCCCATTTGCCCGCTCGCAGCTTCCGTTTTAAAAATTCAAAATCCAGGAGTTATTTGTGGGGGAGGGAAGGGACGAGGCAAAAAAAATAAATAAATAAATGGCTGAAACTGAAATTATAAAATGAGAGTGCAGCAGAAATGCCTGCAGGGCTGGGGGAGAGGCACCTCTTACTTTTCTGCTACTTACTCCTCAGGATTCAAGTAAATATCAAATTCATGATCAAGTCCACCCAGAGATGTTAGGTAGACGGGATATTTTTCAGTACTTGAGGAAGCAAGGCAATTAGTCATTTTTCCTTTTTTATCCCAAAATAAAGGAATGCCTAAATTATCTCTAACATGTTAGCACTGGCGGCAGCTCTCAGAACCTACAAATCATCATGGCCAAGAAGCAACTGCCACATTTCCTCCCAGCAGTGAGAACTGCCTTCTTTAAACTCAAAATACCTTGCCTAATGTTGTCAAAGTTGACAAATTTTCTGAATGAGCTCCAAAAAGCTTCATTATGAGGCTATTTCTGCTCTCAGAATCATCAGTGGATGCTCTTAACGAGGCAGACGCTGCTCTTTTTTGATGTGTTTTTTTTGTTTGGTTGGTTTTTTTGTTTTTTTTTTTTAAGTTTGCACAGAATACCTTGGCAATCTCTTGTGGTCTCCATCACTACTGTCTTTCATGAGGGGGGAAAAAAAAAAAAAAAAAAAAAGACTAAATACCAGCAGCGTGCTGGTATTCCTCTACCTGCGCAATACAACTAAGAGTAGTGAGAAGGAGGAGAGGGTACTACAGATACAACCCACCTCAAAACACTGGCAGGTAATGCAAGTGAGACAGAATACAACTCCTAAACAGTTAATCATCCTGACCTTCTTTAGCTGGCTGCCAATTTCACATTTAATGAACTTAAAGCCACAGAGAATCAAAAAATAGATTTTAATTTGACTGCGCAATATTGGAACTGATTTTGATAAAGTGCAAAAATCCAGTGAACTCAGGTTAAATTTATTTCAACCCTACCTAGGCTGAATATTGAGGAGGAAGATCTGGAGTAGCTCCCAGTTGTGCTGCGTAAAATAATATTGAAAGAGCACACTACCTTGCCGTACCTCGGCTCCAACTAGGACACTGGGATCCAGCCCATCATTTATTGCCTCTAGTACTACTTCTAATTTAACGTAAGGTCACAACCACAGGAATATGAAGGTTACATTTGTATTAATAAAAACAACGTCTTAATCGCTGGGGTTTTCTTCTAAACTTACAGACCGACAAGACAAGAGGCACAACGTGCATTTCACGCTCCTCGGGAAGCCGGGAGAGGAGCAGGGTGTTTCTGTGGGATTGCCGGGCATGGCGGGGGTTTTTTTTCTCCTTGCGTTCAGACCAAGGGAGTAAATTATGGCAGGACTAATTCCACCAGTAGCTCACTGCACGCCTCAGACAAAGGTATTTTGCGAATCAAACTTCTAGCTCACCAGCTCTCCGCAGCAAAAAGACACAAAATAACCCGTATTCCCCTTACAACTAGCTTAGCAAGGGGCTCTGCGTAATCATTACTCAACTAGAATGTTTTCTCGCGGCCTGATTCCTTTCTGACGCTGTCAGTATTATTTAGCAGGGGAAGGTAATCCCACTGCTTCCACACCAGACAGTTAAAAGTAGCGCTAAACAAAAATAAGACTTTGCTAAAGTCTGCACCGACTGTGTTGATTTACAATCAAAACCAGGAAATGAAGTGGTAATTCAGAGGCTGCTGATTACACCTCCACATTTCACCTAATTAATTTTATAGGAGGCAAAGTTCTTGAAAATAACAAGATGATCAAATGTACAGATATAAAACCTGTAACCTCAACATTTTCTATGCTCCTAATGTAAATTATTTCTAATTAACAAGAATTATATTCTAATGTATGAAATACAGCTGGCACTGTGCTCACTGTAAAACATTGTGCTCCTGATGGAGGTACAGCCAGCAAAAATAAGGTTTCCTTATTATTGACGATACTTTTAAAACTAAAATATAAAACACCGGATTTACAAAGAAAACGCCAAAATACAATTCACCTGGTCTCGCCACCAATTTGCAGGATGAAGTCTTTTAATTCTGGGGCAATGAAAATTCCCTGCCTGGGTCCCTAATCATCCGTCCCTATTTTTCATGCAAATTGCCCTTCCACCAACATATCTTTTCATCTTACCCCCCCACCCCCTTCCCCGTTCCCAGTCACCAAAACAACGGCAACGCCTCTCCGGGAGAAGCAGGATGGATTTGGAGGTACCGTGGGGTGATGGGGACGAGAGGAGGGGGGGAGTGGGAGATGCCACGGTACGGGGCTGGACACCAGTGCATCCGCGCTGCCTAGGTATTTCCCCGCACCGTGCCCTGAAGGAAGAATAAAGAGGGGGACGTTTAATCCCAAATTTGTGTCCTAGGATTATGCGCCGCAAGGAAAAAGGGGGGGGAAGACTTGGGGTGTACAACGGCGGGGGGGGGAACCCGGGAAAGGGGGGGGAAAAGCGAGCATCACCCGCAGCAAGCAAACTAAACTCCGCACAAAATTAAGAACAAAGAAGAAAGGAAAGGGGGGGGGGGGGGGATGGGGGGGAGAAGAGATGGAGGGGAGGGAGCTGGGCCGCCCTCCCCCTCCCGCCGGCCGGCCGGCAGCGGAGGAGCCAGGGCCAGGTTCAAGTTCGCGGGGCTGCCCCGGTTGTTTGATCTCGCTGTGCCTCCTAGCGTCAAACACGGGCAGGCTCCGCATCCCCCCGGCTCGCCGCTCCCCCGGCCCGGCCTCCCTTCCCTTCCCTCCCCCCCCCCTTCCCTTCTCCATCTCTCCGGCCCACCCCTCCCTACTCCCCCTTCTATCCCCGGGGCGGCTCTCGCTTGACGGAGCCCCCCCCCACACCCCCCCTCCGCCTTCTCCTCTCCCAGCCCCGTCCCTGCCGCCGCTCCCGCCCTACACGTGCGGAAACTCCGCGCCGGCCCGCGGGTATCCGAGGGAAAAGGAGCCGCGGGGATGCCGCCCGTCTCCGCTTACCCCCGAGGGCAAGTAGGAGCCACCTAACATCTACCCCCCCATCCTCCCCCTTTCTCCATTCCCAGGACTGCTTGGGCATCCCGGCGCGAGGAAATGACCACCCCCCCCCCCCCCATCCCTCATTTCGGGAGGGGGGGTAGCACCCCTATAAACCGCTGATGTTGCAACCCCTACTCTAATGCAGTGCCGGGCAATCTAAAGAAGGGGAGGGGTGGGGGGGAAAAAAAAGCCCCGAAAATTGCTGGGGGGAGAGGAAGAAAACGATGGGAGGCGGGGAGAGAGGCTGAATCCCCGACTCCCTTCCCCCTCGACTTTTAGGGAAAACTTTTGAGCTTCAATACCCGCTGCAAAAAACCAGGTCGGCAGAGGCTCCATGTGCGAACCTGGCTGGAAATCTGTGCAGCCGTAAGGGGAGAGAAATTGAAGCGTAAAGTTTTTGGGTTTTGGTGTTGTTTGGTTTTGTTTTTTTCGAGAAAAGAAGGAGAGAGACGGGGATTGTTGGCAAGAAGAAATCGCCCTGGGTTTTCTGCCATCCCTGAGAGGGAACAAAACCCGCCGAGTAATGAGGGAAAGAAGGAAAGAAAGAAAAAGAAATAAAAGGGGAGGGGGGGGGGAGGGTGGTGCAGAAACGAGAAGAAGCATGCAGCGTTTCCCCTTCCCCCAAAAGCTCACCCCAAGGAAAAGGGGATTTTGTTTTTCCCTTACTTCCCACCCCCCTCGCCCAAAACCTTTCCAGCTCGAGTTGCCTTTTGTTGTGCAAAGAGCGCTCCCGCTTATCTCGCATCTCGCCCTGGTGTGCGTGGTGGCGGCTGGAGGGAGGGAGTCGGAGAGTTTTTGTTGCGAACGGTGCGGTGGGGCTCGGGGTTCGTGTTTGTGGTTTTGTTGAGTTTTTTTTTCCCCTCTCTCGGAGAGAATGTCTTTGGTTTGGGGTGGAAACAGGCGGCGAGGAAGGACGGTTCGAGGGGTGTGAGGGTGCGAGCGTGTGTGTGTGTGAGCGTGTGTGTGTGTGCAGAGCCCGGGCTCGCTCTCGCCTGTATTTGTTGGCAGGAGGCTCCCCGCACACGCGGTGCTTGTAAACATTCAGACACGAGATTTTTCCCAATCAAAATCCACTTCCACTTTTTTTTTTTTTTTTTTTTTTTTTTTGAAAATCTTCCAAAAAATAGTAAGCGAGCGGGAGAAGAAACACGAAGCGAGAGGGCGAGGAGGGAATCCCTCCCGGCTCGGCTCGGCTCCCTCGCCGCCCGGTGCCGCCCCCCCCCCCCCCCCCCCCTCCAAGTCCCAGCCGGGGCGGGCGCGGGGCGAGGTCGGGGCGGCGAAGCCCCGCAAAGCGCCGGTCCGAGGAGCAGGGGGTCGGGAGGCACGACCACCCGGCGACGGAAACAAAAGGGAGGCAGCTCGGTTTAGCTCAGATTCTCGCCCCCCCCCGCCCTTTCCCCCTTCGCCCCCCCTCCCCGAGAGGGTGGCCGAGGCGAAGCCACCGGTAGCGGAGGGTCTCCGGCCACCGAGACTTTTCTCCCCGCTCCGCTGGCCCCTAGCTCTCCTTCGCCTGCTCAAGGTGTCCGCCATCCAGCACGCCGCTCCCGGAGGAATTTCTTTACACTTTCGGCCGGTTGTTCCCCCCCAACCTCCCCCCCCCCCCCAGGCAGCCCCGTACCTCTGCCAGTGCGAGAGCCGCCGCGCTTTGCCGCCAAAGAGCGAGCGGGGAAAGCGGGAGGAGCGGGGAGAAGAGAGCGGAGGAGCGGGGGCACCGGGAGAGCGCGCCGGCGGGCGGGGGGCAACGGGAGAAAGAGGAGAAAAGTGATCAAGGTGATTAAATTAGAGAGGAAAGAAATAAACCGGAATGCTGAGAATCCCGAGCCGGCGCCGAGTTCATTTTTTTTCCCCCGACTCGCTCACTCGCTTTCAATTTTTTTTTTTTTTTTCCCCTTTTTTTTTTTTTTTTTTTCCTTTGCTCAAATTAAAAATTAAATCAGTGAAGAAGAAATTAAATAAATTGCTCTCCGGTTTACTTACGTGAAAATTCCCGTTTGCTTAAGTGCTGGGGTTTGCCTTGCTTGCGGCGCGACATGGTGGGTTGGTGGCTTCGGTGGCTTGTGAGTCGCTCGGTTCACATCGGGAGAGACGGGTTAGAGAGGAAGGAGACTCCAGAGAAAATATCTTCATCAATGTCTTTTGACATCCAAAATAAATTAGAAATAATACAAAGATGGCGCAGGGAAGATGAATTGTGGGATAGCAGTCATGGCTTTTTTTTTTTTTTTTTTTTTTGTGCAAGGAAAAAAAAAAAGAGGGAGAGAGAGGGAGAGAGAGGGAGAGAGAGAAGGAGAGAGAGAGAGAGATGAAAAAAATGGCAAAAGCCCCCCTGAGCTGCAAGTTCAAGTGCGGACGTGACGTCCCTGCGAACTTGAACGTCAGGAGCCTGGATGGACAGAGACATACAAAACATGGGCAGGGCAAGCCGGGGAGAGGGGAGGAGGGAAGGCGAAGGCAACACCAATGGACACTCATCAGGGGCTGGACATGAAAAAGAGAGCAGGACAAGCCAATGGACAGTGATCGCAGGGGGGAGAGGGGAGGGGGCGCGGCGGGAGGGGGTGCACCGGCCGCCCGGCGCACGCTGCCGAACGGAGCTGGGGGGTGGGGGGGGTGGGGGGGGGAGGGAGGGAGCCGGGGGCGGAGGGGGCGGCGGCCGGACCCGCGAGTGGCCGTGGAAGAGCGGGCGCGGGAGGGGAGGCGGGAGAGGGGTGAGATGGGGGGGGGGGGGGTGTGGAATTAAACAGGCGCACGGGGAGAAAGAAGGGAGGAAAGGGAGAGAGAAAGCGAGAGGAGGCGTGCAGGCAGCGGCAGCAGCACACGCACGCACACACACCCCCGCTGGAAAAGCAAATACATCAATGAAGCGAAAGACGGGCAGGGAGGGCTGCGGGGCAGGCTGGCCTCGGGATATGCCGAGAACGTGGGAGAGCTGGGGAAAGCCAGGTAGGACCGGAGACCACCCAAAAAGCACGGACGGGCCCATCCGTCTCCTGGCTTTCCCCACTTCCCCCGCACCCGAAGCCACGGAGTCCCCTCCTCCAGGGAACCGCAGCCCCATCCTTGGCGGCCCCGCCTGGAGTTGGGGGGCGGCGGAGGCTCGTCCCGGACCGCGGGAAACTTCGGCGGGGAGCGCCTGGCCTTGTCCCGCCGGGCTCCTTGCCGCAGGGAGGGCTAGGGGGGAGAAGCGAACGGAGCTCGGCCAGCGAGAAAGCGGCGGTGACGGGAGGAGAAGCCGCAGGAGCGGGGCGAAGAGGGCGGCGGGACCTTCGAGCTTCCCCCTCGGGCTTCTCTCGCCCGCCAGCCCGCGGCCCCCTTCTCTCCCTGCCTCCTTCCCTATCTCCGCCGTCAGCGCTCCCAGCCCTGCCCGCAGCCACGGGCTCCTTAACGAAAGCGAAACGCGGAGCTGCCGGCGACGGGCTGGCACCGGGGGAGGGCGGGCGGTTTTGGGTGGGGGGTGGGTGTGTGTCGGGGGAGGGGGAGAGAGCTGAGGCGGCGGGAAGCACCGAGAAGTGGCTGGAGTTGGGAGGATGCGGCAGCGGCGACTGCAACTTCGCCGAAAAGAGACGGGAGAGAGAGACAGAGGCTTGGCGGTACGGGGGAAAGAAAAAGGGATCAGGTTGCGGTAGAAATAAGGCGCCGGAGGCGAACGGGCGTTTTTTTGGAGCAAAGTGCGTCTGCGGAAGGAGTGCGAGGGGGATACAACCGGGACGGAGGCGGAGAGACCGAGCGGCCCTGCGGGAGGAGAATAGAGGAGAGAGCGGGGGGACGAGGAGCTGCCCGCCGCTGTCAGGAAGGTTTTAACGCGCGGAAAGCCCCGGGTCGCCCCGGACACCTCCGCGGGAACCCAGGCGCGGGGGGGACTTGTCAGAAAGAGCCCGGCGGAGCTGTCAGAGGCCCGGAGCGAATGGCTCCGGGATTGGGATGGTTTCAGTTCCCCCCGCTCCCCTCCTTCAGTCACGGGAAGGGGCGAGCCCGGCTCTGCTGCTCACCTCAGCTGCCGAGGGGTGGGAGGGAGGAGGGCGGGCAAACCCCATCCTGCGTGACTTTGCGGGGGGACCCAGCCGCAGGTGAGAAGAACTCCCGGGTTTGGGGCTGACGGCGCCTCTCAGAGCTGGCTGTGAGTGCACATGTCCCTGTGCGAAACGTGTGTGCATAGGCAACTATGTGTACGGCAGATTTTATATGTCAATATACACTTATATACGGGACTTGATTTATACATATTAGAACGTATAAAGCTTTTCAAGGTGGCTGCGATGTAAAAAGTAATGCCCTTATTGCCCCGGAAAGGTTCTGTGTTTCCCAGTTAACATTCCTCTGAATTACAAATTCATTTCGCAGTTGTGCGCAGCCTGCATCCCAGTACCTACCTGCAGTTATTCACAATAAATAAGCAACGTTTCATTGACTTTTCTTTTAAAATATCATAGCAAAACAAGCACTTAGTTACAACTAAACATGTTTTATCATCGTGCCGTGTTTGAGAGTCCAGAGGTGACTTCCCAGACCGCTTCTTAAGAACCTACACTCGGGAGCTAATTTTACAGACGCTTTCATCAATGGCAGCGAGGATGTTCCTACCATTAGCATGCCCTTAATTTCAGCACCGTAAAACACCTGGATTTCAATTGAAAGTTGCTGCTTTTTTAAAAAAAAAAAAAAATCATCCTGTCTGGATAATTATTAATATCGGCGTTTGATCGCAACAATGCTGTCCCGTCCCACACCCCACGCTTCCCCCCCCCTCCACCCAGGGCTTCGCATTGTCATGTGATTGGAGGGAGATAACAAACCTCGCAAAAGGAAAGGAGTCAGAAGGCATTTTTAACATGGCACAAACGCAGATTAGCAATGCAGGTGGGTTTGTATTATACTGTATTTTTAGGGAAAGGGAGCAAGGCTGTTTAAGGAGCAGCCGTGGACATAGGGTAACCATATTTACAGTCCTTGATGTGGCTTTCGGTGGGTAATAAATTATGATAATATTAAAATTATTCTCTGGCAGTCCAGTCAACTGCTTTTGGGACCGTAAAACCCTTACTGATTCCATTTATGCTTGTAATTACGGTCCATGGGCTCTCCCTAAACCCTTTGGTGTATATTGTGTGTAAACTTTTAGCTAATAGACCTTTTTTTTTTTGAATGGAGGGACTTTTCTCGGTACTTCCTGCAGTATATACTCTGTCTCTGATCTCTGTCTTTAATGGCCGAGCCCTGGTTTATGCTTTATAACGTGTTGACAAGTTTTCTAACAGACTTTCTGAAATAATGCACATATATTCACGTCGGTTAGAAACTCCACAGTATTTTTAGAGTCGAGTAGATCTATATCCTAATGCACTGAGAGGGAGCGTAAATCATAGAGGATTTCATAGCCCTTTCAGTAGTTTTCTGTATGAAGTATGAGCAGCGTGGCCTCCAGACGTAACCTTTTAGAAAAAAAGACAGTGCTTTTATTTTATGGTGTAAAGTGCTTTTAGCTCCAGGGCTCTGAACGTGAATGTGGTCAACAAACAGCTCTTGCCAGGGACTTTGCTGTAGCCTCAGCCCCAGCGCCGGGGCGATGCCTTCGTGATGGGGAGGCTCAGGGGGCCACCTGCAGCTGCAGGAGCGGACTGGGACACCCCACACTCACCTCCGGAGACATGTGAACCCCCAAAACACCGCCCGAGGAAGGCGAAAGCTCCGCGTTCCGCCGAGCCCCGCCGGGTGCCCCTTGCAAGCCGACTGACACCCCGGGGAAAGGGAAAAGGGGGGGGGGACTGGGTGAGAGGGGGGGTGTCATCCCCACGGGGACCGTCCGTGGACAGAGCGGGGGTCAGTGCCCCTCGATTCCCAGCGGGCAGAGCCTGGGGAGAGAGAACTTCAAGGGAGCGGTGGGAGCAAGAGCGGTGCCCTCCCCCCCCCCCCCATGCCCTGCTCCTCCTGCATCCTTCCCTGCTCCCAGTGCAACACCCACCGCGGCACCTCTGGGACACACAGAGCATCTTCAGCATTTTCTGGACCTACTCCCCGAGGGGGCACTTGGCTCAGTTCTACTAATGGTTGACCTGGTGAACGTGTCGGGTATAAACAGCCAAAAGTCTTTAAATACCACGAACACCTAGAAATGGTGGCCAACCAAAAGGGCAGGTGAAAATAAACCCAGGGCAGCGCTGAAGACAACCCAGAGATCAGGCTCTGAGAATTGCATGCAAACTTGTGTGTGTCACTTGCTCCTCCACAATTTTCCTTCGCCCAAGCTGTGAAGGATGCCTCAGAATCCTGCTGCAGCAGTTTCAGCTGCTGTCACCCAGAGCCATCTTATCAGTTGCTCTTTGGCTGCAAGGTCCCAGCCCCAGAGCAAAGCCAGACAAAGGAAACGTGGCCCCACACTGCAGCAGGGTGCAGGCAAACTCCAATAAGCGACCTGAAACCAGGGCTGTGGGGGCTTTTAGGCTGCCTACTAGGGAAGCCAACCTCAGAGAAATGTCTGTCTTGTTAGATAAGCAGCTGTCACACCTCAATCTGTCCCATGTGAACCAGTACTGCTGAGACATCAGATAATGCCCTAGAATGGCTGAGGACAGACGTGGGCAGCCCTCTCCACTCTGCCCTCCTGGGGCAGGGCAGTAACTGGCAGCACCAAGGCAGAGCACCCAGGCAGGAATATTTACAGTGCAAAAACGAGTTTTGACAGCTAAGGCTACCAAAATGTAGCCATCCCTTTCCTCATGTCTCAGTTCTCTGCTTGAGGAACACTGTGATCCTCCAGCTGTCCAAGCATGTGAGACCCTTAGACATTGCTGTGTAAAAGGACACAAAACTGCTGTGAATTGAGAAGGGTGACCTTCCTCCATCTCGCAGGCAGGACCTGCCATGCGGTCCTGCTGTGCAGGATCAGGACCCGACAGCACAAAGGAGCATGACACAGTTCATGCCACATTCTGCTGTCCTTGCCTATCTGCTAATCCAGTGACAGACTTGGCAGTGGGTAAGTTCAGCAACTTTGGTGGGCAAATGTTCCTGCTTCGAAGCTCCAACTGTCACTCATTCCAGAGCAGGAATCTCACTTGCCAACTCAGTACAGAACATTAGGAGCAAATACAAATTCCAAAATTGTGCCAGTTCTCCAGAGCTGGGCTGCGTTATGCAACGGCAGATCGCATGGGGTGCTTTCCGACACTGGTTTGATAGTCTCAATCAGGCGGAGGCAACGTGGGTGGAACTCTTATCATACCAAGCTGACTCCCTGTGAATGAGCAGAGGACTTGCACGTTCTAGAAATAGTATGTGCATTAGTATTCCTGCATAAGAAACTCAGACATCTTTTCCTCTTTTATTTTTTTTTTTCCTTTCCTTTTTAATAAAGGCTCAAAATAAACGTTGATTCTGCAAGCGTGTGCAGCAGAGAGTCCATGCAGGTTCACAAACATATGAGCACCAGGTTTCAGAAAGATTTTGTTATCAGCTTGCCCTGGGCAGGATCCAGAATAAACCCCTGAACTGAGGGGGGAGCTTCCCCATGGGTTTCAGCAAGGTCTGGGATTTCAGCCTGCCCCTGCTTGCACAGCATCCAGCATGACAGAGCCCTAAACTTTCTGGGGATGACTGTAAAATAAATGGCACAAAGCACTCAGGAAACAGACTTTCAAATGGCAAAAACTCTCTGTTGAAGCATACAAACAGTTTTGCTTGTGCGTGGGCAGGCAGAGGAAGGCACTAGTGAATGCCCATAAAATCTCATTTTTAACCAAATGCTTGATTTCAGCCAACCTGGTGTTACTTTGTACCGCTCAAGTACTCAGCTATTTGTCATTTTGTATTTTTAATATTAATATATCTTTTTATAAATAAACAAGTCACTTACACCTGACAGCTTCTACCCTAGATTTCAAGCCAGCATGATTTAAACTATGTGCATTTAAAACCTCCCAGAACTTGACCTATAATGCAAATCCATACAGTCTTAATTATAGCAGCACCAGCAGCCACTACATGAATAAAGTAGTTGAGCTTTCGTTACTAAAGAGGCACAGTAGTTAAGGTCTGTCAGTGCTCCCTTTACAATCCCCATCTTGAAAAGGTTATAACTTGGGCTGTGTAAATTTGATTGAGCTGAAACTTGGGACTCAAGCTGTCAGTCCATATAGGGAATAATCTTATGAATAATTGTGTAACCCATTGCTTGATTCACAGACCTTTAGAAAACGATTTTTAATGGGGTTTAATGTTTTCTTCTTGTACTGACATCTAGGGTATGAATTTGGTACTTCTAGCTCTTCTGACATTCCACACCAAACAGCATGTATTTTGGTACCCAAGTTATAGCTACAGCTACTCAGAGTTCATGGGTCGTATGTCCATGCCACGCTTCTCTGGCTGTGCCTACACATACACATATAAGAGAACATGAAATGGCACTTAAATCAATCTCAAAAAGTGTTTCCTAAATGTGTATGATAAAGAGAACATAAACGCCTCTAGCAGGAGTGGGGTAGAGCTCAGAACACGTTTCTGCTTTGTACATACACAGTCAGTCATGCATCTCTAGGGCCTCAGCAGGCCCTAGAGAGAGGCCACAGCATCTAGGGCCTCTTTACACCAGCCATCATGCCAGGAAGGTGCCCACAACCCAAATTGCAGCTCTGAGACACTACAGTAGAGTCTATAGGTCACCTTAGTTGCCTCTAGATGCAGCAAGGGTAGCTGAGGACAGGAAAAAGCCTGTCAGTGTTGGTCACTGTTATATGCACTAACAGTTTCTCAGAATCTTTTCACCTTCTTGTCGTTTTTCTTCCTTTAAAACTGTCTGGAAATGAGTCCCACACAGTAATGAGGGCACTTAGAAAGGGATGAGCCATCTGGTAAGCTTAAGTATCACTTTGCGTTACAAAGGATTTTACTGAGAGCTGCTCTCCATAACACTTTTCACTAGTTTGAAGCTTCTCTTTATCAGAGATGGTTTTTATCACCTCAAATCACACTAAGCCAGAGTGCACATAGTTGGTTAAATTGTGGACTTGGAATTTTCCTTGTCCTTAAAAGAAAACAATGAAAATCCCAGGGCTAGAAACATGAACCACAGGCCATGAACAAACAGAGCCAGACTTTACAGACGCCCACCTCACCAAATGGTTACAGAGCGGGGACAACTTGCTGCATGCCTGAACTCATGAGCAGCAGCTCCATCAGTTTCAGGAAGAGTTTTGAGCAAGCCGAGATGCAGCATCAGGCTCTCTCGCTGCAGGTTTATTGTGTGCTGTCTGAAATAATAACAATCAATAATATTGTGTGCATCCTGAAACAAACCACTACAAGACAGACTCTCCTCAGCAAGACGGTCCACACAGCCAAATGCTCTATTTATCAGGGCTACACTATTTGCCCTCACAGAAACTGATGATGGCACAAACCCAGGATTTACACAGAAATTTGGTCCTTTGGAATCACCGCTGAGATCTCAAATGATCCAGGTCATGGCCTTTCATCCTGTGCGCAGTACGGACAGGTCACTGACACAAACACCTTTTTTGAATCGTTTTTGGACTTCAGTTGCTACGTTTGGGAGATCCCTAGCTAGCATAAGGTAAAGAATTACAGCCAGCTCAGGCCACGGGGAGATAGCACCCACCAGCAGAGAGGCAGCATAACTCAGAAGCAATGGGCAAGCTGCATGGGTAGGGAAGGCTACGCCACGTTCCTAGCTCTGCAAGGCAAACTCTTGGTGAGGTTCAAACCAGAAACAATGTGTAATGTGAAGTTTAAGCCAGCAGCGTGTCCAACAATTACACAGTCACATTTCATCACCAAAGTTCTCCATCTGTTCACCAGTGAAGAAGGGCAGGAGAGCTGGACAGACTGGGGTCTGATCCTGACCAAACATCTTTTCATGCAGCAGTTGTATGAACAAGATCTTCTCAGGATCATAAGGAGAAGCTTTTCACACTAATTCACAAGATTATATCCAAAGGGCTCATACTCTCACTGTGAGGAAATCTGGAAAGCCCCACTCTGGATGTGGCATGCAGGAAAAGAAGGAATTGCAAACATTTTGTCTTGAAGAACTAATCAAAGTATACATCAATCAAAAAAAAAAAGTAGAATAACAAAAAACTTCATTAATCTGAGAAACAGATTATCAACAAACACCAAAAATAAAAAAGAAGTTAGTTCCATTGAAAAATTAAGTTTTACTAATCCAGAGGATGAGGAAAGATTTAATTGTTTTCTTGTATGCCGCTGAACACATCTTCCTAGTATGTTTGGCATGAGGGACAAGAGAGAAGGACAGTGCAATAAAAATGGATTTTCCTCCTGTAACCCTGCTTGGTATATCCCCTACCAAAGGAGTCTACTTGGCCTGGGGTAGTGTGAAATTCCTCAGCACGTATTTATCTTTGGGCACCTCAGCTGTACTTACATGCTTCAAGTAAGCATGTACTCAAGTATGTTGTTAGATTGGCACCTTAATATCTTTCGTAAATAACTTCTATTACCTTGCTTTTTAGAGCTTCAACTTTTACTTACTTAGGATGCACAGAACTGAAATTTAACCTACACAATCATCATTCTCTATATTTATTTTATATTACTATTTAAGGTGACATTTAGCTTTTAGCTTTAGCACAGAAGAGCCCATGCTTTGCAGAACACAATATAGTTGGTGTGAGCACCTAGATGAAAACTAATTGTTGAGATAGCAGAGATTTGTTTCTGCAATTAAAAATAAGGACAGCTTTAGTGTGGATTTTCTTCTTTGCCATATTTATTCCATGCAAAACTTCAGTTTAATTGTTAGAATGCTTATAATAATACTTTAATATAATTCTCTGTAGTCTGAAGAATACGTTATTATATAACCCAAAGCCACAGAGAAGGATGCAGTGCTGAGGGGTAATGGAGTGATGGTGAATAACCTGTGATAAGAGCCCAATTCTTTGAGCAGTTTGAATAGTTTTGCCACCATTTGTTATTGTCAGCACATCTAATTTTTACAGTACAGTATGAATTCTGAGTGTAGTGAAAAGAATGCCTTCTACCACCAGTATAAATAAGATTTCAGTCAATTAAAATAACATGCAAGTATATTGTATAGTATTACACAGAAAGCTGATGTGCATTAAGTGTGAATGCTGGGGCTGGGGGTAGTTATTGTACTAATTCTATTGTTCAGTGAGCAACTATTCCCCAGCATTTAAAAATTTCAAAAATAAAAAAAAAGCCAGGGAAATTAAATACATAAATCAGAAATACATACAATGTTTGATATTACCATACTGAAATTAATGTATTCACAATTTAGACTTTAATTTGCCCCATCATATTACGTTTCACAGCATCCAAGCACAAAGAGAGAGAGAAATCGATGTAAACACATGGAGAGAGATACATAGACCGTCTGTGCTGAAATACACACCCCCAGACATTATGCTATAGGTATATGAACAGAGGGTAAATACAGGCCATATCACAGCACCAGGCTTTACATACTATTCCTCCTCACCAGTAGCAAGACATTTTGTCTAGATGTGGCCAGAGCAACATGATCCATTGTGATGCCCCTCTCCTGCACAGCTCTGAAGGGCTCCTCAGCACAGGGGAGAGCTGAGCTCCAGACAACCTGGTTCATACCACCCAGAACTGAAGAGATCTGAATGTACAGGGATGTATAGCGACGCAGCCACAGTAGTTCCTCTGAGGACTACCAAAAGTGTCAGAGAGCTGAGGTCTATCTTAGGCAGCCTTTGGACTCAGAGCCAATAAAAATAAAACTATTCTCTTTTGAGACCTAATTAGCTTTTATATTCCAAGCCATGCTGCACATTCATACATTGCTTATGACTGGGACTAAAAAATATACATACCATAACACTATAGTTTTAAAACATCTATTGAATGCTTTTCCCATTCTCCAAGGATTGCCTTCTCAGCAGACATATACATTCAACAAATATGAGGAGGCTAATTATTTTTCCCTGAGATAATCAGTTCTTGTCTCAAGCAGTTTGCATGGACCTCACATCTTCAGCCTCACAACTTAAAAAAGTTTGGTAAAAAAATTCCCTGCCAGGGGCTTTCCAAGGTTTAACTCTTCTATCAGAGACCCGGTGCACGTCTGAGCCTTTTTGCCATTTATTTTATTTTTTATCGGGCGTTATCTATTTTTCTGTTACCTTTTCTTGCCTGCAAAGCAATCACGGAGAACTGCGGGAGGCACCATAAATATGCAAATTGCTGCCAGATAAGTGGTTTCGATGGTTCCGCCTTGGGAAGCGGCACCGACACTGCAGGGGGGTACCCACGGGGCTCAGCCACCCTTCTGTACCCCCTTGCATCACTCTGCACAACCTGGCAAAGGGCACTGTGGCCAGAATAGGGCTCCTTTGCTTCCCTCTAATTCCCTAACTCCTGCAGGCATTCCCACTTGCTCAGCTGGCCTTTTTGTGTGTGTTGGTGGGCTTTCCTACTTCTTAAATTTCTTTCACCAGCGGTATCTGAGTCCTCTTTGTCCACCCTGAAGGAACACTGGGGGTTTAATTTTGCCTGTCTCTAATTACAAGGTCAAGATTTTCGTGTCTCCATCGGTTCACCTGAGGGATGCTCCTGGGTGTGGGGTGGAGAAAGGATTGGCTCATCCCTGCTCCACATTGCAGACTGACTCAGGAAAATCTCAGGATGCTCATGTATAGACCTGTAGTCACAAACACATGCTTAGGCCCTCTTTTTACTAACTCAGCATTTGAGGGATTAAAAGGAACCCCCAGTTTCCAAATTAAAATGAAAGTATAATCCACAGGTCAACATTTGCAAAAATAAAGGAGATCATTTTAAAAATCACCAAAATCAGTGATCTGATGTGGATGTTGAGTTTGCTCTGGTATGTTTAAAGCAGCATAGCTTATTACACCAACCATTTGCAGGGCATTCATCAAAACCATGGACTGAGCATTTGGGTATTAAAAAAACCCTCACAGCAATACCAAAGTAAACAATACAGCTAACTTATAAGCATTCGGATGTGCAGTAACTTTAACACAAATACTCCTATCAGTTTGGTGGTGGTCCCATATAACACAATAAAGATACAACTCATACCTGTGACGGTCTATCGAATGCATAATATGCAATTTTAAAATTGCCTGGAAATGTATTCATATGGTAAAATCTAATGGTTCAGGCGGAGCTTTTACTGTTGATGAAATAATAAAAATTGTTAGAGACCACTCTGTCATCTCATTGCTCACCAGCCTCCAAGAGAACTGTTTTACATTCCTGTTTAAATAGGACAGGAGAGCAAGAAGGAAAACATAAACCATGGAAGAGTTACTACAGGCATTAATTTTGAAGCCAGAAAAGCAAGTGAGCTGAGAAAGAGAACGAGGGAATTGCCTTCGTCATGCCACACCCATCACATTTACCTACAACTGAAGCTTCTGGACCACGGATCATATTAGGACAAGGTTGGACTCCCCAAGGACTGATATGAGAAAGGTGTCACTGTTCTGTTTCTGAAATACCATCTTTCTGCAGATTTAGGTCTGCCAGGGAAGGGGACTGGTGTGGACAGAGAGATGGAGGCTGTGGACAATTGAGACTCACTGTTGGACGGAGAGGGTGGTAATGGCCTTGTCCACGAGAAGGAATCTGAAGTGCAGACTAGTAATAGTAATGGTGATTACTATCAAAGTGCAGAGCTTTTCATTATTGAAAACTTCAAATAAACCTCCTGAACTACACTTGAGACATTTTTTTTTTTTCATGTTAACTCCAGGTTTGATTGCTGGAAAAGGTTGACTGCTAGAAAAGGAAAACCAGTGCAGTGCACAGCAGTGGGGAATCGAAGCCCTTCTTCACCAGAACCCCTGCCACATCCGTACTGTCACTCACCTTCCAGACACTCAGTACAACCATTCAATCTATTGAATCAAGAGACTGTTTGATCTTATCTGCATCTGTGAGCTGACTGTCAACCTGCTTAGGCTGCATATTAAATCATCTATAGTAGCTGTATCAAGCTGGGATGATCTGTTAATTCTAAATTTATTAACCCTTGGAGTGCAGTCATCATGTTTAATCTAGTGTAGCCAGCATTTATTTTACAAGACCAAATCTTTCTTTGAGATGTGGCTGTGCTTTAGATTAAAGAATAAGTAATGTGGAGGAGATGGTAACTGGGAAGAACTCACTTTGATCTCCAAAAGCCAGCTGGCAGCATCACTGCCCCTAACACATACATGTGAGCTGGCATCAGGCTCCTGCGTCCTGCCTCTGTGTGGGGTGCATGCACATGTGTACTTGCCCCGTAACATTTCCTCACAGAGTTTTGCATGAGACAAGAAAGAAAAACAGAGGCCTCGAACAATGCCTGAGCCCTGTGCCTCCACAAGGACTTAAAATCAAAGCCCAAAGTGTTGGCACACCACCAAACGCAAGTTGAGGGTGGCTGCAGGCAGAGTCCTGCCAGGACTCCCCAGCAAACCTCTCCTCCCCAGCAGCTCCCACTTCTTGGTCCACAGCTGCCATCCAAATCTGTTACCAAACACCCTCAGAGGGCTGAGGACCACATCAGCCACCAGGGTCACAATAAGTGAAGTGCTGCGAGCCGTGTACACACAAATATACCCCTGCACGGATGCTGATCCAAATAATTTTCTATAGATACATCCATACACATCAATATGTTAACCTGTTCAATACACACATGCATCTCTCCCTGCCCCTCTCTCCTGTTATCTATTATCCTTGCACATTGCTGATGGTATCAACACATTCACAGGTTTTATTTCAATCACAAACTGCTAGGCATGCCTCCTTTTTTTGGTAATCACGTGCCCAGTATCTCTCTAATGTAGCCTAATAACAATTTTAGCATTCAGATGAAGCGATTTCATTCTGTGACTGCCTTTTCTATTAGATTTGATTCTGAGAAGCCCCAGTGGGTGCCTCCGAGGCAGAGATCTATCTGTGAAGCTGCAACCGATTCAATAGCAGCCTGAGCTAACCTTGACCTTTCCCTAGACCCTGCTCCATCTGGTGCCAGTCAGGTCCCCCCCTTCTCCTCCTCCTTGCTTCACAGTCAGCATTGATCAAGGCGGAATCAAGCGTCTCTCTCCCTCTGAGGGCTGGGCAGTCGTGGAGAGGAAAGCACATTTCAATATATGGAAATGATCGAGGCTCTTATGCAATCGTAAATCTACATAGAGCCTCGTGATTTGAGATTTCATTCACCTCCAAAGATTCCCTCCCTTCCTCCCCCACAGCACGGATTTATAAACTATCAGACAATGGCTTTCCCCAACACCTGGAAATTATAAAGCTAGCTGTTTATCAGGAACAAACTCCTAGCAATTCCATCTGATTTATTTTACATTTTATTTATTTGCAGCTCACTCAGTTGTTTTCCCAGTGTGCTCAGGTTAGGTTTCTGGTGGTTTTTTATGGGGCAGTCTCCCTTGCCACACTTGGGCAGCGGCAGCAGGCCAAGTAGGGGCTGGTTTGGTTTAGCCCCCACTTACGTGCCAGACACAAGCAGAGGCTCTCTGGTGATAAATCAGCACTCGCCACTTCCTCATCTTCCTCCTCCTGCTTCATTCTCCTTTCCTCTCTCCCATTCTCCCTGCTCTCCCTCACCCCCAGCCCCTCTGAAAAGCAGACCCCCCCCCCCCTCCAGTCCCCCAACCATCAGAGCCTGTCTTTCTCCGGCTGTCTCTGGCAGCCCCAACAGGGATCCAAGTTCCCCCCCCCCCCTCGAAAAAAAACAACCAAGACTTGACCTCGGGAGGCTGGGGGGTGGTGGGAAGGGGTGTGCTGCAGGACTTTGCCTGCAGGGACTGTGTGTGGCAGGACCCTCCCCCCACTCCCAATACTGCATTTCCATTTGTACATGTACAAATGTTCTTTTTCTTCCTAAGAACTCTGATGTAACCACTTTTTTATTTTCTCATCGCATACCATACCTGAGATTATATAACAGATTATGTAAAATTGTAATTACTGGATAATATATGCAGGCCCTAATTATTATATAGACTTTCTATAGCTAGGGACACAGCATGTTAGGTAGGATTCTATTCTGCAGTATTGGCATAGGCAACATTTCAGTCCTTTTCTACACCACATCTACAGCCCAGATAGATATTTGACAGTACATGTGTACATGAGATATATTACTTAATAGGAAAAGGTACCTGAAAGTGTATTTCTCTCTGTTTTGAGGGATTTGCTTTGCTTTAGCTCCATGGGTAGTAAAAAATAATAGGAAGAAACCGTGAATTACATTGAAAAAAAGGAGATGTATTCAATTTGTCAGTTTAATATTACACTTCCTTTCTGCAATGCTACAAAGATTTAGAACATTTCCCAAACTTTCAGCTGTAATCTGCGTCTCATGTTTGTTCAGAGGACCTGCCACCACATGCCAACTAAAAATGAGTGTCAATTAATAGTAAAAAATAGTCTTATTTCTGCACTCATGTAATTTAACAGGTTTTGATAAAACTATGGATGCAATGGTGAGAATTTTCCAATGCATGCAGTATTAACAGTTTTCATTCTGAAATACCAAAACTTCCCAAAATAGAACTGCTGAATATTTCTTTGCTTTTCCCCATGGCCATCTACACATATTCTCATGTTCTTAAAACAGAAAGAATATTCAGATCCTTAAAAAGTGGGTTTTGTTTGATGGAAACAATCAGATCTGGGCAGTTAAAGCCAGTACACTGTATTATTTGTGGCCTCCACAACTAGAAATAGTTTGAAACAAGAAGCAAGAGTTTTTAGACAGTGTTTTCTACCATGTGCGAAGTAACCAGAAAACATTGCCCTTGTAATACAACAGCATTTATAAACTTCTGGCTTTCTGAGCTACCTGAGCAACCATGTAACCTCTCTAGAAGTGCCTAAGTGTGGTTTGTTGCTGAAAAGCATATTGTACTTATTAGTAAAATGTGAAATGGCTTAAAAAACAATTTGAGCCATGAACTGACATCTGCTCAATGGAGGGAAACAGCAAGTAACTGACTATATTTTCTCACCTTTTTTTATAGTAACATAAACAACGCTCCAGAACACTATAAACTTCTAGCTGTATGAAAAGCATTTGAACAGTTCAGCATGCTCCAGGTCAGGACTTTGTCCACACTGTTAAACACTATTTCTTTTAGTTATCTGCTCATGTCCCAAAATATTTTTTACCACACACCCCTCCTCAGTCAAACAAAATGTCCTTTTTAATTTCAAGAATTAAAGCTTAATCCTGCTTCCCACCCTGTACTCTGGAAACTGTCCCTGATAGTGAGCTAGCCTGAGATCTGTATGTGCCTCAAGATGACAAAACACAGTAAAGCAGCTGTAGAGTCCCTAAACTAATAATTGTCTCAAAACAGATGCCCTGACAAAATGGACATTTGGGTTTGGGTGGGGTCCTCGTTTGATAAACCACCTGGACTCTGTTCACTGAAGAAGAGACCCTCATTTGGGTAACCACCCTGATAAACTGGGCCCTGCAAGAGCAGCCCCTCCTTCGGTGTTCATCCTGATAAGCAGGACACTGCCCTTGTAAAGGGAGCCCCTCTTTGGTGGCCACCCTGATAGGCAGGACACTGTCCTTGTATGATAAGGGACAGGGGCAGGCAAGTGGTACCCTGTGCAGGCAGAGTGACATCTCCATCAGTCTGGAGAAGAGGAGGCTCAGGGGAGACCTCATCAACCCCCTGAAAGGAGGCTGGAGCCCGGGGGGGGTTGGTCTTTTTTCCCAGGCAACCATCAGCAAGAGAAGAGGTCATGGTCTCAAGTTGTGCAAGGGGAGGTTTAGGTTGGATATTAGAAAGAATTTCTTTACGGAGAGGGTGATCAGACACTGGAATGGGCTGCCCAGGGAAGCAGTGGATTCTCCGTCCCTGGAGATATTTAAAAAGAGACTGGATGTGGCACTCAGTGCCATGGGCTGGTAACCACAGCGATAGTGGATCAAGGGTTGGACTTGATGATCTCAGAGGTCCCTTCCAACCCAGCCAATTCTATGATTCTATCTTGTGTGTGCCCCCTGTAAGGCCACTAAACAAGGCACACACACAGAAATAAGGGTCGCTGCTTGGTCAACCCAGCTGGTGGGGCACAAGTGATCACCTGGGCTCCCATGCTCCACCAGCTCATTCATTTCAGTTCCAAAATTCAACACTGAGTCTGCGCAAGATACACCAAGCCCCCTTAAAAAAAAAGTGGGGTCGGGTAGTGTAAAAGATGCAGGCTTGAGATGCTCAGAGCATGCCTGCCATCCAAGGACCACAGCTTCCTACCAAGATCATGGCTGGGTCTGAGTGTGGTGATATCTTTTCTATCTCCCCTTTTTTCTTAGACTCTCTTTTTTATTTATCTCTTAACTTTGGTAAGTTTTTCAACCCATTGCTTTGTTTTGTTCGTTGTAACCTATTGTTTTGACTATTTCCTTAAGTTTTGCTAAGTTGAAATCCATTGCTTTGAAAGTACCATTTTGCTAAATTCTGCTATTTGTAATCCACTGCTCTGCAAGTACCATCATTTCTAATTTTGCATGTTCTAATCTATTGATTTGAGAAGAATATTGTGGTGGGTTTTTGACATGCTTTCTAATCTTACTTTTAAGTAAAGTTGTGTTTTGTACAAGAGTCCTGGATAATAATCTTACTCTTAAGAGAACTTCACAGAGAATTCCTGAACTTAATCTCGCCAAGTGGGTTGTTAGAAGAGATTAATTAAGAGAGGAGGATTGGATCCAGCTGCACCTAGCCTCCTCTCTGAAGGAGTTCACAAAGCAAGGGGGTCCAGTCCAAATCTCCCCCACCTCTAGGGAACTCTACCCCTGCCCACTCTGTGAGATGTGATATTTGGTTTGGGCCCCCACCTCTCTGGAGCCATGCTCACTTCAGTGAGATGTGACAACGCCATACACACCTTGTGGGTCGTGACAGCAGCATGGACAACTTGTGCTGGTTTTCCACGTGGGAGGGGGAGAGGGGAAGGTTTATATCCAGCTTTTGTGTAGCGCTTTACATCACTAGTGTCCATGGCAAGAGAAATTCACCTTTGTCCTCTCTCTGCCCCTGCCCTCTTTTTGCAGTGAAATACTGAGGAACTGAACACGCTTGCTTCCCCCCGGTCTCCAGCTTTGCCTGTGCCAAAAGCACATTCCTACAGTGTCTGGAAACTCACTGACCTGCGAGTGCAGGGGGGCAAGGCTCTGGGCTCAGCTCTGCCCGCCCATCCCAGGAGAAGGGCCCCGCAGCAGGGCAGCGCCTGCTTTGCTCTGCGCCAGAGCTGAGCTCCCTGCGAGCACTTAAGGAAACCATCCGGACCAGCAGCTGCTGCTCCCTCTCACTCGGCTCGCCACACAAACACTACAATAGAAAGAAAGAAATTCTTGTTTTTTTCTTTTTTTTTTTCCTTATTTCTTTGCTGTCCTTCAGCTTGATGCACCTGAAAACCCAGTCTTAAAAAAACCAACCAACCAACCAACAACAACAACAAAAAACCACAAAATGAACAAACAAACAAAAAACGCAACCAAGAAAAACCCTGTTAATTCTGTTTCTTGCCAAACAGCAGCTCAGCTAACCTGGCCTGAATGCTCTGCTCCTGCCAGCAGTGGATCGAAGGGGAAAGCATTTCTAGAGTACAGGGAGCCATTCAAACCAAATGGTCAGGACCAGTCACATGAAGGATGTGAACCGGAATATCTTGACCTGGAGTCAGTTTTGCAAGAGGCACAAAAACACAAAGAGTTGCGGATTGTTACGGTTCCATCCCGCAAAACAAGCACATGTTAGATGGTAATTCTGCAAACCAGTATCAGGCACCTGCTTAATGTCTGATGCTCTCTCCTCCCCAGAAGACTGACCACTCAAAAGCACTGCTTAAGAAATAACAACACAAACAGCAGCTTTTCTGCTTCCTTAGAACTTGGGAGGAGTATAAATACAATGTAAGGGAACTGGGAAATAAGAAACAACAGGAAAGGAAAATGAAATGCTATAAGACTGGCCTGCACCCCTCAAATTATAACTTTCACCAATGCCCCTTGTAGGGCTGGGCACAGCAAACTGCCTCAAGATTTACATGCAAAGCTTTTCAGCTCATTGCAAGTGCTTTATCACCACACACACCTAGGTGTTCTACGCCTCACATTCAGATCACCCCCCAGCATTAGGATGCAAACCACCTGTCCTTTGCCACTAATAAAAATGAAATATATTAAGAGAAGCTGGAATACAGTGGCTTGGCAGAGCATGTCATGTCTCGCACATGAAAAAACATTATGAGTGCATGATCAAAAAGTAGCTGCTCGTTTTTATGGCATAAGGTTTTTCTGTTTCAAAGGGCAAAATGTGAGCTTCAAGGAGAGGTAAACCTGAAACTGTAAACTAACTCCGTTGGCCTCTAAGAGACCAGTGTGAGGCCAACCCATTCAGCAGAGCTCCTCGCTACACTGAGGAAAAAAAGTATTTTTTTATGAAACTCTTCAGATTATTTTTTGTTTTGTTTTCCTTTTCAGTTGTGCAGAACATAAGCAAAGCACAAGAAGTAGCACTGTGTTTGAGTGGTCTTTCCCTGATGAAGAAGTTGGCAATAGCAGAATACCACTCTAAGACAGCAGAAGTTTCCAAGTATTAAGCCTTTGTCAGTTTCCATTCTAAAGCCTCGAACTTTATTTAGTCCTATTCTTGGCTGCTGTAACAACTCCAGGCTGAGTTAGACAAGGGGAAGGTAGTTTTATATTACAGGTGGTAAATAGCCTATTTAGTTGTTTGTTTATTTTTAACTAGGTAAAGGTAGGAACAAAGAGGATTTTGTTGGGTTTAGAGGCTTATGTGGTTGTTCGCGTGTCATGGAAATGATAAAACCTCTTCCAGGTCATGGATCCACTGCAGGGGCTTCAGAGCTTTTGTAAGGAAATAATTTGAATATCTGACCGATTTACTTAAGCCATGTGAGTTTGCCAAAGATATGACAGCCTTGCTTGATAGCACATATCAAATCAGGGTGCAGTCTAACTCCCAGAATGCGGGCGCCCATCGCCTCCTCTGCCACGCTCGCCATGCGGTCCCTACATCCCTTAGGACACTCACAGAAAGTCAGGGGGGAGCTGGAGTAAGAAAACATTTCTGCTAGTGGTGGCTAAGGCATAGACCTTGCTAAGGCTTTCTGGAAAACAGCGTGCCTGCCAGGTGGTAGATGACTGCCAGGTGGTAGATGACGACATCTCCTCAGAGCTGAAAGCACTGGTGACTTTTTAAACTTGTCCTGAGCTTGCTTTTTCAGGAAAGATGCAGCTAGACAGATTTTAGTACAAAAGGTATGTACGACAGCGACAGCGCTTCTGTGTTACAAAGCAGTCCACAACAGACATCTGATAAGCAGGATGCCAATCCAAGTGTGATGCAAACAAAGCACGGGGACTGTCATTAAGGGAACCACGCACAACAGGTATTTTGTTCTGCCTGAATGGCTCCAGTATTGACACAAGGACAGACATTACCAGCTCCTCACTGGGTGTTCAATCTCCATTGGAAAGTGCGTCCCTCCCTTAAGTGAAGGGATAAAACCGATTCAAAGAAGGTGTATTACAGCTCTAGGTGCTGGAGTCATCAACCTTTGTAAAGTGGATCAGTGTAAATTCACACAGTAGGCAGCAACTGTTCCAAAAATTGCCTCTGCTTCTAGGAAAGCAGATGCTTCAAGAAGTTGCCAAGAGCTTGATCCTAAGTAGCCTCTGGGAAAAGCCCCATGGAAGCCTGTCAAATATGATGTCTCCAAACCCACCGCCTCTGCAGTGGACCCCGTTGCCTGTTTCTTCCAGACTCTGGGGTGCCCTTTTCCTCCTGAGATCAGGCTGGTGGCAAAAGGAGATAGAGGAGGAAAACACAATGTGCAAGTGCTTGTGCCATACCTGTGTTCTGTAGATAGCGTGAGGACTTTGTTCCTCAGGACTGTCCATCTGGCACCATTCCTGAGCAATAAAAGCTCACCCACAAAGTATTTTAAAGCAAACAGTTGGTGTAATGAATACCTTAATACTCCTGTAGCTAGACAATACCACAAATGTAATTATACCATAAATACCCTCTCAGTGAAAAGAACACAAGCTCTCACACTAGCCAGTAAGAGCCAGGACCCCAAAGAGGCAGTGAATTCATCTCAAGGGGGGGGTGACTTCTTGTGTCACTCCCCAGCGATTCCCCATGGCTAAATCCAAGCACAGCAGCACACTTTCCTAAAGAAGTGTTCCAGCAACCCTTGAACCTTGTGAAAAGGTGAGCTGGCCATCAGTGCCGTCTCTTGGAAATGGAAATGCGTGCACTCGCACGCATGTGACATAGGGGTGTGGGATTAAGGCACCAAATATTCTAAAAAAATGTAAGTAAAATAAGGCTTCACACAGTAGCACTTTCCTAAATCTTTTTGTGATCTCTGCACAAGTTCTCTCCCTGCTTTGATCTAATTTAAAAAGCAGGGCCACTGAAACAGCATCAAGAGCCAAAAATTATCTCTGATTCATCAACACACATCATGCAGAAGAGCAACAGCTTATTTCATAAGATACCTGGAGGAAAAAAAAAAAGTTTTTATCGTTCAAGATCAGAATTTGTTTACGAAGCTGTGTTACATAAACTGAGGAATACTGGCAGAAATCTGAAAATCTGACTTTAAATTACGTTATGACCTGTATTATTGTTCTTGCAGATCTCTGTGTGACTTCACAAGGCAGGCTCAAGACAACACAGGGCAAAATACTCAGTGAAGAGTTGCATCCTGACCTCTGAATTTTTTGATTTGGATTTTGTTGGTTCAAAAACAGAACCCATGTTTTAACTTTTGAAACTGTTTAGTGTAAAGAAGTAAAATAATTACTGAAAACAGGTGTGTATAAGCACTGTACACAAGGAAGACTTACCGTTCCTGAGAAAGAGCACTGTGTGAAGCCTTTTTTGTTTGTTTGAGCATAGTACATTCAATTATTTCACATTATTTTATATGATCTCCCCACTAATAATAATGCCCTTTACCTAAAATGAAAGCAGTATCAATTCATAACCTTCTAGTCCAAATTATACAGGTGAAAAATAGGACTCGGTTTCTGAAAGAATAAGTGTATATTCCACTAAACTTCAAGATCTTTTTATTTTTATGAAAACAAGTACCATTTACTGTGCGTGGATATTTCAGTGAACTAAATATTTATTGAAAGCTCAAAGAATTCAGTCCTCATTTTCTCTAGTTGTTGCATTTAGGTTAATAAACCCATTTCCCACTTTCTGAGAATTCAGAAATGTTTAGCACGAACTGAAAAAAGCAGCTAGAAAATGACTAACAGATACCAGCAAGTTGCATATGTATTTTGTCCTGTCAATTATTTTTAAAGAATTCCCTGCTTATGGAGGAAGATTTTTTAAAAGACCTTGACTACCAAATAAAGGTGTCCACAAACACTAGTTCCTTCATTTTTTCTCATTTTGGAGAAACTGAGTACCATAAATAAAGGCAAACAAAAACAAAAAGGAAACAAACAAACAAACAAACAAAAAACCCCAACAACTTAACTTCACGGTTTTGCCAGTGCTGGAAAAAAACAAAAAAATCATGTTTCAAGGGTCACGGAATAAACCTGCACAAGAAGCTTATAACACTACAGTGACGCATTTATGAAGCTGAATCCTCATCAGCACGGTAGGAAATGGCAAGTATCAGTTGTCTGTAACACTTCAAAGCAGCAGCCAAATGTAAAGTTCCATAGGTACCAGATAATCCAAAGGCAGCGGTAGCTCCAAGTAAACACTTCTGGAAGCCCAGACCTGGAGGTAATTTCAATGTGCTTGTATCCAGTCATGAACACACAATCACCTATTGAAAATGTCTGGCTTGGAGTGCAGACAGATGGAGAGCACAGAGGTTAGTACAGCCAGGCCTCAGACTGACCTCTGCAGAGAGAATTAAATCAGTCTGACCTTGTTGTGAAGCCTAAATTATATCCATAGACCCCCAAATAATGCATCTTTAATACATCACTGCCCTCTTTTTATCAGCCTCCTTACCTCGAGGGTATCTTGTTTGCTAACTACTGATGTTAAATTGCAGCTATTTACACTTGTATTTGTGACCTTGGTGGACAGCTTGTCACATTTTTCATGAACACTTCTAAAAAACAGAGAAATATTTATCTAGAGAGAATATGTAAAGCTATGGTCTTGTTTTACTTCGGTGTAAAATAGACACAAGCAGGAAAAAAACACGAAACCTGCCTCAATCAAGAGGGCTCTGTAGTTTTTGTGCAAGTCTAGCACAAAAGTCATTGTATGATCCTGAGCTTTAATATCATCCATAACCTATCATCTGGACAGCCTGGAAAACAGAACGGTGCCACGTAACAGGATTTCCAATATCTTAGAAACACCTTTTCTTCTCAGCTATTTTTAACATTTCAGGATTTTTAAATTCAAAATAGTGCTAAGAACGGGGTAACCCCCGTGACACCTGTCAGCTTTGGTAATACAGAACTCTGGACAGAAACAATACCGAGCCTACAAAGCTGGGATCTCAACTGGAAAGCAGCTCAGTTCAAACTGGGAAGCGTTTTAATTGCCACTTCTGTTGACTGTAACAGCAGAGGAGCCCAGTGGAAGTTCCAGGGAACTGCATCCCTTCCCACCCGCCGAAAGGCTGCGGTTTGTGCTTCACTGTTATACCCGAACAAAAGGTTCTTTGTAAAAAAAGTATCTTCGTGCAGGATGTTGCTTTCCAAGTCCTTTTATTTCTAAGGCGCAGCGAGTTCCTTTTCAGGTTCTGTTAATCAAAATAAAACTTCGATTCAAACTACAGGGAGGAGTGAGGTCTTGGACTTTGGCTCTGCCTTTGTAACCGTGAGTGAATCACCAAGGCCCTGGACGGGGGAACCCTCTGAGAATCTCCATGTGGAAAGCAGTGGCTCCACTGGCCACCTCCACCATTGACAGAGGTGGCACCACACCACTTCTGGGAACACTTCTCCCGTCAGCAGTGAGCTATTAGGGTGGCTCGCCCATCTGGTTGGAATCACACTTGTCTGCACAAGAGATGCTTCCATCCCAGGTTTGGCACTGCCACCCTGCTGACCTCACCCATCTCTCTAAGCCAAAAAAGAAAAAAAACAAAACTCTACCTTTTTCTGGGACAGTTTTCTTCTGGTTTAGCAAGCTGTACAGAACAAGCAAAGGGAGAGGTGAGCAGCAGCAGCACACCGGATCACACAGCTGCAGGGTGGGGAAGAGAGCAAACCAGCACAGTCCTGATCTAAATCAGGTACAGAACCTCACCATTAGATTAAACTGCTGATGAAGGTTAGGTTTGGTCTAATACTTGGCACTGAAGCAGCTGAAATGCTAGAACGTGATGGTTTCTCCCAACTTTGCTCCTAAGAGAAGCAAACAGATCAGTAATTCCTTAATCTGAGGAAAGCCTGAACCATTAGAATTCTGCTATTTTGCATCACTAAAGAGATGCACTCCAGGACAGGCTACAGTGGTAACGCTCTCAGATATTCCACTATTTTGAAAAACATTTCTGTGCTAGAATAAAAGCCAATATTTTACCTCTTCCCTGTCAGATTAAATAGATGATTTTCAAAACAGATGCAACATAGTGAACATCATCCCAAAGTGACCACTATTAACTTTCAAGAAGCTCATTTCTTACCTCAAGAAAAGAGCTTTGGGATCAAGCCAGCCACCAAGCATCCTACAGACCCCTCACTGACAAGACAGGCAAGTAAGCAGCCAGGATAGTTTTGCCTGCACTGAGGAAACCTGTACTCAGAAAGTAAGAACTGTTGGTCAAAAGCATTAGCCCTGGACATGGACAGTCATGTCTCGATGCAATGGAAACTGTATGTTATTCTAATGGGGCTCCGTTAGCCTACAGATTCTACCAAGAACCATGTAAAAATAATCTCGTAAGGCAGAGGTTAGGGCAGCCCAAGAAACTGCTGCTTGTGTTTTCTGCCTGCAAACGCCACAGAAATCCCAGTAAATGCAACTTTCACATTGCTGAAAGCACATTGCAGAGCATGAACACCAACCTCAACTGTATTTCCTCCAGATTCTTCCTGATATTTTAAGGGTCTTCTAGATAAATACAGATTCCTGGATTTCAAGGGACAGGACCAGCACCTGACTGACTAAAACAGTAACCAGTCAGGGTCTGTCAAGTCCCCTGAAGGCAGGGTTACTGCTGCTGTTGCTGCCACAAAGCAAATGGCTGGGGTAGCCACTGCAGCTCAGGTTGGAAAACCAGCTTCCCTCTGACAGCAGCAATCTCTCCCCACCTCCTAACCTCCGGTGGCACCAAGGTAACCAAGCTTGGTCCCAGCAGCTCACAGCAGAGGCAGCAAAATTCAGTCATGCTAGCCTTGTTGAGAAGTCTTTGCTCCAGCTCTGATCCCATACTTAGTTCTTCCTCTTCTTACATGTGGTTCCCGTGTGGTTCTCTGGAAGGTGTGTGGAGTGAGAAACAGAGGCCCTAGGAGCGAGTACCTACCTGACTGTGTTTGCCCAGCCATGAAGAGATGATCAGAGGATTGGAAGATGTCAGTCACTGATTTGCCAGCAGACCCTGGGAAAGTCCCAGACAGGATGCCTGGACTCAGCAGCTAACAGGAGATGGATGCAGGAATGCACGAATTGGGATCAAAGGCAGACAAACAGACAGAATCCTCCCAAGACATCGGCCATGTATAAAGAAAGCTTGACCCTCACAATCCCCCACATTTATACTGAGTGTGACGTGTATGGAATGGAATAGTTTGTTCAGTTTTGGTCACCACTCCCCCCCCGTAGGAGAGCTGCAGGTGTGACCCTTTTCCCTCCCTCTCATTTCTGGCGTACAAGAAGTTCAGCAGAACCAAGCAGTGACCTTGGTTCTGCATACCATTCTCCAGCAAGAACTATAAACATCAAGCATTATCAGTCCTCGAAGCAGACACTGACTGAAAAACATGCTGTTCATTTTGGCAAGTGCAGTTACTTAGAAGGCACTTAACTGAAAAGTAAAATTAATAGGAAGAAAATTAGTTCTGTCCTGGCTCAAACCAGGACAAAAGGATATGGGGGAGAAACTGGCCAGGGAAAAAAGGTCTGTCTTCAAAATAATTTAACTTCCAGGGCTGCAGGCTCCAAAAAATCAAGCCTCACCTAAACAGTAATGTAGAAAATAGTGAGAACAAACTACTACCTATTTCCTTTGGCTATACAAAGCAAAAAAAGCAGTGATAATCACACTATTTGATTCCATGATCTGATTCTCGTGTTACCTTATTTCCTGGAGACTATAGCTCTGCGTACCAGAACATGCCTGTCAAGATGTGGATTTACAGGTTACACTGCAGTAGAACCTGCTGGTTTTCAGCTCCAATTGACGTTTGCTTGTTGGTACATGCCTGACAGAGTTGCAGTCCAGATTAGGAAACATTTGTTTATGCCCCAAAATCCCCAACATATTTTTCCAGCTCTGTTGCCAGTGCTGAGCTCCATGCCACTCCAGCTCTCTGGTAGTCAGCTCTCACACTGCTTCCTGGTATAAAATTGATTAGAACCAGCATGAAATGTCATCAAGCTGACCCTCGGGAGGCTGGGCCCAAAAATAACAGACGGGAAAAGTGGCCTTTTGAGTAAACTTTCAATTGCCAAAAATTGTACATTTCCCCTCACCGTGCATGTGCACACATGTTGTAAGTCAAGTCTCCACAAGCTGAGGACACAAGAGTGAATTTACTGTAGACCTCTTTTTCACAGCATTAGTGCTGCTGAAGTCAGCAGGCCAATGGCCATCACAGCTTCAGCAGTGGCAGGAAAGGGGTCCTTTGTTCCACATTTTGTTTTGCATCTCTGGCTTCCCGGCATCGCTCAGCTGACACCAGAGAGAGGATGCGAAAGTAAAGCAGAGCAGGCCTGGGCTGGCTCTTTGTGACATAAGAGCTGGTGGTAGGGGTGGTGGCAGCTTTTGGGAAGGCAATGTAGATTTTTAAGTGTTCTGTGAAGCCCATGCCAATGCGTTTTCTGAGTGGTGTTGAGTAAGTGCATTTTATATCTTTTCAAGGAGCTGCCACTGTAAAAAAAAAAAAAAAAAAAAAAAACAAAAAAACCAAAAAGTTCTAGTAGGGTCCTGAGAGACCCAGTTCCCACTGCAAAGAAGCAAATGAGCCACAAAGGTTTTTGGTGGGAAGAAAAATGACAAAGAAACAAACACATCTTCATGCACACCTCTACTGATATGAATCACTGATAATATAAATCCGATTTACATATTCATATATTTATATGCCTAGCTGTTCCCATTTCAAAGAGCCTTATTACCTAAATTGCTGCAGAATAGCCAGGTGCAAAGGAATGAGGGAAGGACAGAATAGCAGACTTTGGAACCTGAATTTCCAGGCCTTGGTAGATTTGCCACAGCCTTGTTTGCATATATATATATATTTTTTTTTACTCTGTGCCCAAAGTGCCAGCTTACACTAGTCTGTAAAGTATCCATGCTAGAGATCGGTAACAAAATAGCTTGACTAGGGGTTGAAACACAAATATTTGTATCTTTAGGTCCTATATTTATAGCTTGTCCCTCATCCAGGTAAAATTGGTGATTTCTAGTGAGAGGCCATGAGCTGCTGCCATTTCAAAAACAGTATACATCAAAATTTGTCACTTCTCTCCCTAGGCTGATCAGTGGTGTCCGGGACCAGAACCTGCCTCTGTGGGGCTGTGTCTGGGCCACAGAAGAATCCTATGATGCTTTTTTGCACATCAGCAGAGCAACAATCAGTCTAAAATGTTTTTTGAGGCATACAGATGAATGACAAGAACCAGGCATTATAATAAATAACAACCACTATTATTCTGAAAAGGGAACTCGAAATGGGCAAGAGCTAGTCTGATGTGTGGTGATACATATTCATTCTGTGGCACTCACCTCTCTTTTTCTCTTTTCAGAAAATACAGGGACCTTTTTGTCTCAACCCCAGCTGTAGCTCCTCAAAATTTCAGGAGTGCAGCTCCATTGCTGTGCCATATATTTTTTCTACACTGTCTCTTCTTCCCCATCATCTTCAACCATGGAGTATGCAGTGTGTATAGTAAGTTGAAGTAAAATAATTTCCAAAAGACTTCTCTAGTAATTCTCAAGGATTACCAAGACCATTATTGAAAAGGTATTCGGGAAGTGATGAAAAGAAAGAAAGAAAAGTCACATGTGCATGGCAGGGCACGTCTGCCTTGCACAGGGAGTCAGGATTCAGTCAGTGCTACACAGTGTTCCTATGTGAAGCCTGCACACCCATAGCAATTTAAGGTAATATTTTGGTCAGCAGGTGGAGACCCCAAGTACACAGTTTAAGACCAGATTTGCGAGAGGCAGAAACTGGAATCGCCTTCTAGGGCTGTTGTTTAACATTCTACAGATGTGAGATAGAGGAGGAAAGAATAAGAATTATCTTAAAATCCCTGCTAAATCATGCCCTGCTTTTTCAAGGCAACCTCGAGCTTTAATAGTTCAGACAGATTCTCTAGCTGACAATTAATATTAATGGGTAGATTTCACAATGTGGCATTATCACACTGTGAGATGGGTGGGCATACCATCTGGGTTTTGGCAGGTATTAGATGTAATCAAAGGGATTACTTGGCTCAGGAAGAAATAGAAAACCTTGGGTTTGTTTAGGCTTTTTCTTCTTTTGTTTGGATGCAGCTCTAGGTGTACTTAACTATTTTCCCCTCGTCCTTTGTTTCTTGTGATGAGCGTTTGTGAGTTGACACAGGAAACGACAGCCAGATACCCAACATTTTGTATTAGTGGGAGCCCGGACGATTTGCCCGAGAGCCATTCTCTTTCTCATGCATTGTTGCTTTGGGATCGATTGTCAGCTCGTTTAGGGCTCTGCCGCTGCATTTTAGAACGTTAAGCAGCGAATTTAAACACTGAAGGAATCAAAGGCAAAATAGATTTAGATAACCAACGAATCAGACCTTTTTCGAGGCAGAAACTGAAAAATTCGAGTGTGTGAACAGTTACACGCGCTAAGAAATAGACTTTGTCCTCTCTTCCCACAAAGCAAATACAAAGTGCCAACTTTCCGGACGGGTAAGGAAATTCCCCTCCCTCCTTCTTTCCTTCACCCACCCCAGCCACAACAAGCCCTGGAGCATCAGCAAAACTGAAGGAAGGAGGTTAAGTTTTAAACTTTGGAAAAGCTATTGATTTGGCAGCCTTCCTCCCCTCCTGTCTGTGCCCCAGCTGATTGTAACTAAGTAATCCTCATCAATCTGTGGTAATGCAGGACCATGTTTATTGCTGTAGTAGTTAAGTTGTTGTTAATTTTACACTAAACGGTTGTTATGATGATGAATGAGTAGCTCGGGCTGCCACCCAGGGGACTTCAGCCCATACAGCCGACAAAAGGGAGATCGCAAAGGGAAGATGAGGGGAAAATCCACAGTCAACTTTTTGCAAAACCTTAAAAAAAAAAAATTTTTAAAAAGGGAAAAAAAAAAAAAAAAAGGACGAAGCTGATCTTCAGGTTTGTATTTTAATTTGGGTGCTGTGGGGTAAAAGGTGCTGCCTAAGTGTAATTGCAATTCTTTTACATACCGGCCGGGATCAAAGAGGGGAATGAAACTACAAGTGATTTCCCGCCCCGGCAAAGCAACCGATGGGATCCTGCCCAAAAGCATCACCCTCATTTGCTCTTGAAAAAAAAAAAAAAAAAAAAAAAGATGATAAAACCTCCGATCCCTCTCGGGGTTTTTCCTCGGGCACCAAAGGTCCATAATGCAGCTTTAGAGAGCTGTAAACGCCGGCGTTTGCAGGAACCAACGGGAGCCTCACCAACCCGTTCCCCCTGCAGTCCGGGCCGGTCTGCCCCCTCTCTTTTTGACCCCCCCACCCCCTGCAAGGTCCCCCCCATCGCCTCCCCCCCCCGCCGGGCCCCCACAGCCCGGCCCGGGGCGGTGCCGGCGGTTCCGGCGCGGTCCTTTTGTCCCGCCGTGGCCGACGTCTCCGCGGGCCGGCGGTGCCCCCGTGCGGCCACAGCGCGGTACTGCCGGGACCGACCCACAGAGCCGGGCGGCGGGGAGGGGGACAGGGAAGCGGCGGGGGCTCCGGGGAAGGTCCTGGCAGCACGGTGAGGACACCGCTGGTCCTGAGGTGACACTTAGGAACCAAAGGAAGTTCGGGCGCTGAGCTACACCCGGGCACTCGGCTAAGGCTCTTAGCACTGAGGAGTTTTCTGCTCTGGTGATGATGGTCGGAAAGCAGCACAGGACAGAGGGGGAAAATAAAGTCCTCCAGAGCTGAACAATCTGTAAATCTTCCTGCAGCCAGGCAGAGAGGGACCTGGGAGTCTGGATTGACAGGGAGCTGAACATGAGCCAGCAGTGTGCCCAGGTGGCCAAGAAGGCCAATGGCATCCTGGCCTGGATCAGGAACAGCGTGGCCAGCAGGTCCAGGGAAGTGATTCTGCCCCTGTACTCAGCCCTGGTGAGGCCACAGCTCGAGTCCTGTGTCCAGTTCTGGGCCCCTCAGTTCAGGAAGGAGATTGAGGTCCTGGAGCAGGTCCAGAGAATAGCACGAAGGCTGTGAAGGGACTCCAGCACAAGTCCTGTGAGGAGAGGCTGAGGGAGCTGGGGGTGTTCAGCCTGGAGAAGAGGAGGCTCAGGGGAGACCTCATCGCTCTCTACAACTCCCTGAAAGGAGGCTGGAGCCAGGGGGGCTTGGCCTCTTTTCCCAAGCAACTTTCAACAAGACAAGAGGACATGGTTTTAAGTTGTGCGAGGGGAAGTTTAGGTTGAATATTAGAAAGAATTTCTTCACGAAGAGGGTGGTCAGGCATTGTAATGGACTTTCCAGTGAAGTGGTGGATTCTCCGTCCCTGGAGATATTTAAAAAGAGACTGGATGTGGCACTCAGTGCCATAGTCTAGCAACTGCAGCAGTGGGTCAAGGGTTGGACATGATGATCTCTGAGGTCCCTTCCAAACCAGACAATTCTATGATTCTATGAAAGTTCTGCCACTGCTACACGCCCTGGTTTTGCTCTCACAGAAGTATAAAAGACCTGGAAGGCTGTGTGGGCACTGCTCAGTCATACACTGCTTCATCCCCCGCCCTGGCACTGGCCTTTCCTAGGGCAGAATTTGGATACCTCCTTCCTGGAAGTGTTCAAGGCCAGGTTGGATGCAGCCTTGAACAACCTGGTCTAATGAAAAGTTTCCCTGCCCACACAGTAGGGCTGGAACGAGATGTGTTTTAAGGTTCCTTCCAACCCAAACCAGCCAGTGATTCTATGGTATCTTCTGGTGCAACTGCTCGCAGCAGGGCTCATGGAGCCCTGGGACATTTCCCAATCTGGGTTCAGATCCATAGACCACCCTGAAGCAGAGAATAGATCAAACTGATCTCTCAGGCCCTCAGCTTGTAACCTTGCTATGGTTCAAACCTGGTACTCCAGGAAATAAACACCCAAACCAAGTGATGACCCAGGGGCTGGAGCATCTTGCCTATGCAGACACAGAACTGGGGTTGCTCAGCCTTGAGAAGGCTCCAGAGACACCTCAACAGTCTTCCAGAACCTTAAGAGGCTCAAGCAAAGCTGGAGAGGAACTTTTTACAAGGGCATGTAGTAATACGAAAAGGGGGAGTTAGTTTTAAACAGAGCAGAGATTTAGGTTAGACATTAGGAGGAAATTCTTCACTGTGAGGGTGGTGAAACACTGGCATAGGTTGCCCAGCATAGTTGTGGATGCTCCATCCCTGAAAGCATTGAAGGCCAGGTTGGATGGGGATGGAGCAACCTGGTCTAGTGGGAGGTGCAATGGGACTGGAATTAGATGATTTTTAAGGTCCCATCTAACCCAAACCATTCTGTGAGTCTGCGAGACCCAGCCCCTCATTTCCAACACAACACACTGGGACAAATCACACTGAGGATCTGCCAACAAGAAAGGTGTCCTTGGGAACACTCATGATGGGTGTCTATACAGAGTCCATGCAATGCCCTTCCTATGCCATCAACATTTATCCTGACAGCCCTCACACTTTGGCATGCAGGAGACACTGCATGTGTTGTGCAAGATTATTAAAGTTATCAGCGTACCCTCCCATGCCAGGTTGTAAGATTACTCGATTGAGAAATAATTGTGATTGTGGCAGGTTGAGCTTTATTTCCTTGCATCTCTTAAGTCTGATTATGGGCATGAACATACAATTTTCCCAGCCATTATCGGTCAGCCAGGTCAGGTGGCACTGCATTTCCAGTCTATGTCAGTGCTCGAATCAAGCAAGAAGAATGAAATGTGGCAATTTAAGCTGAGAGGCCCAAGGGGAGATATAATGAGAGAATCTAGGAGCTATACAAGTCCCCTGTGAGGGTTCAAGGACCAGCTCACAGTTGGAGAAATTAGAGGCCAAAGTCAAAACTGGAACATTTTAAGTTTACCCAGCTTTTCTCCTTCCCCCATTCTCTCATTCCCTCCCTGTCTGCTTACTGTAGTCCTTCACTAAAGGCCTGCAGGAGTAGAGGCTCCATCAGGCCATGAAGGAGGTACCAGACTATAGCCAACTTTCTGGTTCAGAGCCAAGTGTGTTAGTGGGACAGCAGAGGATCCACAATCAGAAGAAATAGATCCTGTTCTCCAGGACAAGAAAATAGTCCTAATTTGGGCTCCTAATGCCAAGCAACAGCCAGACATGGGAATGGCTTTAAGGGTGTAACCAGAAGGTAGCAATTACTAGGTCTTATTATCTTCCATTCCCACATCCTAGAGATAGAAAATACATTAAACAAACCTTTTGAGAACAACAGAAGCCATAACCAAAAGCTATGTCTAACAAAGCCAATATAAGATTAAACACTATCATCTCCACCAGAGATGCCCATTTTGCCTAAGCGACAGTACCTTTTTACCCCTCATGACTGCGTATCCACTTAAGACTCAACATCTACAGAAGTCCCTCAGTTCTGAGGGGTGTCATGTACCACTCTGCAGCTGCTGGGGTTACAGTAAATGTCTCTGTTGCCAGGTGAGCTGCTTCTCAGTTCCAGGGTTCAGACCCCAGGAAAGTAGCTCAAACCCATGAGACTCATCAGAGGGACAAAAGACAAAATTTCTACTCACTTGGAGCTTGGCCCAACTCCAGACTCGCTCAGTAAAGCCCCACAGGCTTTTCTGAGAGACTGGAGATGGAGTGAGGTAGGGGTGGCTGAGGAAGCCAAGGGAGACCAGAAGGGATATGGTGTTGAGAGGGAACCATAGTGGAGGTCTCTGTGGAATTGGGGAGGGGGTGGGTGGGGAAGAGTCTGCAGCACAGGGACTCCTGTGTTTAGTTTTACTCCTAAGCCTCCTCCAGTGTCTGTCAGTGCCTCTCTCCCTTCCTTGCAAAGGAAGGTGCTTATGGCCTTTCCTCAGCACAGGCTGTCAGCAACAGGACCAGATTGGACAGGGTTAAGTAACCTGGTTTAGTTAAAGGTGTCCCAGCCCATGGAGCAGGGTTGGAACTAGGTGATCTTTAAGGTCCCTTCCAGCCCAAACCATGACTCAAGGATAGCTCAGAATGACAATGGTCCAGGTCACACTTTGATGTGGACACATGTCCTAGAGCCTGAATTATCTGTATCAAAGCCAGATGCAGGTGAGTTACATAGCACAAGAGTCATCAAGAACCATTCTCAAGATGTTAAAGTCTACATTTGTTTCCCTATCACACTAGCACATTAAACAAAAAAACATTAAGTAATTGTGAGACCCTTTGGTCATACCACCAACCCTAGTTTTTCATAGTCATTAGCATCTCCACACTCTCAGCCTAGTAAAACAATCAACCCTCTCCAACCTTTTTGCAATTCCTTTTCCAAGGGGGCTGTTACTGAGTGTTCCAAGGGCAGATTTTCCAAGAGAGATTCTGTGAACCACATATATGGGTTTCATATTCTTTTCATAGCGAACACTGATTTTGGCACATAACTCCAAGCATCACCATGGTAGCCCTCTGCAGGTACTGCTAGCCAGCCCTGTGCTGAGATACAATCATGAGACAGGACTCTTTTATGAAAGTAAACACAAAGTTCTAGATGACTCTGAAAGCTCAACTGGTCATCACTTATCCTTTGTGCATCCAGTTAGTATCCATGCTGAGTAGTCAAGATCCATCCCTCTGGGATACTTCTCATCTGCAGCAGACATCTGTGTCATTGTAAGTACCAGATGAGTAAAGCATTCCATTAGCAATGCTCCTACTCCTGATCTTTACCCCCACAGTTCAGGCACTGCTCCTATTTCATGCAACTACAGCACTCAGACTCCTACAATTCTCTTTGATAGTTACTAACTTTGAAATTACCTGTGCAATGTTTGTGAAGGTGGCTTGTTTGTAGTGCAGCCTATCAATTCAAAGCAATGCCTGCCTTAAAAAACATGTCCCTGTTTAAATTAAAAACTTATATCTGGAAGTATATGTAATTATGATTATATAGAAGACAACCAAATGTCATTTTAAAACACAACCTGAACACCATAACTCTGGATTACAAACAGCAGATTCTGTGTTCTCTTAGAACTTCAGAAGCAATAGAATTATGCTGTTTCTCCAGGAGAATGGCAAGAAACACAGTGTTTATGCTGTTTCAGATACTTAATTCTTCCAGGACTTCTCATTACACTCAGAATACTTCACAACTGGCAGCAGCTCACTGTCCAGGCCTGCCATACGGTCACCTGCCTGGTTCCACCTGTCAGCTTTATCTCAGAGCAGGAGAGGACAAGCAACCTTTGAACTTGATCCCTGCATAGAAATATGGCCTCATCAGATCAGGTGCTGAGCGAAAAAAGACAACTTGTGCCACAAATTGCTTGTGATACAATGTGTTCCTAAGGCAGCAGCCAATGTTTACTTCCTGTTAGGATTAGCTGCAACTGAACTACTGAAAACCGACAGGCACATCAGCACTCCTTAAAATTAATCAGTAATAAACAAAACAAATGAATGCCAGTTCTTCCCTACTGACATGGCTGTGCCTTTGTTAACTTTTCACTTTAAGAGGAATGCAGTTCCCATGCCATAATAAGATCTTGTGGCACCCTAAACTGCCAGAAGACACACAAGGAGCCCTGCACAGTGACAGTCTCCAAATATATTTACAACCCTCCAGACCAGGTGTTATTGTAAGCAGCAGCATGAGCTGGAGCATGTGATATCTGTTTTTTCTTCAGACCTGCCATTCTGTTTCAGCATTGCTTTGAGCAATTCACTTAGCTGTCTGGATTAAGTTTGTCCCCCAATTCACGCATACCATGTATGAAGCCAAAGGACCCAATTCATTACTACATTTGTGTAGGACAGGGTTCCCTGCTGGGTTATCCTCCCTGCATGTGCCTCCATGCTCCCATGCAAGACACCCTGGCAAAAGGCACAATCAAGCCAGTGACAGGCAGGGAGAAGGGGCTGCTGGGTGGTCCTATCCCTAAATTATTTGCTGACAGCTTCCTTAGGGACAATAGTAACTGTGGCACAGACAAGAGAATCCTTAAAGGATGGCACTGAATTGGGTCACAGCCAGCCACTTGCAGGAAAAGAAAAAGGGAGAGGTCCTCATATTGGCATGAGGATGATGTGCCATCCCTGTTCAGCCGGGGCCAGAACCATCACTGGCCCCAACAATCCACATCCTTAATTAAGGGCTACTACCCATGTGAAGGAAGGAAAATAAAAGGAAGCAGTTGCAGTACTAAGAGACTGCATTCATTCCTGGCTCATTTGCTTTTAATGGAGATAACAATACCTCACTCCTTGACAGCAAGGCAGGGAGACTTAATGCATGGAAGTTTGCCAAGTAAATTGAGCCCTTTGTACAAAAGGCACTTTTGACATGCACAACTTCTGGCTTATTAAAGGAAAACAAAACTATTCACCTTGAGGAGCGTTCAGAAATTAGAAGCCACAGCTCCCCACAGCACAGTGCCCTAAATAATGATTTAAGCTTGCACACAAACAGCAATGCTTGTTTAGTTTAAATACTTCACACACAGGGTGGAAAGCAGCAAAGACACAGGAAAACTCCATCTCTTCCACACAATTTTCAAGTCACTCTCCAGGTTCTCACTCTGCCCCTTTGAGCAGCATCTTAAGTTGTCAAACCAGGCATTGTGCTGTAACTTTATATGAGATATAAATATGTGGTAAACACACATACAACAGAGGAAGGGTTGCAGGTAAGTGGGCTATTTAGAAAGGTTCCCAAATACTTTTTGTGCAATTTTCTTCTCATTTCCCCATCCCTCCCTTCTGAAATGGCAAGTAGCCTGAGCAAGAGCAGTGTGTGAATTGGTGTGGAGGTGATCAACACATTGGTGCTCTGCTCCGGCCAGCTGCCATGGCATTGATTGCCTCAGGATCGATTTGCAGACCATTCCTGCTCAGCACAGCTGCCAAGTCAGATGGCAAGAGAACAACGAAGTGAAAAGAAAATTATGTATTTCTAGTAGACACCTTCACCTCCCTCCACATTCCTCCACCGTACCCACTCCCACCCCCTTGGGAGAAGCTAAGTGATCTGGACTGGTTTCAGTGCTACTTTTAGCAAGTTCTAAGATGATAAGTCACCACAAAAAGGGGAATGGCAGGGATCCTGTCCTTCCCCCACAACCATTACACAAGGAGCTCTTCTCTCTATTCTGTCCTAGTGTGACTGTATTGGGCCTACTGTGTACAGTTCTGGGCTTCCCAGTTCAAGATGGACAGTGATACAGTAGAGAGAGTCCAATGAAGGGCTACAAGGATGATCAGGGGACTGGAATATCTGTCATACATATCTGCTGAGAGACCTGGGGCTGCTTAGGCTAGAGAAGACTGAGAAGGAACCTTACTAAAGTTTATAAGTATCTGAAGGGTAAATGTCAAGAAGAAAGGGCCAGTCTCTTTGCAGTAGTGCCCTGGGATAGGACAAGGGGCAACTGTCATACTGAACACAGAAGTTCCAATTCAATAGGAGGAAAAACTTTTTTACTGTAAGGGTGATGGAGCACTGGAACAGGCTGCCCAGAGTTGTGGAGTCTCTTCTTAGAGACTTTCAAGACTCATCTGGATGTGTTTCTGTGTGATTTGCCCTTGATGATCCTGCTTTGGCAGAAGGGTTGGACTCAATGATCTCCAGACGTCCCTTCCAAACCCTACCATTCTTTGATTCTAAGAACCACCTACAAAAGTTAAAGAAACTAATCTTTCTGCCTATAACAGAGGCAGACCAGGCCAGAGTTCAGGCTGATGCAGAAATCTTTTGTAGTACTACTACTCTTGCGCACCAGCTTTGGAGGATGTGGATTTCCATTTGCTTAAACCCCATCCAAGAGAGGTACTAGAGTACTGCAACACAAGCATTTCACAGATACATACAAGCAATGGCAGTGGTGATAGGAAAAAAAAAAGAAAAAAGAAAAAAGAAAAAAAAAAAAAAAAAAAAAAAAAAGAAAAAGAAAAAGAAAAAGACAAATCAGAAAAGTATGCTCAGGACAAGTTGCTGAAGAGACCATCTGCTTTTATTCTCACTATGCTAGTCTACTGGTTGTCCTCTGAGGCAAAAAATGGTGGCTTCTATATAGGACAGGTAAGTCACAGTTTGAACAGCAATCAGGATACCATCCAAACTTGGCTCATGTAAGACTCATGTGCCTATTGCCTGTGCTTTTTTCCTTTGGAACCAGGAGGTTCTGATATCTCAAACCAGACAGTTCTGAATTTCTTTCATCATATTGTGCCCCTCCCCATACCATTACTGCTCTCCTGGAGATAGCAGGACTCTTTTGAAGGTCAAAGATTTATCACAGATTTTGATATAAAAGCTCTGCAAGGTGATGCTTGCAGACACCTCCTGCATCAAGAAAGGTGAGAAGTTACTCACCCATTTTAATTCAGCACACCAGTGGCACAAGTCTAATTCTCGGCTTAAATCCTGCAAAACTCATATCTAAAAATAACCAGTTTCTACTCCTTTTTTTTCCCCCCCCAAACACACGATGTTCAGATTGATTCACTACCTTCATTTCCAAATCTCCACACAGATTCAAGCAACGTTTTTCCAAAATCCCTGCAGAACTCAGCTCTGATTATCAACAGCCAGCGACTCTCCAAATACCTGGTTTCTTGTAGCACTTTTTAAAGTAGGCGTTAAGTTTCTTAGGTCAACTGGAGTAAACTGCATATAACACCTAACTGAACAGGAAGGCCTGGATGCCAGAGTACAGATGCAATCTTACAGCAAATAAATGCATTAATAAGAGAAAGAATTATTCTGGGTTAGTACACAGTGCTTTGAATACAACCTCAGATTCTGAAAATTCCCAACATGCAGATTGATGAAAGCAGGAAATAATTCAGACAGTGTCATTCTCTGCTTGCCACGTTTTATCTTTTCACCCTTACGCATCTGCTGTTGGTCACTCTGAGAGAGAAAATACTGGATTAGAAGGGAGATGGGCTTGACTTTGAAGAGATATTCCTATGCTCTTGTCATTTGGGAAATATAATTTTACACTGTGTGAAATAGATGTTATTTTTCCTTCCTAAAGAGTTTGTAGAAACAGGCAGAGTAATTAAAGCTTACGCTTTCAGATACTGTAACTATTATAGTTATTACACAATACAGTCATACGATTACAGCCACCAGTGTTGTGTTCCTCTGGTTTCAGTTTTATCAACTGGAGATGCTTTCTAGTTTTCAGGTACACTGCAGGCTTCTAGTGAAGTTTGGCTCCGGGTAGCCATCTGTTTAAAAGTGCTACATAACCTTTGGTTTGTTAGCCTATTTTCAGAAGGAAGTAGCTTACATTTAAGCACTACCAAACAAAATCTGGTGCCATAAATTAACCAGCAACCTACAGGACCTTTTGTGTGGAACAGGACCTGCTGAATGAGGAGAAACTTAAACTGCAGATCTATTAGTTTTGTAAAGGCCCTGAAAGACATCACTGTACACTCACTGGGTTTTACGCCACTCGGTGTTCTTGACAGAGAAGGCACAAGTACTCTCCACCCATACTGATGTTTTGCATTGCAGACAGGGTGCAACGTTGCTAGAGCAAACATTATCACAGAACTCATACTGCCTTTTCACAGGTAGGATTGAGGGCTTCATCTCACCGTACTTCAGGTAATTGTAAATGTATATAATGTATATATACCCAAAACTTGTATGCTCTAGAACTATTTCTCCCCTTCCCCCACCTCACCAGATTTACTGTATGCAAATTTAGATAATAAGCTGAAATATCAATACCTATAAGGCAGGTTGTTCACATTTAGTCAAGTAACTCCTGTCATTTTAGGCTACTCCAGCTTAATTGGTTTCAGAGAATGGAATATTCATCACCTATTTCCAGGCAGCATGTCACAATAACCCTTCTCTCTGCCCACCTTTTCCCTTCAGGCTGCTCTTGATCCTTTCCACCCTACGCAGATTATGAAGGCAACATTCCTTGCCTTTTGCCCTAGTCATTCTACTCTCTGCTTTAAATTCCTCTAACAACTCCCTGTTTCATCACATTCAGCTCCCTTGTTCTGAGCTTCCATCTTCTTCTCCTCACTCATTCATCCTTGTTTCTTACCATACAGCCCACCAGTATCCGCAGTTCTCGTACTAAACCATCATCAGCATCACACGTGAACACCCACATGCCTAGAAAACAATCTCACCTTTACCCCCTCCATAAACACATATATAAGGCCTTGTTCTTCTTCCAAAACATAACACAGGACTCATTGCTTTCATGACATCCACAAGAAGCTGATAATTGAGCTAGCAGCAAAGCTGTTATTAACTAGTTAGGTACAACCAGTACACAGAGTTTATAAACAGCACATAAAACAGAAGAACTGAACACCTCAATACATGATTTAGAATGCCTCATGCTTCTGAGCTAACAAAAATGTGCTAAGCATCTACCTTTTGAAAAATTAAGATTTTAAAGAAAACATCTGAGGTGACCTCCCCAAAGGTGCAAGTGATTTTGAAAATATGAGCTACAGAAACTATTTTAAGGGGGGAAAAAAGCAGATCTTCAGACCATAATCTATTTCCATTGCTTGCATGTCATTTATGCCTACTGGACAGAGTTCCAGGCACATGCAATGGGAATTAATAAATCCTCAAAATTAGTTTCCCCAAAACAGATTGTGAAGTCACGATTTCAGCTTTCCTCAGCTCCAGTGGACTGACAGCTATCCCTTGGGTTTTTCCTGAAATTCAGAGCAACTTTGTGAAGAATAACTATTCTGAAGACAAAGACAACTTCAGAGGAAGCTGGACCACAAGAATAATTTTGGAGATGGGTTCTGATAGAACATACCCAAATGCAGCTAGCCCAAAAAGAGAACTATAGTTCCTACTTCTCTCCACAACAGAATGCTGCTGCATGCACCAGCTGGGACTTAGCTTCCTTCATCCTGGTGGCTGCTAAATACTGATACAGATATAAATTTAATTGTTTTCAGTCCAGCATACTGTGTCTTATTCCACCTTTTGCTATAACTTCAGAGGAAGTATGTATCTAGAAATGTTAAAACTTCCCTTTGAACCCAGGTTCAGAAACAGAACCCCAGGCCTGCTGCTCACACAGCAATGATAAGCTTAGCTAAGAATGCCACACTTACAAGTGTAGTGCTTCTCTGCCAATATCTTGGAGTGAAGCAGCATTAACACAACTGTCAAATTAATAAGGATCGCTGCATAAACTTCCTTCATGGCTCATAGTGGACTGGCATTTGGTGTATTTTAGGTACTCATTGAAGAATTATTTATAGAATCAAGGTTCCAAGAGATGTGTTCTGTACCATAAGGTTTTTTCCTGCCTACGAGAGGCAGTCTTCCCAAAATGAAAATAAGTCACTTCATGACATTGAGCTCTAGCTGTGAAATAGAAAATAGTTAATTTACAAATTATCAATCCCATCAAACACAGTTGCTTTGAACTCTTCAGAATACAGGTTGAGTGCAAAATCCATCCATTCTATGAAACAGAAGAAAGCAAACATGTCTGTGTGAATAATGGGTTGTGAAACAGAGAGAGCTTCCTGTTTTTTGGGATAAGGAAATCTTTACTAAACTCGCCTTTCATTCTGATCACCTCCCAAGGGAAGCAGATCATAGTAGGCTGGTAATTTCCAAAACTGGAAGCTTCTTGCCCTCTCCTGCCTTCAGAAGGGAAAAGGTTTTGAAAAACCATGTCTCCTACCTCACTGAAAAAACCACACAGCCTGGTGCCCACCTCTGCTCTCTGTATATCTTGTATCAAGCTGACCTGGAACACACCAGAATATCAGAAGGAAATCCCTGAGCTCCTCCACTTGCATGATGTCTTGTTTCTCAGGGCTATTTGGAAAGTTGAAAGCTAATAGCAGATGAGAAAGGGATTCATGTAGGGACTCTGCTGATAATCTACTGAAAAACACCTTGGACTGGTTAGTTGCAGGGGTTGGGAAGGCAGGGCTAGGGTGAGAGGAAGTGAACTCTTGCCTTTTTTTTTTTTTTTTTTTTTAACCAGTAAAGCTGTCCAATGCAGAAGTACCTTTCTTTCTATAGATGTGGCTATGACTGATGCAGATCTATTTCTCCCTGCCTACACACAACAAGAAGTGCTTTAATTGTATCACAATAGACCCTGTGAATAGCAAGGCTGTTGATGGACAAGTTCTGTGCAGTCCTACTAAGGTCAACTCTGCTTCCTCATCCACTCTTCTGCTAGCAGAAGACATCAGAGCTTTGCTTTCTAGTGCTCATCGGGCAAACCCTGCTGGGTGAGTTCAAGTCAGTTGTTTGAGCTGGTTAAGCTAAACTGGCTTCTTTTGCTTGAAGGGAATGCGAGTCTGTTGGTGCCAATGGCTCCATAGCTTCTCTGCCAGCCAGGCCAGCATAGAGGAAACCAGAAGAGGGCACCTTACCACAGCTTGGCCTTGCTGAGGAGCATGAACCCCTTCCAGCTATTGCTATGAAGGAAAAAGTGTGGAAAAAAACCAGGGCACCTTTGTCCCAACTTTACATAGAGGTTTGTGTCTCAAATTTTTTTTTTTTTTAATTTAAAAAATTAAAACAAGTCACAGCAACTTTCAAGTTTCAACTTTTACACCATCTCACATATTTATACATGCACACCAACCTCAGATAATGCCTTATAGAGGAGTTACCTAATAAAAAACAAAAACTTACTTGAGCAACTCACCAATTTTATGTTGCAGGTAGTTAGTTAACATTCAAAATGTGTTTGAACCTTCTTCAGTTTCATTCAGACTGTTGTGGGATATAGGCCAGACATCACAGTTCACTGTAAGTATTGATTATCTCACCCACAGAGAAGAGACCAGAGAATACCTGTGCACTGCTCTACCTCCTAAAACTCTGCCTACTTCTTAAAATCCTGCATAATATTATTATTCAGCTTGTGAAATCTATGTCACAGGAGTTACATGCTATTGCTTCACTCCTTAAATTGACTAGTAAAACCTTGATAAGGATGAAATCAGTCTGTTGCTTAAGGTTATCTAGATGTTTCATGTACTGTGCTGAATCATGGCTACGTGAGCTTACTTTGTTGTATGATACAAACCAATCCTATTAATCAACTTCACCTGGTATCCCTGCATCTTCTACCTATGATCCAAACCCATATTTTTCATCTACATATACAAGCCAAGAGACATGCATACTACTCAAGCAGGTCATTGTTTTATTTTCTAAATATTAAGAATTAAGGCTTTCAAAGTTGGACACCAGAAACAGGTATTCAGCTTTATCATGATACAGCTGACATAGAAAGCTTATTTCTTGAAAATAAACGAAGGTTTAAACCAAAGATTTGGGCAATTGATACAGAAATCCAGTATATGGAAGCAGCTCCACAGCATCTGACAAAAAATTCAGCTCAACAGATATCAACACATTTCTTTTTTCCATTCACCTTCCACCGCCTTCTGTGTGGCTGAAGGGGCTGAGCATCTTGGAATAGACAGGGATATATATCCCAGCAAATTCTGGGTAATTGTTGAGTGAAACAGAGCAACTGCTCAGAGAACACAGAAGCAGCCACAGGTTTGTCTTTGCTGAATGCCAAAGAGGTGGGAAGTCAGTAGACTCAAACACCTGGAGCCAGGAGGAGGAGCATGGGGAAAAAAAGATGACAAACCTAATCTCTAATCTAATCCAGGAATGACACTAGCAGAGGTCAAAGTCACATGTGATTAAACCTCAAGCTCTTTTCCAAATAAAATCAAAAAAAGCAGTAACATGACCACTACTGAAAAGTGCAGGAGAATAATAAGGCTGATACATCATAAATCTAAGCCTACACACCACTGATGTGTTAAATACAAAGCCAGGAGCTCCATTCTTCCTACTTGGTGTATTTTTGAGCTTGAACGGCATATCCCAATTCAATGGTGTCTGAACTTTTCCCCTGTTATTTAACTGTGAACGAGAATCTGCAGTTCATACCCAGAGCTTTAACCAAGGCAGTGAAACCTACCAGAGTTAGAATCTCAAATAACCACCAAGAAATGAAAACTCTCACCTACCTCAGGATGTTAGTACCAAAGCATAACAATGGTGCAGAAGAGGTCAGCATCAGTTGTTATGCTGAGAGCATTATAACAGATAAAATGGAACAGTAGTGAATAGCAAAGAGAATGGGCTTTGGAGCTGCTGCAGGGAAAGAAAGTAAAACAGAAGAAAGGAAAGGAAATATGCAGTAGTCCTAAAAGAGGGCATATATTCCACAAAAGAGGGCTGTAATGAGGCCCTAAACAGAAGAAATAGGATTACCACTAAGATAATCAGGGCACTAAGACAATTAGTCTTTGAGCTACTTTCACTGACACCAGTAGCAGTGCCATTACAGATTGAAGGGATAGTTTTACATTTAGGCATTAGCCTGCAGATCAAAACAAGTAGTACAGCTAGATACTCTGCACCAGATTGCTTTTAACTTGCCAATTTAGACAGATCCCTGTATTGCTAAAACCCACGAGAATCTAAGGAACAAAGTAAAACAGATGCCATTTCAGGAAAACAAAACATCTAGATTTTGAAGTTTAAACTATTTGAGGCTTTGTCTGGTAAAAACTGTAAAATAGTTTTGCTGTTAATGACACTTGTGACTGAAAAGAGTTACTGTGCATCACACGAATTCCATCATGCTCCACTACTGAGAGGTCTGTACATGCTCAGACCGAGGGAGGAATGTTTCACATCTGCACAGCTTAGCAGAAAAACTCAAGAAACTCTGGAACTATTTGAACTAATTAAGGAAATAGACCAATACTGACATTTGCAGGTTGCTTTTCTTTGAAAGTTTGAGTTTCTTGGCAGACACATCAAGAAAAAGAAAGAAACTGCATTAAACTGAGTTCTATTTTCTGTTGTTAGAATTTAAACCTAAAAAGTACTGGCAAAAATAAAGGGCTGATCTCAGCACTCAAAAAATTCAGAGAGGTGGGAGAAGAGAGTGCAGGAAGGGGTGAAATGTAGGTCAGAGGATGGTGTCTGAGAAGCAGAATTTTAAAACTGTTTATAACCTAACAGCTTAAAGTGAGTGAGGCCTGTGACAAGTATCTTTAAAAGTAGTCGCTGAAACCTTCCCTAGTGCTGGAGTAGCAGCTGAGACTGCAGGTAACAACATAACAGCTAAATCACACTGTAACAACTGTGGATCTTAAAATAGGTATAAAGCCTGTCTCTATGAGGAGTATTTTACCCTAAGTTGACAGTGATGGACACTCTGGTGCCGCTCACCACCCTCTCTCTTCACCCACACTTTGTCCAGCCCTGGGGAACCAGATCCAGAAGGCCTCAGCCCGAGAGCCTCAGGCTGATTAACCCCTCTCCCACACAAAACCTGTGGTCTGGATGCAAAGCAAATCCAGAGGAAGCCAGAGTGAAACACAAGCTTGTAAAAAACTCTCGATGCCCAGGTATCCATCCACAAGTCCGGCTGCCATCATCCACAACACAGTACTTCTGCATTGGCTTTGCCTTGTAGTATCATCTTGCCAAGCTACCACAGCACATTGCAGTTACATGTCCACATGTCCCCAGCCTTTCCCTGTTTGATGTTTCTTTTTAATACCGTGTATCATCTTTTCTGTTTATCACCTGCTTCCTACTGTCATTAGGGACCCTGTCCACCGCACCACTCCAGGGCACAAGGTGGCACCAGCAGAGATAAGCTGTGTCAGCAAATATGGTGAAGGATGGATAGCAATTACAAGATAGTTTTATGGCTGGAGAGTTCTATAAACAGAATGTCTCTTAACTATATTAGAGATGGACTTTATATGGGGTAAAGGTGAACCTACTAACTGCTTGACTACATCACTAGCCAACAGTGAGATAACCTTTATCTTGTGGGCACAATAGTCCAGTATCTTTTACAGATACACTGGAATAATTCATTTGCAAAACAGGACTTTGAAATTTTTTTCTGAAAGTTAGTAACAAGGCTCAGATCAAAAGGGTAGTTTATATTTTCAGCTTTCTCCATAACCAGAAATCATTACTCTGCACTTCTAGAAAACTTGCCCACTTTTACCTCCCATTTCCCAACAGGTGTACCCGTCACTTAAAGAACATTAATTAAGATGGATCCATTGTGATTTCAGACTACTTTTTTGCCTAAGCTTGATAAATTTATCACAGACAGCTTTAACAATACATAACAAGTTATATCTGCACTTTCTGCAAGTCTGCGCAATTAATTTTCTATTTGTGAAAGGAAATGGAAAATGAAATACTGTGCCCTTTCTAATGCAGAGGCAAATGTAATGAATAGCTTTGGCAAACAGTTGTCAAAGTCTGTTAACCAGCATCTACAAATCTTTTCCTTGCGCAACAACAGTTTTAGGGCCTATGATAATTCACTTCCCTTTTTTTGTCATACTGATATGACAATACTGAATCTGCTGTATCTAGATAAAAGAAACATAACTGAATTCAAGTTGCAAATCAGTCATCTTTCTTTAACCACTGGCTTGAGAGATCCAAATTACAGACTAAAATCCACAAAGAGCTTCTTCTCAGAGTTCACACTGGAGAATGACAAACTCACCAGATACCTGGCAGACAAACACTTGAACAGAAGTCTTCCTTCTGGAAGAGGCTGCCAACACACTGTTCACCCTTGTTAAAGAGGGAACAATCAGAGTACCTTACACCTCTTGTCAGCATCATCCTTTCTTTGTCTGAGGACTACAGTACACACGAAAACTTTCAATCTGGACTTCAAAATGGATTTCAGCACCTTTAAGCTTTACCCATACAGTCAGGAAAATATCATTAAAGCTCTTGCAAACAGGGCATCCCATCGTCCTGCTTCCAGGCCTTCAGACAGTTTGGTGTAGCTCTCAGTTATTCAATTAATACAAGAGGTGAATACCATAGGGCAGATCTAAAGAGTCTATCTTCTCTTGTCTTCAAAACAGAGCAAATTATTCATCAAAACCTACATGAGCTTAATCTTTTAGTTTAACAGTTTTAAGATTTACAAGGTTAGGCAACCTTAAGATGAAAATCACCAGTAATACTCTGAGTTAAGCCCTTTGGGGCATTCTGAAACAGTCTTTAATTACACGATCACATACTATTCTACCTCTGCCATCAGATTGGTTTTATTTGTGAGCTGTGGAAACAAAGCATAGTTTCAAAGCTTTGGTTTCTTTCATCCTTTCACATTATTAAGGCCAATTAATGCTTCTCTACAAACAGACTAATATCCTGAATTTACCACAGAATTACTCTGTTATGTTAGGCAGCCTGTAGTAACAGGACAGTAAAATTAGTGTTTTTATATACAACTATAATTTTAAAATATATTATCTACTCTTATGAAGGAATCAGGTGGTTATGATGTCAAAAGCACCCAAACCTAACTAAACCTAACTAACTTACCTCACTAAAACTTGCACACATACTTCTTAATAACAAGCAGTCAGGATTACAGTCCTTCAAGCAGTTTTGACGATAGCTTTTTCTACTTTTGGAGGCCTTGCAACTTTCCTGATACTCTTAAAACAGTTGCTTTTAACTTTTGGACATACATGATTATTAGTGTGATGCAAAACAGCAAGGTCAAGCAATTTGTAAAGCTTGAAATAGTATAGCAGTCAAGGACGAAGGAACAGTGCACCAAGAAAGCAACACCAAATTGCTCATAGGTCATCAGTGAAAGTACTAAGCGACAAGAACTTCCTCAGCATTGCACAAGAGGAAAGAAACACTGCATCCACAAAAGTAAAATTGAAATGACACAGCAGTACAGCAACCAAGGAGACTAAGGAGGACAAACACCTGGTTAAAAAAATCCATTGCACAGAAGCCCGTTTCACTTCAACAAGTGACTTATGGAATACAAAAGCACTTATCTTGGAAAAGTCTGTCCTCTTACAGATTCTTCAAAACCTGGTTTTGCTATGCTGAGCATTGCAACACCCAAAGACATGCAACTTCCTGGATGCAAGCTCTTCCACTACCAGCACACCTGAACAAGGAAGGCTCCACAACCAGTCTCCTAAACTAGCCAGGCATGAAATATATAGGCACTGGTGGCATTTTAGCATGTTGTCTATACACAAAGATGGTCCCCTGCAATCAACAGCATCACAAGCTTCCTTCCAGCATCAGACTAATTTAGCATTCAGACCAATTTCCTCATGCAAAGATACAAGAAGGGAAGTTCCTGGAGTAATCAGCTTCCTCCTGGTTTGAGTACTCCCCCAGGTAATTCACATTCCTGATCTGCTCAGCTTCAGCAGACATACAGGCCCCTGTACCTCAGATGCACACGTTAACCACCAGAGTACTTGGTGTTTTGAACACTTCTCATCCTTCCCCTCAAGTCCCATTTACATATTGCATAAATACCAATCTATACACACTTAGAAGTTTGGGTCGAAGTTTGGCTGCATAAAAAAGTTTAGGGAGCAGATCAGCCATGTTTTTGCAAGTAAGTGTAATACAGGCATCTTTGAAGACATCACCAACCATACACATGACCACAATCAAAAAAGCCCCAAACGCAGAAAGAACCAACATCTCTGATGTTTCCAAGATGTTTCTGTAACACCTGAATCACTTCCAGACACGTCACACCTGCAAACAAATGAGAATGATCAAGTCAATAAGAGCACCTCCTTCACCAAGTACCTGCCCACCACAGACTGAAAAATAATGGAAGCAACAAAATGAATGCTGAAGAAGGCATCACTACTGAAGTTACAGAACCCACATGCTAGGTAAGCTGCATGAGGCTATCAAAAAGCTAGGCAAATTGCCCTTCTGTATTATACACAGATTTTGAAATGCGCTTATCAAGAAATACCATACGATATGACAGGAGCAAATAGTCTCAATACTCATTGCCAAAGACAGATGTGGGCAATGAGTAATTTTTGAATGGTTAGGGTTGGAAGGGACCTTAAAGTTCATTTCATCCCAATGCCCCCAGATGGGCAGGGACACCTTCCACTAAACCAGGTTGCTCAAGTCCCATTCAACTTGACCTTGAATACTTTCAGGGAGGGAGAAGACACAAGTTCCTTGGGCAAGCTGTTCCAGTGTCTCACCACCCTACAATTAAAGAATTTCTTCCTAACTTCCAACCTAGATCTCCTCTCTTCAGGTTTTAAACCATTTCCCCTTGTCCTCTCATTACACACCCGTGTAAAAAGTCCTACCCCAACTTTCTTGTAGGCCCCGATAGGGAAAAATTAGTTACCTCACTGCATGTCCAACACCAGTAGGTGGGTGCAGGTGGCCAAGAACGCTACATGGGACCTAAAGGAAAACAAAGCCTGCCACAAAGGAACATTAATGTCATCAGCAAAAGCAAACAACAGGACTTCTGAGATTCAGATTCAAAAATTATGATACTCTCGTGTATGGGCATTGCAGAAGAGGTGGAAGAGCTCAGCTGTATCTTCAAGTGTTTGCTAGAAAGCACTAGCCTGGAAAATTTATACAGGCTGAAACTGGAAAAATCTGCAAAACCACACACAGCCCATCCTTACTTTTATTGCAGGAGGTACAAACCGACCCTGAGGAACAACTTGGAAGATACCCTAGCTCAAAATGCAGCTGAGGTGAGAGGTTGTTAGGGTTTATTGACACAGTTTCTTTTGAGTCTCAAAGAGAAAATACTGGTGTCAACAAAAATGCAATACAGACATGGTTCATTGAGCATAGCACAGCCCCAAAAACTAGAAGTGAGACAGTACAGGCACAGGATGGTTTGTATGCTACACTCAGAGATGGGACAGAGAGAATGAGAATAAACCCAATAGGATTAAACACTGTACAAGTATGTGTACAAACCTCTTCCGGGATAGGTACTCAGAAAGACAGTAGCCCAGAAAGTGCTTCCCAGGAACCCTGAAAACACTGCATGAATTGAGCACGCATGAAGTCATGTATAAAGGCAGTCAAGTCACGAGGCACTTGTCATTTAGAAGAAGGAATCACTCCCATTCTGTTGTTCTGGAGGAGAGGCCAAAGCGTGCAAAGCACCAGATATTGTATGCTGACCAAGCATGTCAAATGACATCAACATCATGATGGGTAAAATTGAGACACATGAAGTTCAAGCAAAGCAACAAAAAGTAGCCATGAACATAGACAAGACTCCTAAAAGACCTGAAGTAAAAACAGAAATGGAACTACTGAATCCACTGTATTTACATATCATCATTATTGTAAATGACTGCTCTCACTTCTGAGACAGATAGCCATTCACCACCACAATAGTCATAAAAAATGTTTTTGTACCTACAATGTCCCACATGGTATTGATTCAATTGCCAAGAAAAGAGAATTAATCTCCACCACAATATCACCATACCTCAAACACACCAAAAGGTCAAATAGTAAATTATGAGCAGCAATGATAGGCAAGTCATTCTAGACCAGGAAACACCTAAGGAAGGCACTGAGAGCAGCCCAGTCAAATTTCTCATCTTGACTCATATCAGTTCCAGTACTGCTTTCTCAACAACTAGTGGTATAAAGAGCAATGGATGAAAGGGATCAAAAGCACACAACAACCAAAACCTACCTACTCTATAAAGATAGCAACCAGAACTAAAATCAGACACCACTGTCACCATGAATTTGCTTTCTTGGCCAAATCCTGCACTCCTGGATAGTGCTTTGAGTAGATAAATTCATGGACACAGCTTGGGTATGTTTGCACCTTTCTCACCAAAAGAGCAAATTGTTCATAGACACCATACATGTCAGATGCACATGTAAATGTAGAAAGTGATAAAATCAACTCCAGCTGAGTTAGTGGAAAAAATCTCCCATGAATTTATAAGCTCTTGAACATATGGAACACTCAAAATCCTGCAGAAAATAAGATCAGAACAGTATCAAACTCATAGGGAAATACCTGATTAACCATTCAAAACACGCTTTAAAAGTTGAGCTTGCTTTATATGTTTGAGCATTCAGAAGTGTGCACACATGTTATTACAACCCTTAAGGAAACACGATGAAGTTCTGTAAGCATGTTTATTTTTTTATCTTGGATAAATACAACAGAAGGGAAGCAATTCACACTTGCCCAGAAGGCAGGGATTCTGTTGAAATTTGAAGTGTCTCTGGTCATGTCTAGGAGCCTTCAGACAGGTACTACTTATGCAAGAAATATTAAAGCAAGCTTTAAAGTATTGCAATTCAGGCACAGGTAACTGACTAGCTATGGCAGCCTGGAGCTCAGCAGGGGCTAATTGATTCTGCTGGAAAGTAATCATCATGTAATTAGTGGAAACACAAGTCCTACCATCCACCCCCAAAATAAAATCTGCCACACAAGTTATTAACTTGTATTACTAAGTTTGTTAAATACATACACTTTATGCACCATCATGAAAAAAAATGTTTCATTCTATTTGCAGGACCTTTTCTGGGGAAAGAGAGTACGCTTACGTGATCAGCCACAAGAAGGCTTCATACACTTGAGACAAGAGGGGAACTCCACCCTACCCTAAAGTTCAAGTCTCAGGTCTTGACCTCACAGGAAAAATCCTCAGACACCCTCCCAAGCTTGCTACTTCCTCTTCTCTGGTAAAATAAAGTTTTTGCTTCTCTCTGTTGCTCTATTCTTCTTTCGGGACATAGTAATTCTAAACAAACAGAGTCTTTTAAGAGCTTCCTCTTCCTCACAGGGAAAAATTAAGTCTCCAAATGGATTGTAACAGCAGCATCTCGAGTGAAAACAAGGGGCACTGTCATCACCAGCATTGCTTTCACACTGGCATAGTTCTGCTGATCACCAGCCACAACAGATATGCTGTATCTTGTTAAGTCTTAGCTTGCACTGGTGTGATTTAGCTCAATTATGTTTTAATATAACACTTGCTTTGTTTAACCAGGCTCAGCATCTTAAAGTTAATGGCATTTGCCACAGACAGGACCAACTAACTTCAGCCCAGACAGAAGATGGATGCTGCCCAGCAGGGTGCCACTACCTGAGGTGAAAAAACAGCTGCATTGTCACAGCTGCTCCTCGCCTCATACTTATTGACTGAGCAACTAACACAGGTTGTCTTCTGATGTCTACCTCAAATTAGCCCAGCTCTTTCTACAACCCACTGAACGATGCCACACAGTCCCATGTAAGGCTGCTCACCAGTATTCTGACCCTTAGTTTTTGACGTGGCCCTTGCTCTCTGCAGAGCTGCATTGCTGACATGCGCAGAAACAGCTCCCCAGCTGGACATCACTATTGTCACAAAAAGCTCATCACCAGAACACCTGACTAAAATGAAGCAGGTAATTGCTGTCTCTTCAGCCTTTCTCAGGGCACCCTTAATGAATAAGCACAACCACTTCTTACTTTTGAAGACAACAGTCACCACCACAGAGGCCAAGACAAACACAACTGCATCACATAAAGCCACACCCATATAAAAACAGACAAAAAAAAAAAAAAAAAATCAAAGATGGATACATGCCACATTACACAGCAGCACAGCTTAGCAGGCAGCTCATCAAGATAGTAATTTTATTGTTCTGTATTTTTTAACTGCCTAACACAGTGGAGTGCTCACTAGCCACATAAGCTTTCAGGTACCAGAGGATTAATATTTAATGATACCAGTAGCTCTAACAACAGGTGAACCCATCCTTCAGCCTTTTCCTGATTATCATGAGTGCTCCATGTCCTTCTCTTCCCACCCCACTTCATTTCCTTCATTCCTTTGTTTCTCACCCAACAAGTTGCACTTTCAGTAAATAATTTTTCAAGAGAGAGAGAGCAGAAGTAAAACAAATGTAAAAACACATTAGCAAATAAAGTAAGTTTCAGTGTTTATGCAAAGGTATAAGGGGTTTTGGGAATTAAACATCTTTCACCCCAAGAATCTTCAATTTAATGCAGAGAAGGTACAGTATGTGAGGTAAAAGTCAATGTAAGAGAAAGGCAAGAGGACACTGCACTTAATTATTAGGTACATTAATACCAGTTTTCCATTGAGGCAGGGGAAAAAGCATGACATGTGAAATCCCTTCAAATTACTTCCAAGCTGAGGTATTACACAAGCAATTATATGCCTACCTGCACCATTTCCCAGGTATTTTTTTCTCCATTTGTTTTTAGGGAAGTACATATTTCAGACTGAACACCAATAAATGGGATGCTGTAGCAAAAAGACTGATAGACTACAGTAATGCAAAATCCAGCACTAGATTTCTTCATCAGCTTACGTTTTGCCAGTGAAAGTAGAACAAAATACTTCATTAACATTCATTTTTACAGTTCTGGGGCTACTAATTTTTGAGAAGTACAATACTTTATACAAATGCATACAAGTGTCCACCTAAAATAATTGTTTCAGAGCTCACACACCTTAATATTGTAACTACATGTACAAACAACTACTATTACCAATGGTTAGTGGGTAATACAGGATCTTTGCACCCAAAATAGAGAAGGAGAATAGTCAAAAGTGTTTATAGGAGTTGAATGAAGGGTGAAGAAAAAATGGCAGTTTCATTTCAAATACATCCAGGGCTTTCTCATTAGGCCATGAAACTCACAGGTATTAATCATGAAAATAAATGTTCCTTGCCCCTAGGTGCGACACAGTTCTTACACAAGAGAAATGACCAATACAACTCTTTCTCTGATCAAATTACTGAAGATGAAATGAATTTTAAAACAATATCCCAGGTGGATTATGGATTTAGCTACTTAAGAAAAGACTTTGTAAGGACCCCCATTTATTACTTTGGAAAGCAAAGCTAGTTGTTGCCAATAATTAAGGCACAGTCTTGTTCACATCTCACCTTTAAAGGCCTTGAAGCTGAAGAGCCAAAGGATAACAGCCAGCTGCCCTACTGCACCTCACACTTTTCTCTGAAAAGTTTTGAACCACAACTAAAGACAGGTAAATCAGGTTGTCATTCATCAGGACATTATTATGCTAATCTATTGTAGCAAAACACAAATATTTAATCTATTGGCTTTTTAAAAAATTGATGGGTCCAATCCCACAGATTTGTACTAACTTATACACTATAAATTTCACAAAAAATAATAATAAAAAAATCACTGAAAGGCAGATGTTTAATTAGCTCTAGAGCCACAATTTAACAGGATTTCATTTAGGTTGGGCTTCTCACGGGTATAAAATGAAGTGGGTGATGTATATTTGTAGGATTAAGGCTTGTGGGCTGATTGCCAGACCTACACAAGCTCCACTGGGGTTGTGTTCAGCCAGAGCTGCTCACATACACACACTGCACCTGGCAGGAGCAGCACCCACAGTGATACAAATCTTTTGTGACACTTAGCTACCTCATGGTTGCTTCCTCTATTCCACTTTTTTTTTTTTTTTTTTAATGTCTTGTGTTGGCTAATCACAATTCGCAATTCAAAAATATCAGGGAATTGATTTAAAAAATAGCAGTCATCTAAGAAAAGGGGCTTTCTTTTCTATTTGTACTGTACCTTTGAATACTCTTGAAGTCTTAGTCAATGGAGCCACATTGTTTTCAGGATACATTTTCAAGGTTTTCTTCACAACACTAGCAGGACTAGGAGCTTTGGAACAAAACCTCCAAGTTTCAGAAGCCTCACCATTCCAAGAACTGGTGCTTCAGTTGAAAAAAAAACAAAAAGCCCCACCACACATCACTGGAAATAAGACCTTGAGAAAGATCACTACATGTTCTTTAACTCAGCTTTGTGACCTTTCCAGCCAGCACTGCTCATGGCCTACCTTTCTCCTCACCATGCTGGACAATCCTGTCCTCTTCCTTGCCTAGAACTGGCATTTATCAAATCCCATAGTAAGACATCTTAAGAGTTCAGCTACCAACATGAAAGTTTCTCTGCAGGTTTTGGTTCTTGAATCTACTTACATGAGCATGAGCCAAGCTCCTGTGCTAGCATAGGGGATGCAGGGTAGAAATTCAACAGCAACAACTCAGAGAGGTTTCAACTGGTCTGGAACCAGTTGCATTTAGCTACCGCCCAGCAAAATCAAAGTCACACGTATTCAAGTGTCCAGCAGAAAAATTATTTGCCTTGAATAATGTTTTCAGTTGCTAAAGTACAGAAATAAGCTCTTAATTCAGACATGCCAGTGTAAATCAACAGCAGAGCCAGTGACAGCAATCTGTTCAAATTTACCTCGGCATAATTGAGAATAGCTTTTGGCACATCTGACAAATGCAAGTGGGATGGTGTTTTAAAACCACATCTGAAGTTCCTAGTGCAATGATTGTTATATGTAATTACACCACCACCTCAGTAATTACAACAAAACTATTACGTGTTACATTCAAGTTGGACTCAATGAATGAGTAATTCTGTGGTAACATAATAAATGTCCAACAATCAAGTAAATAGTTTCTTACTAATCTGTGTCAGCAAAGCCCATAAACTAAGCAGTGCTGGGTTGAACTCTGAGCTTTGACAGAAGATTCTCAGGGTACTGAGAGGTTGGTCCACATCCCCCAGAAATCTCACAGCTTTTTTTTTTATTTAAAACCGACCACAGTGAACTCTGATCCTGGATAAGCATGGCAGGCAGCCGTAACAAAGTTCAGGAAGTGGCTCTTTCCTGCAACACCAGCGAACCATCACAATACCAAAAAATTCCCAGAACAAATGTATCACCAGGAATGTTCAGCTGAGGTTCCAAGCGTTATCAAAGATCCGTAAGTGACAACAACAATACCAAAATAATAGAAATCTACAGGGCACTTAACAAGAGTCAGGGTAATTCAGGAAAATTCCAGTCTGAGTAGTTAGATTGCACTGTTCCACATTAGCATTGTAATCAGCAATGTGTTTCTTCCTGGTCTGAAGCGTGGCAGAGCTTCACTCTGTACCATTAATCAGCTGCATGTTTACCTGTTGGGCAACATAATCAATCTGCCCCATTTGTTGAGTGTTACAGCACTGAAAAGCATTATATAAATGAAGAAATTATCACAAAAAAAAAAAAGCAGTGGTGACGGCACAGAAGGGAATATTTGTGTGTTCTCATTAATGTTTCCTCCCAATTTAAAACATGAAAATACTTTAAAATAAAAAAGAAAAAATTAGAAGAGAAGGAGGGAGGCAAGGGAGTTACACCACTGAAGTGTTCCAAAGAAAACCCAGAAAACTATACCAAAATGAGTACATGAAATTAAACACTGAACTTACAGATAATCTATAACAGCAAACTGTATTACTATCTACAAAATAATTAATTCTAAAGTTAATTCATATGCCCATACAGTACTAAAATATAAAGTGCCTACTCCTGAGGGTTTTCCATTTTTGTTAACTTTTTAACTAAGGACAAAAAATTTTAAAGGCACATTAAAATTACTATCTATCACTAAATTACATAGTATATAAATGTAAATGTGATCATACCACACTTAACTTCTTATAACAATAAACTATTCTGTTTTCTTCCCCCTGACACTTACAAAATTCATTTGGAGGAGTAGGATATACCTTACAGAGATTAGTGATAAATCATGTATTTTTAATGAATATCAATAGGAGAAACCCCAGGACATAGCCCACCATCTAATTTGATTAAACTGTGCTTAAGGCAACACCACCTCTCTGGCTGGGGAATAGCACTATAATGACTTTGTGAGCATTATTGTAGGCTGTTTTAATGATTTAATGAACTGCCTCTATATTTAGTTCAATAGCCTTAAAATGATTAGTGTTTAAGAAAAATTAGCTCACTTTGATCTGATTCTATTTGATAGTAAGTTTAAATAACCTAACCCTTCAAAACACAGTGGAAAAAAATTCCTAGAATCACAGCCAGCTAACTGCTAGAAAACATTATGGCAATCATTAATAACAGTTCATTTATGTTTAGCTACAGCATATGGAATGACATACTCATCCCCCAAGATGGAACACAGTAGCATCTATTAAGTTGTATTGTATAATTTTCCTGTGTATTTTTAATGGGGAAAATGTACCAAGAAAAAAACCTCCTGTGTGCCCACGTAATGCAAAGAACAACTATTCCTCCAGCAATGGTACCACTTAAGAGTTTTAACTTGTGGGTCCAGAACGTGGTTCTGCTTCTCAGCAAGATGCACGAAGAACTGGTAATTACCAAGGCAGAAATAGAAAACATTGACTCTCTTGCTCTCCTAGATGTAGCAGTAGAAGCGAGGTTACTAACCTGGAACTTCTCTGAGAAGGGGGAGAGTACATCTGGAAAGGCAGATTTGCAATCAGAATTTGCAGTCTGCCACAGCTATGGGTATGACTGGCCCGTACTTGTTGTCAGGGAGGGGTCTGCAAGAGTAGGTTGTGTGCTTGCATTTTCTGCATATTTCAGCAAAGAAAAATAACCGCAATACTTTACAGTTTACACAAAAGCAAAAAGCTGTGAAAGCAGCAAATAACCAAAGTTTATTTTACAAGTCTGTTTTACTTCTGTGCTATTACTTCTATGTCCAACACTGTATAGCTCTGAGACTGAAGAACTGTATTGATAGACCTATAGATCTAGAGACTGGAGAAGTGTATTGGGATTCTTAAGCCCCAAAGTATGTGTGATGGCAGTCAGTGTTGGCAAGTCACTTGAAAACACTCAAGCCATGAATGCAACATAACCACACTGCCAAGAAAGAGAAACACAAAAATAGGCCATCGTGCTAAAAAAAGCCCTCTTCTAATAGCTCACAAAGTAATAAACTAAATTTGCAACTGCAACGCAATTGATTTACTGGAAGAATGAAGACAGAAGCATCCATACCGCAGGGTCTTCCTTGCACTTAGCCTGTGCAGACATGCTGTGATCCAAGCCAGCATGGGTGTACCACATTCGTACCAAACTGCTAGAAGACCACCAATGTCCAAAACTACAACATTATATACAGATTCAAAAGCAGTCAGTCCAACCAGGAATCAAACTTGGGTGTAGAATTCTCAAGAAACCGCACTAGCAGGCAGATCCTTAGCTGTCTGTAACAAACCTCACGGGAAATCCCAAGTATAAGCTAAACAAGAGGCTGCTAAAATCTTGTGTTGTATTTCTACACTTGGTTTTTCCAATAGTGTTTCTAGCACTATAACAGTGACTATTGGGTTTTAGCCTAAAGAAGTTCACCTACAATTTAAGTGAACCTAAAAATGATAGACAGCAAGCACCCTCTCTCCTTAGGGAAGAAGTGTAAATGACTATTCAAACTCATAAATTCATAGAACACCATGTTGCAAAGGACCTCAAGGATCATCTGGTCCAACCTTTCTCAGCAAACACAGTTTAGACCAGCATCCTGTCCAACTAAATCTTAAAAGTGTCCAAAGTTGAGGAATGTGTTTTCAATCAGTCCACTATAGTAGTTGGTTAAGTTGCAATAGTAAAGCCAGGAGCTGATCCCATCATCTCAATGAACGTTCCTCAGTGCCCTTTGGCAAGGGACACAATCAGGCAAGTTCTAAGTAACGAGTTAAATTTACTGAAGATAAATTTCCTGGTAGCATCTACATAGAAAACATTGGGGTACATCCAAGACCATTACATTGCTTTTACACACTGTTATTTCCTCATCTCTCAGTGCCTGCTCCCAATTTTCAGCCGTCCATCAGAAACAGCAGGCCAAGTTCTCCCACCAGATGGGTTTCCAAGATACTGCATCTAGTTCTCTCAGTTCCTATCAATGTCTTTTCCCAGTCCCCTGATTTCTTCTGGGTTGATCACTTTTTGGGTTCAATATGTACTTTCCAATGTTTCTGTGTAGTTCATAGTACAGAATAAGAAACAAGCAACGTTCTATGGAAGTGACATTTGGGGAAAAATTGTGGATACTCAAGTGTTCCATTTTAATATGAAATATTGTCAGGGAATTACTGTGCAGTAGATACAATACTTATTATATATTTGAACTCATATCTTCGTAGATTAGTACGATTTCACTCATGCTTCTTTGAGTTTCAACATGGAACATGTCAAATAATTCAGTAAATCATACAGTATCCAAATGACATGTTCTCATATTACTAACACACTGGAAGATTGAGTTAATTTTCTCTCTTCCTGTCAAAAGCTAGTCAGATTGACACAGTCCCATGAAACATTCTGATTTCCACTAAAATGCATTTTCTAACAGAAAAAAAATCAGCCAGCTCTAATGTGCCTGAAGTCTATGCAATTAAAAAAGTTTCTAAATATAGCTTTAATCATGGCCGACCCCAATCTTCTCAGAAGTCCTTGCCCTCTAGGCCATCCCAAAGGGATGGGAACATCCAGTAACAAGCCAAAAGTCTCATGACAGTGTATTGACCCCATTTGATATTTATCTCTAGCCATTTGTGAGTGCTTCCCATGAGCTTAATTAAGCTCATTCATTTCCACAAATTGTGGCATCCTAGAAAATATCAGTCTTTCCTTTGATAGATGAGATTCAAATGTGCAAAGTCTTATGGGAGACTAGGTGTCTCTCAAGCTATTTGACAGAGTAGTTCATGAAACAACTTAGTGTCCCTCCTCACAGTAATATGGTAATGAAAAGCACACAAGATTGTACTCTGTTCAACGCAGACCACAGCAAAAAGCCACTTGATACAAACTTTAAAACAACCACACACACACACATTGTGGAGGAAGCTGTACCCTTTAACAATAAGAGCAACTCTGCAAAACCACTAAATTATTCTTGTCTTTTAAGGGGATATTCTAGCATCAGGAAGGAAAGGTTTGAGAAGACAGGATAAGTGTTTCTACACTGGCATTTAGGTTTTGCTCTCAGTATCATCTTTGTCTTTCCTACATTATATTTTCCTATCTGTGCTATATTTAACTGCTTTAAACAAAGCTGTTTTGTCAAACAAAGCCCATTTGAGGGGACACTGTAACAGTCTTGTACTATGCAAAAGGCTGCTGCAGAGATTTGCTAGTTATTCAACACAGAAGATTCCTACATATCAAGTAAAGGTAGACAAACATGAAGAGATGAAAGCAGGAAGACTTCATCTTTATCATAATGATTTTTAAAGGGAAGCCAAACTTCTGTCTTGAATAAGAGGTAAAATTGATCTCCTGCCTCAGGGCAAAACAATATTCTTCAGTTCAGGGGGTTTTGTTGTTTGTTTCAGGTTTCTTTAATTTAAGAAAATCCATGATAGAGGCAAGAAAAGGTGTATCTTAGTATCATGTAAAAAACTTCTCCTAATATCAAACACAGAAAGAAATAAGTCTTTTCCTAACACAATAAAACACTTTTTCAGAAAATCTAGCTTTCATTTATTTCACACCAAAACATTCAAGCACAGGGTATAAGCTTGAAGTTTGTTCATTACATACTTTGCTCCTGCAAATGCTTCCCTTCACAAAGCTGCTTTAGCCTAATATGTGCTCTGCTGCAGACCAGTGCTACTACAACAATATTTTCATTTCTTGCATATATTTAAGCACTTAATTTACTTTTAAATCTTGGTTCATAATTTCCATGCTATTATAATTGCTTCATTTGCCCTTAACATTTACACAGAGCCTGTACTAAGGAGTTCAGGCACTTCACATGAAGGAGAAGCATTTGGTTCTCACACTAGTTCCATCATTCCTAATTTTTCCAGCTCATTTAACAAATTTTCTACTGTTTTATGCATATTGAACACCAGTCTCATCTCAGCTGTGCTACTACACATCTACTGCTTACACTACATCTAACTTGAAAAACATTTTCATCTTCAGGTCAACCAACCAACACCTTAAATGAAAGCTTTTTCACTGCTTTGTATTTTGTAATTAAATATCTTACTGTCATGGTACAAATACAGCTCTGTCTTCTCCAGTACATGGAAGTATAGCATTTTTAGTGCCTGTGTTGTTCTGGGTCCACGGAGAAGACTAATTACCAAATTGTTTGCCTGAAACAGAGAGCCACCACACAGATATCAAAGCATTTGACTAATGTCAGGCTTTGTTTTCCAGCCATCAAGAAATGAATGCATGTAAAAGATTCACTGAGTATCTTTCTCCAGTGCAGTATACCACATAAAACTTCTATGAGAGGTCCAGCTGTAGAAGCCAAACGGGTGGCAAAGTTGAAAAAGCTCATCTTTTTACAGATCCAAATAATTCACTTTCCTTTGGCCACCAGCATGATATCACTGTTTCCTAGTCATGGCTTCTGTAGCCTGTAAAAGGCAAAAGGGCCTTGAAAGAGTAAATACATCCACACAGTTCTAACAGGGCACATGGAGGGAATGTGCTGAACATATTTCTGAGATCCACGACAACATCCTAAAGCACAAAGAAGTGGCAGTTCACTCCTGCAATTCTGTCAAGTCCAGAAGCACAAGATCGAAGCATAAATCAAAAAGGAGAATCTCACATACTAATTAGTACAATACCACATACAAAGCCTTGTCCAGATAACAAGCTTATCTTTTGGTTTTGGTGCCACCAGTCTCTTTTCCTACATGAGTATAACTACGCCATCTTCTGTATGCAAAGGCAGCCTTTTTTCTTTAAAGTTTCCTCTTTCTAGACACAGTTTGCTTGGGAAAGCATAACAGATAGAAGCCAGCCTGTCACAGATTTTATACTTTGCTACACATTTATTATTAGACTAATACAAATTCAAACTGGCAAGACAAGACACTTCATGAAGCTGAAGCTATTGAAGATGAAGATATCTAAAAATCACCAAATCAGTCAGCAGGTACTGAGCAGCTTCAGGGAAATGCAGCCATAAGAATCTATTTACAGACATCACAGCTGCCCAAATGCCTAAACAGATTATTTTAAACAACAAAACAAAACAAACAAACAAGAAAGCATGTTTGTTTTGTCTTTTTTGGTTGGTTGGGTTTGGTTTGTTTGTTTGTGTTTTTATGTTTGTTTGGGGGTTTTTTTGTTTTTCAATTAGTCATGAATTTCAGGACACAATGTGGGTGCAGCAGATCAAAGGAAGATGGTGAGATATAGAGCAAGACAGAAGCAACTTTGCTTCTCCATATCTTGGCCCCATACCTACAAAAATAAAAGGCTTGTGGACAAGCTAACCTAAGGTCAACAAAGCTTCCACTATTAAGCAGTTCCAGCTGGCAGGGATTTCCTAATTCCCCACTTACAGAAGTCTATCAAATTACTTACTTAAATTCATACAGATCTGGGATTCAAGACAGATTTTAGAACCACCACAAAAAACACTGTAGCGTAATACCAAAGATCCTAACTCAGGCTGCCAGTAAAATGATAATAGCAGCACCTCCAGGAAATTGTGTGCTTCCTGTATGATGCTTTTAGGCACAAGACTCACACACAAAAGTAGCCAAAAACTGAAGAAAAACAAGAGCCAACCTTATTTTGTCAGTGCTGACCTATTTTGTTCAGGTATAACAGCTCAAAAAAAAAGCTACAAATTCAGTGAAACATGGATTGTAAAACTGTAACACTCCTCAATTACTTTTTGTTGGCCAGACAGGCAAACCTGTCATTTGACAACACATCATGATCCAAGATAGTAAACTTTATCACTCAGAGGTCATGAGAAAATGGCCACAGGTACAGCTTGCTAACCTTCACTAGATAATTTTTCACAGTTATCATCCAAAAAGCGTAAAAGCATAAGAGAGATGTTATCTTTGAGCTTAGTTTATTGTAACATGGGTGAGATTCCCTATAAAACCACTCACTAAGTAACTGCTGTGTGTTCTTCAACACAGAAAGTCAAATCAGTAAAACATCTTCTTGACAGTGTGTCAGGAATAAGATGACACCTCTCCTTTCAGAGACTAACACATTATTTATCATTCTGCTCTCGCTTACCTTTTCTTGCCACCCACCACTAACTCCAAAAGAGTTTCTCAGTTTCATTTCATACTTAATACAATATTTGTACTAATATTTGAAGCCACAGCCAAGCATTCCAGAACTGCACCTGCATTTTCCCAAACACCAGGAATCCTTTGGAGCTCTGCTCCTACCTGTGAGATGAGTGGATACTTGAGCAGGAAACATTGGCTTGTGTGTGATATCAGATGAGTAGTTTCTGGAAGGGAGTTTGAAGAACAAATAATTTTAATTTCTCTCAATTCTTCTAATGAAGTCTTGTCCTTAAAAAGGTTTGTACAACCCTTATTGCAGCTATAAGATCAAAGAATAATTTAAGAGCTCCCTGGCTTACCATCTTCTCAAGGATTTCAGTATTTATTCTTCCTCTTTAAATTAAACTAAGTCTACAGGAATATGGTATCAAGCAAAGCACGTCCAGCAGCCCGCATGGGCTTACAGTTTACAGTCAAATAGACATTCAAATCCTGATGACTTTGTTAACAAATTCATTAACAAATTTGAATGGAATCAAGTTAAAGTATAGTATCAAAACATCTCATGATGATTCTTACTAAAGAGTCCGTTACACTGCTGAGAAAAATTCTGCCTTGTAGTGTCCAAAGCAGCACTGATTGGGAAAAATAAGGATCCAAAGCTTCTTTTGTAGACTTCAAAATTACTATTATCTGAAAAAGGGCCTAACGTACATTATTGTTGTCTCAAGGTAAAATAGAAAAATATTAGCAGTGTTGTGTACCCAGCTTCCTCTGAAACCAGGGAGACAGAGAAATCATTAATATTATTTAAGTAATCATAATAGTGTCCCTCATCTTGATAAGACAGAGCCTGGCGATGACCTAAACCAGAAACAATTGTCATCCTGACAACTTCACTATTTTATCAGCTCAAGAACCAGTGACGTGAAGCACTTGAGTTCCCAAATCCATTTGGTTAAGCACAAGCTGGGCAAAAGTGTTCCCTAAATGAAGCCTGCTACAAGATCAGGCTGGTGCAATAGCCAGATTGCATTAGATTATACATTTTTTGTCAATCTAATCTAGTTACCCTCAGGAACTAGATCCTTGTGTTTATGCAACACGTAATGGTTGTCATTATATTCTTTCCGATGTTGTGAACTAGCAGAAGTTTTAGATACTTTTCAGTTTCTTGATCACCAGACTGTTGCTTTTTATTTCCCCAGCTCTTGGAGCAGTGTTTGAAACAACATAGATCTTTCACTGTGTAATTAAAGTCTCACCAAAATAACTTTGCTTGAATTTACCACTGACAGAAGAGCTCCAGGATATAGAATTTACTCCAAACTATTCTGCAAATTATTATACCTAGCTGTTTGTATGGCCCTGTTCGCTCCTAGTTTACATCCTGGTCAATTTTATATTCCATTTTATACTCCTTCTCATCTCCATAAACATACAAATAAACATATTCCAAGTACAGCCACATCTTCACTACAGTATTTTGTTTTTCAAAAGGTCATTAATAATGAATTTCTAATAAAAAATATTAAGTGATACCTTACCTTCAGAGACCAACTGATGCATGGGAGTAAAACCATGCTCAAAGCACCTGGCCCAAAACAAAATTACTATCTTTATAATTATATCCTGCTGTAGTCAATCCTAAGGAGCACCAGCTAGTGCAAGGTAGTTTAAAACAGCCAGGAAATGGAAGAATTTCCACCCAAAACTCCCAAGCAGTTAGCAATCATAAAAAGTCACACTAAGGAAGAATATGTTTGCAGGCAGAATACCAACAAATGTATACTCAGTCACTTAACCAAAGGAACCAGAGTGAACATGTTTCCTCTGTGTTTTCTGTCCATCTTTTAACCTTTTTTATCCCTTTGCCATTGTTTTGCTCCAAGAATTAATTGGAATTCTTTTATCTTCTCACATTTTATTTTTATTTTGAGTTGACAATAAGCACAGATTATACTTAGATTTCCTCCTTTCCTTTTCCTCCTTACAGCTGCTTTTCTATAATCCTTTGTTCTGTTCCTCCTTTTTACTTCAACTTAATCTTTTTCAATACCCAGGCCCATGTCTCTCTAGTGTAGAGTATGCCTACACTAGCAATTTAAAGCATAAAGAGCCTGAATATTTGATGCAAATGTTTAACTCCAAATTAACCTTCCACCCAGGCTAAGTAGAGATATGAGGAGCTCTGAAGCAAGTGCTTCAGGCCAATACTTTTCTCCCATTACCATGAGAAAATTGTTAGTGTAAACATTGTCTAGTTCTCTGCAGCTTAGTGATTACTTATAAATTCTGTGAGCAAGTAGTATCTGGTAGTGCCTTGCACCCACTTTCCGCGAGTATGAATGACTACAGGAGATGACTGGTGGTGCAGAACGAACTTTGAAATTTTTTCCTTGTTTTAAAACTCAACAATTTTATGGCTGTCTCTACAGCTACATACGTCAAAAGATCTGACTCTTTATACTGTTTGCTGTCCTGGTATCTTGTAATTTTATCTTCTAGCATGAAGAACATCTTGATCCCACCCCTAACACTGCACTATCCTTAATTTAAATGTTAAGGTGCAAAAACCAGGATCCTAGTCAAAAAAACCAACTTTTTAGAACACAGTTAAAATATTCTATAATCTTAGGAAAGATAGAAGGCACATTTTTAATTGACATTAGCTAAAAAAATCTGAACTCCAAAGACAAAGAAATTATTCTTTAGGCAAAAGAACACTACTATTTCAGATGCAATTTTCTTCATACATTTGCCTTCCCCTAGTCAATGCAGGATATTAAGGGTAAAGCATATTAATTACCAAGTGTGTAGGAAGACATTACCTAGTCATAAGGACCATAAGTATTTTCTTCACTAGAGCAAATAAAAATACTACAAATATCTGAGAGGCAGTGTAAAATTTGGTTACACACAGGATTTATCTGCACCAGTATGAACCTGTTTGTTAACAGGTTTAAGCTGTAAGTGCTCAGGCAAAGTCAGAAGGGAATATGTTGACAGCACAACATAAAAGCTTAGAACCAACACCCCTCTGGTATTTGCAGTCAGTCCTGGATTTGCTCTTGTTTCGGTGAGGAAGAACTATACAGAGCATAAGTTATTTCTCATTTTCCAGTGGTACATCTAGATTAGCTATCCCAAAGGATTTGTCCTTTCAGTAGATTTTTATAAGAATGCAGAGTTTGTCCAACGATTATTTGGCAACTCTACACATAGAGTCTACATGCCAGTGCACAACTAGGTGCAGTAAATCCTGGCAGAATTTCGTTACCTATGTATTTTCACAAATAAATTGAGAATTGTTCTATATGCGATTAAATTGACAACTGGGAATGGGGTGGGGGGAGTATGTATTTTTATATACAGGAAGTATTTGTAACAGAGCAGTGAGCATTTTCATCAGTTAATAAAAGTTCTGAGTAAATCTCGTGAGATAGATAAAACCTCTGTCCACAAAATGAGATTAAATTAGTCTGCAAATCACTTAAATCACTTATATTTAATATTCCATCTCATATTTGCTTTGGCTAAAGACTTAGTCAACTTGAGCAATTTCTGCTCTAAATGACAGGTCTAACTATAACACTTGTTTTATGATTTATTTTTTCATTTGTCTGAAAAAGCAAGAATGCCCCCTTTTGACAATTCCATATATTTCCCCTATGACGCCAGGAGAGGGAGTAGTAGATTGTATTTTTCCTCAGAAAAATCAACGCTATGGATGGCAAGTCTTACATTCCGTTCCCCAGAAGATTGCGTCCTCTGTTTATTCTTTTTAAATAACCATCGAAGTTTTTTCTCCCTCAGGAAAAGCTGCATTTTGAGTAAAGACCGAAACAAGAAAATTTCAGGTAAGAACTATGTACTTTGAAAATAAATAAATAAATAAATAAAAAATCTAACATATGGGAAAAAAATGCAGGCGTCTACTCAGGCTAACCTGTACAAACTGTGCTCTGTGTTGAAGTGAGTGAGGGGAAAGTTACTCATGCATAAGGAGCTGGTGAGGGTGGCTCTTCACTATCAGACTTCCTGCAAACTTTGCTGTTTTCTATATCCTTTCCTAGCTGGCTGCTGCATGTGTAGCTTGGAAGCCCAGAGGGAAGAGGTGAGGGATCCATGATCAATCTCCTTGAAGAGGAGCAGCTCTGCATTGCAGTTGTGTATGCCCAGTAACATTGAACAGTTCCACTGCAGGAATTAGTCTGCTTATACCTAACAAATCCACAGGAAACAAACAGTTAATGTGAAGTCACCTACACTTTTGCTGTTGCAATGGGTGTCCCTGTAGAAACCAAGAGGAAGTAATAGAATAATTTTTGCCTTGATCAGTGAAAAAAGTAGGAGGCAAAACCCAAAAAGTACCATGAAATTGTTAATCTTGGCTTTGGAAGGGAGAAGGCTTATTAGTACTGCATTTATATAAAGCTTAGTGACAAGCTGTTTAGCCTGCAAACACAAGGGAAAACTCCTAGCTGTGTTTTTTGTAATTACCTCATCACACTTGTTTTTAGGGAGTTGGGTCCTATGCATTATTCCAGTAACTGACAGTCTGTGGTTGTGGTGTGCTGTGTGCAGCCAAGGGGCTAATAACCCACACTCTGTTGGAGGCACTCTGACCATGGAAGATTTTTTTTCCCCAGGAAAAGCTGCATTTTGAGAGAAGACCATCTGAAACTGTCTTGTCGCAGGTAGAAACAATATACTTTGAAAAAAAAAAAAAATTTTAAAAAAAAAATCTACCAGATGAAAAAAAATACATACGTCTACTAAGGCTAACCTGTACAAGCTCTGTGCTCATTTACCTTGCTAAAGGTACAACACAAACCCAGATCACTGCACTCATGTACCTATGCAGATGCCAGCCAAAACATGATATTAAGGTTAAATAAAAACAGACTCTTCTACTCTCCTGCCTCTAGTTATACAGCTTCTAATACAAAAACCAAAATATGTAGTTTTTCTAGATTCATGCCCAAATCTCAAGGCTTTTATACTGCTACTGATGGAAAGCAAAGACTGACTGTGTGCACTTCTGCTTCAGGTTCACCTGCAGTAAAACCTGAAACACACCTTGAAAATTTTCAAGAATTCTGAAACTTGCACCACCTCATCTTAAGCAATTTCAATTCCTCTGTTAGGAAGCTTGTTACTCTGAGCTCTCTAACCAGACATTGTTGTTAGACTTGGTCTTCCAAAATGTGACTCAGAAGAAGAAAAAAACCCAGAAGACTAGAAACTTACTTGTGTATTTTCCAGCTCTTCCAGAGCACAATTATTTCAAGTTGAAAAGCAAATGGGAAAAAGCCCACAAGTGAAATCACAGAATATATCAAGTAAGGTATTTCCAAGAGAGATAAACAGCACAATAGAAGGCACTGGTCAGGTAACAGTTTCTGGTTATTCTTGCCCACATCTCAAACAGCAGAAGTAGAAGCACACAAGCTGCACACACTTGCACAAGACAATCTCTCTCCTGACCTCTGGGACTGCCCGAGTGACTGACAAGCTTAGGGAGAGACCTGTAAGGCAAATCACCTGCAGAGAGTAACACCAGTCCCCCTCTCACACACAAACTGAGGGTTACCACTGACTAAATGATGCCAGGCTCTGAATCCCAAGCCACACTCCTGGATTCTGTTTCTCTAGCTCAACAAAGAGACAATGAGATGAGTACATGCTTCTTGATACTTAGGAACAAGTCACTCTACAAAATAAATAATCATTGTCTGAAAGTGCAGCTGCCTTCTATGTGAGGCTAAGGTGCTTATGGTATTGTCCTGGTTTGGGCCAGGATAAAGGTAATTTTCTGTCTTGTACTTTTGCTTTCAGATAAGTCTCTTGTAAGTAGCTGTACTTGCTGAAATTAACAGCAAGTTTCTCAGACAGTGTCTGCTTCTAGGACTGATAACACTCGATGTTGATAGTTACTGCTAGAGACTGGCATGCAGAAGCAAGGACACTGCTCAGTTCTGAGGAACATTTTGCCCTCCAGAAGGAGAGAAGGAGTAAAAAGGTCACACCTGAAGTCCTCCCTTAGGGAGGAATGAACAAGATAGATGGCCAAAATTGACCAGAGTATTCCATCCCATACATGTCATACTCAGTATAAATTTGAGGGATCACAAGGGTCAAACCCCTTTCTTCTTCCCCTTCTTCACCTGTCCCCATTTGCTTCAGCATCCTGGGAGGATTCCATCCCTTCCTCTGCCTGTGGTCCTGATCCGTGCCAGCCTGAATCTGTGTGTTCCTGCCTCCAGCTCCTGACTGCTGCTGACCCCAGGATTCCAGCCTGGACTTTCCCAGGGCTGCCCTGCAGCCTCGGTGGTGATGTGAGAGTTATTGGGGGAAAGGGAGGAGGAACCTGGTATCAATATTCCTGTATATTTGTATATATTCAGTAATTTTTTTCCTATTTATCATTACTGTTTCATTAAAGCTGTGTAGTTTAGTTTCCAATCCGTAAGTCTCTTTCCCTTATTCTCTCTCCTTTCTTTATCAGGGAGGAGAGGGGGATTGAGATTAATTTGTCATTCAGTTTAATTGACAGGCCAGTGGTAAACCGTGACAGGTATTTAGGTGCATTGGTATTTAACAATATGCAACAATTATGGCAAGTCCAAAGCACCATATTCAGGGGAAAAACGTTAAGCAAGCAGTGTGGAATTACAATGGAAATTACAGTCTGGGGAGACGTCTCAGGTCAAACCTGGAAGAAAACTTTATACTTTACCAAATAAAGAAACTGGAAAAATACCCTAAAACCACACATGGACAAAGTTAACATCCTATCAAAAAGAGTCAAAATCCCACTGTGTACTCCTGAAAAAGAAAGATTCTTTTCTCAGAAAAGATTCTTTCCGCACAAGAAAGTGAAAAATAGTTTGACTGATTTTCAATTTCAGGTTTTGGACCATCAGGTAGGTTTCCACTAACAGCACTGAGTTACTAAGCTTAAAGTGCTTATTATGGTCACTATGGCTTGTTGCAAATCAGCTAGCATATTTTTAAAGAAATGCATGGGTATTTAGCCACATGCCTCCTATTAAAGCTAAATTGTCTTAGATAAAAGTAATTGTGTGTCTAACCACCCATGCAGCTCCTCAGGAAATTTTAAGACTACATACACATTATATTCTCCCCTCTTCCATGACAGAATGGGAGGAAGAATCTTCCTTCTCAAACAATATTGCTTGTAAACAAAGTTTTCATGCAATGCATTTCATGCATTTGCCTTACCAATTTAAAAACTAGTACTCACAGTGCTATAAAATTACATGTACAAGTTTGCTTACATAAGTGTATTTTCACCAGCTAAGAATGTAGCTCCTCACTTTTCGGTGACAATATCTACAAAATTAGCAACAGGAAGAATAGGAAATTAAGAGTGTTTTAAAGCATGGCATTGAATATACTACTTGTCGCACTGAATACCTTGTGCTTTATCACTCACTACTATTTACTTTAGCATGATACGGGTTAGTTCACATTGGTATTTTTAAACTGTGGTTTGCTCTCTAAATTCTTTCACAAACATCTTGAAGGCATACACTAAAACATTACCTATAGGAAGAAATGTTCTAAAATAAACAAAAATCTCCTAGCATCAAAAAACCAAAAGCACCTTCAAGGATATCTTTTCCCATCGCTCCATATTCTGCTTTTCCTTCCCATCTAACAACAGCTGAAGTTCTCTAGCAGAATTTTAAGAACTAGCTCATGTTCAGCATGTATCACTTCGGTCTGAACTTGGCTCCGTATCAAATCCTGTTCCAATTTAAGTAAAGTGGTCACCTTCATACTGACTTTCACCTGGCATTTATTTTTCATAGTAAAGATACTCTTAAAATAATCTCTTGTCTACCTTGTGTTACCCAGATTTTCAGCTGGCTACGTATCAGTCACTCTGTATTGTTCCTAGTCCTGTTAAAGCTTACCAGAAGTTTTGTTTTCTTTTGCAAATGCAGAAGTAGTACACTTTCCTAAAAGAGGGCTATGATCAGACATAACCGCTGCATAGAAGATTCAGAAAATTGATTTACATTGCTTGAGCCTTTTTCTCCCACCTCCAAGGACATTCACCCCTACATTCCTCTGACCACTCTTCCCATTATTAAGCAGCTCAGTGAGGATATTACTCTGATACAGAGAATATTTTACTGGAAGCAAGTTCCAAAGAGACTCTTTCCTAGCACATTCAATGTGGTTAGCATTCACTATCAGCTTTGGGATTTACCAAGAACTCAGAAAACTCTGTTCTCATTTTCCACCAAAGATTAGAAAATTTAGGTGTTTCTATAGATACAATGAGCCTGTTTCTAGAAATCCCTTTATCAGGAATGAACCCTGCTTCACTGAAATTAGATTCTCCTTATCATTGTTTTTAAAATTCTTGAGATCATCTAGCCAGCATTAAAGGTATTCCACTAGTGACTCTACAACCAGCATTTTCTATGCTCTGTCCTCTCCCAGGAAACTGACAGCTTATCAGCTGCCAGTCAAGAAACAGTCACTAGACTGGTAATCTACTTTTTATTTTTTGGAAAGCTGCAGAGCTTGAGGTAGAGGCTGAATAGCACTGAGGTTTCTTTTCTAATCTTTTTCAACTTCTGCACTTCATATCAACGTGCACTCTTGAATGCTGTTAATTACAGCATGAAGCTAGCAATATGAAAACCTACTTATTCAGTCCAAATAGTTGAGGTAATTAATAATTTTATCTGCCTGTGTGCTTTGTTGATGGGATACATGAAAGAAGAAATAGAAATGAATACACATGTAACAAAAAAATCAAATTATTAAGTTACTGCCCAAGGAAAGAGGCGTGTCAGTCTACACTATCTCTTGCTTAGTGAGTAAAACTAAACACCAAGTTGCTGAGCTGCAGTGTAACAGTTCCTATCTATGTTATCACTTTAGATCCAGCCTTTAGGAGAGACCTTCACTCAGAATTCACATTCTACCGTATGTTATTACACAATAACACAATTTGCACAGCATAGCCGTGAATCAAGTAGGTTCTTTCCACACCATGACTAACAGGGGTGGAGAACACACGATATAAACATTTAAGTGCCTAACCACGCATTATTTACACTTCAAAACTACTTTTACTTCCTGTTTTTCTCCTCAAGAAACTGTGGGCAGTGAAATAAATCCGAAAACAAAACCAGACAGTTCATCAGTAGTTTTGTACTCATGGATGCCATATTTGAGGGAAATTCTCACAGCAGCAAGATCACTGTAGGTTCACTGCTGAAAGACCTAGGAGCCCTGAGCTTCAGAGCTTTTGCTACACTCGAGTGACAGAGATGAAGTTTACCAATGCCCAAAAGCTAACACAGGTGTTTAAATTATTTTTCATGAGCTAAGAGTTCAGCTTAGAAGTGTCCATTGCTTTTTAGGATCACTGCAACAACTTGTTTTTATGCAGACTGTAGAGCATATTCACTATTATTCACAAGCATTACACAACAGTCCCCAGAAATTATAAGAATTTGCTGGTCATCCATCAAGGGGAGGAACCAGTGGTTTAACAAAGATGATACATCCAGGAATGTGAACCACCCGACAGATTTATAGGCACATGAAGTCAGCAATTGCTTCTCCCCCCAGTTGCAACTGCACATTTTTCCCCCCCTAGTTCTCAGCTATCATAAAACAGCACACTATTTTCAGGGCCTGTTGATGTGACCAGAATTGTTTTCTTCATCAAGCTGTGTATTATTTTAGCTGTGTAACTGAGTATTCTGAGTGTTGGGTGTTTTCACAGCTGGTAACACAAATCACCTTACTGGAACTTTGCCAGTTTTCTTCAGCCGAAGAGGTAAACCTCTGCCTCCTCAAGCATCATAAACCAGCATATGAAGCCGGCACGCTGAGAGTTCCCTGCTATGGTCTCAAGGTTACAATCAGACTATTTAATGGAAACAGGACAGATGCTATGAAGTCAAACAAAATGCTAACACGTACAAAGGGGAGAAAAGAAAATTTCAGCAAGGTCTTGCTAGAAGGCTCATGGACATAAATCTTTCTCCCAATTCTCACACTGGCTTGAGGTGTGTCAGGAATTATTTGTACAAGTTCCTCTCTTCAAAAGTTTCCCTGCAAGCAGCAATCAGAATTATATACAATCTGTGTGAAACTAATGAATTAATGACAAATACAACCCCTCAACATGATCAGAGATAGTGTATTAGGGGTATTAACATTAGGCTTTAATGCTCAAAACCAGTATCACAGCCACATTCAAAATACAATAGAGCTGGATCAAACACCAGCACTACACAGTACCAGCTGTCCAAGGACTTGGGTCTCTATCCCCCCAAAGTAAAAAAACACTGCAAAGATGGAGCAGATTTGCTCTCTTCCTCTATCAAAAAGGTAAATGTAATAAATTAAAAGTTAATCATAAACAAAGATATAGCACATTCATCCGTGGAAAATTCTGTTCACGTTAGCTAAAACACTTTTTAAACATTAACAAGTTACACCTCTCAGCTCTCCTATGTAATAAACATTACCTGTAAAATGAAGGTTGTAGGCTATAGGGAAAAAAAGGCATTACAAGACAGGCATATCCTATTAAATTTGGGCAATACCTTCCTGAGAACTGTTGCTCACCCAAGAAACTTTCTGAACTAAAATGTGCTACATAAAGTTTTTTTTCTCTCCTTCAGGTGACAGGCTTGCAGAAGTCACCATTCTTGTAATTTAGCATTGTTTCTGTAGAACAAGCACACTTCCTTTCCCAGAAAGAAACACCTTAAAGGTAAACTGCCCCAGCAAATGAATTTTGGTGGCTTTCAAAGGTATTATATGCAAGAGTTCAAACAAAATCCTTACAAACCCAAAACATCTTCGTTATCTTCTAGATACAACAGTATCAGGCCACTCCAACTCACCTTTAGTTTCCCCCTTCCAGTAAAACCCCAAGAAATTGAAGATACATGATTCCATACAGCATCTGCTTATGCAAATACCATCATACAAGCATTTTGTTAGGAAGACCCCCAGGACTGAGGTTAGATGTCAAGTATCAAAGGTCCTCCCTGGACATCCACACAGTGGTGGCATCAAAGGAGGCTGCTCTTCTCAGCAGGTTGTCGTGTGGGCAAATGTGAGTGAAGTGGAAAGACAAACAGCACGTCTAAATTTGAACATGGTGGCAACACATGTGCAGAACAGTTGGAAAATCAAAAAAACCACCAATGCCTTCCACAATTATCTTGATGGTTCCTACATATTTTAGGCTGTACACTACTATTACATGGCAAAGTAGCAGAGTCCTTCGGATGATTGAGTGATCAAAGTAGAAAACAGCCAGAAATAATACTGCCAACTGATTGGAAGATAACTGGTTGTAAATTTAAAGTCCATTTTGATTCATTAATCTCCAACAGCTAACAACAAACCTAAAGGAAAATGAACATGATTGTAAATTAAGCACTCGTATCCTATGGCTATTTTTTGTCCTGCTGAGAGAGAATAAGCTGATCAAACCCACTTCACTGAGATAAGCAAGATCAGTGCTTTTTCAGCAAGCTCAATTAGTTATTAACTAACCTGTTCTAGAAGCTGGTAACAACAAAATTAATCTTCAATTTGAAGTGAAACAAAGGAGACCCACCCATTTCCTGATGACAGTGCCCTACAAGACAGCACAAATTTACAGAGTCTGGTATTGTTGTTGACCAGGTGAAGAGGTGTACCTAATTTCACCTTAAGGGACACGAGCATTAGAGACCACCCCAGGAAAGGGGAGTAGAGGTACCATTTTGTTGCCTCAATGTGCAGTAGCAAACTGAAATCCTACCAAGTGATTGCAGTTAAGGTAGGAAACCACTATTCCTCTTAGCAAGAGCTGTTCATAGCTACAAGCCAGCCTAGCTACAGCAGCATAAGGACAAGTCCCCAAGTCATGCCCTCTAAGGCAAGCTTAGTATTTCAGCAGCAGCAGATAGGACTGACTTAACATAAATGTTCTATGGATTAGCACTTCTGAGTGGCTTGTTAGGTTACCAGCAGTTCATGAAACTATGTCCCTTAAGTAAATTGATGAAATTCAAAAATAAAAAAAACCCCCAACAACCAACTAAAAATACTTTCAACTGTTTTAATCCATCTGAAATCTGTCTTCTGAAACCTTACCTTCTACTGTTCATTGCTATCATTTAACATGCATTTCCCCACACAGGATGCTAGCACAGTCTGTCTTCATAGGATCATAGAACATCAGGTTGGAAGGAATCACAAGGATCATCTGGTCCAACCTTTTAAATATTAGTGTTTATGACATGTCTCAGCACACCATCAAACTGAATAACTTGATAACTTTTATTACAAAATCCAACTTTCCAGAACTGAATTTCATGTTATTTTCAGTGAATAGTCACCAGAGCCTGAATGTTTTTTATAGCAATTATTGCTGATAAAAGTCTTTCTCCAGAAAAATATGATACAGTACATAAGTAAGATCCTCTATATTTATAAGAAAAAGCCAAAGTCTGAATAAATATTTTTAGGGTTTTTTTCCCTCTGCAGCTGTAGAGTTTCTAAATTAATGTCTCAAAATCACCACTCTGACAAAATGGACATTGTGTTCAGGTGGGGTTGTCATCCTGTGCTTTGAAAGTACCATTTTGCTAAATTCTGCTATTTGTAATCCATTGCTTTGCAAGCACCATAATTTCAGATTCTGCTAGTTGCAATCTGTAGATTTGAGAGGAATACTGTGGTGTGGTTTTGACGTGCTTCATAATATTGCTCACTTTTAAGTACAGTTGTGTTTTGTACAAGCCTCTTGGCTAATAATTTTACTCTTTGTGTACCACACAGAGAATTCCCAAACTTAATCTCACCAAATGGGTTACTAAGAGAGATTAATTAAGAGAGGACGATTGGATCCAGAAGCATCTATGCTTTTCTCTGAAGTTCACAAAGCAGGGTGGTCCAGTCTGAATCTCCCTGGGCAGACTCCCACTTCTGGGGAACTCTATCCATGCCCATTCTGTGGGACATGGTATTTGGCTTGGGCCCCCACATCTGGGGAGCCATGCTCACTTTGTGAGATGTGACAGTAGCATACACACCTTGTGGGTCATGACAGTTGCAGTTTCACTTTTCAGTCAGATTTTGTATGTTGAAACAGACAGGTTCACGTAGTAGTTTGTACATAAAGTTCCTCCAAAGCTGCCTTCAAAACAGTTTAAATTTTCACTCTCCTTTAACCATTAAAATGTTAAATCAAAAATCTTTCTGGACAAAGATGTCTGATTTTATGTCTCGTAATGCAGATCATCTAAGAAAGAGCTACAAAACTAAGAAAACAGAGTAAAATATCACACTTCTTCCATTCATGTAGGCACACTGCTTATTGCTACCATTGCTGTATGACTCCAGCAATGCACTCCCTAATAAAAATCAGCCCCAAAGAGACGTCCCACTTTGTAAAGAAACTACCTCAAAAAAATATGGACAGCCAACAATGCCAGGTAAAGTGGTAGATGGTACATGAATTAAAGTGCTGATCTGAACATGTAATCTTAGATATATCTGCAATACAGAGAGTTCAGCCCACACACATGCTTCATAAAAGTATCTGACTGTAGCAATATTAATCTGCATCCCTCTAGGGATAGGAGTTGATCCTATGAAGCTAGTACTATCATTCTTCCCCATAAAAAACCTCCAAGCCACTTTGCTAAATAGATTTTACAATGCACAGAATGACAGGAAGAGCAGAGAGAGGTTATAACTTTTCTTAAATAATCAGATACACTGGAAACAGATGCAAGTTTTCAGATTCACCATAAACCACCCTAAGTCCAGACTGTTTTCATCCCACCTCTCCACTTCCACAACTATGTTTGTGGTTCTGCTTCTTTCTTGCACTAGCACGAGTGTTCAGGTGCCTGCATATACTCTGAAAATTACAAAATAGGCCTTGTTCAGCACATACTATTTGAGGGAGAGGACAAAAGTCTCATCAGCCTGGATTGTATCAGTTTAAATTGCCCTGGAACTCCTTATATAGTTTCACTAAGTGGGAAAGATGCCTCTCCTCACAGTATATTCTCCTTCCCTGAGGTCAGTATTTCTGACCACATAGCTACACCATCAGACACTTGAACTGACTGACCTAGTCATAAAGTAACACAAAGACTTAAATTTAAAAGATCAGTCTAAACATCTTACAGGAACTGTGCAATGAGCAAACAGCTAGTTAGCACACTTTTAATAAAAAAGGGCTGTTTGTAAGAGGAGGGAAAAAAACAAACAACAACAACAAACAAAACAAAAAAACCCAAACCAAAACAAAAAAAAACAAAAAAACAAACAAACAAAAAAAAAAAACAAAAACCCAACCCCCAGGAAAACGCATTTAGACTGTTAAATTTTAGAAGTCTCTCAAACACATGGTCTCACACAAGTGGTTTTTAAAACACAGCATAATACCATTAGCTTTACAGAAGATTAAAATTCAAGATATACAGTTAATACCCTCTAACAGACTAGAGTCTGGATATCACCTTGTTTATGCTACAAAGGCCATGTACTTCTCTATAAAACACCACCAGTTTATATAACTCCAAAACACTCCCCTCACTCTGTATCACTCTAAGAAAATAATTTGAATTTTTCAGTGCACGATCTGGATAGCACATAAGTCACAACTAATTACATTTAATTGGTTATCAAGCATTTTTATAACTGAGACACTACATGAAACTGTTTTAAAGTTATTATAAGACTAGAAAGCACTGCCTTGAAACAAACTCTCCCTAAAATCCTCACATTCTTAAACACAGTATGTTTCAGTCTCTGCTAGATGTAATACAGTAGAAAGTATGTAGACAGAATCCATTAGCTACATGTGAGGAAAAAAATTACATAAATAACAACTACCTCTAAACCAACTATTAAGCTCACAACATCTCATAACTATCCCTTTCCTATAAAAAGTAAATTATTTTTTTATTCGAGCCCTATGAGCCACAAGAACATAAAAAAACATAAAACCTTACCATCTCTTCTCACTCCTTGTTAATTCTCTTTTGCTTCCCAGTCACCAACTGCCAGTTGTGTTCAAAAGCTTCCATGACTGAAGCAATCCAGGTAATCCTCATTAGTCTTAATTTGTATTTAACACTAGAATAGCACCTGTGGAAAAAGTTGTGTGCTTGAAGACCTGGTGGTTTCTTTTTTTAAGGTGTTGCAGGTGATGTAAAGAAAGTTATCACCTCTCCATTAAGAACTTTCCATCCCACCTGCAGGCAAAGGCAGCTACTATTGCAGTACTAAAACAAGCAGCAGATGCAGAGAAAAAGAACAGGGACCAAGCAGGCACCTAAACACGGAAAAAATAAAGGCAGGTGTTTTCCTCACACAAGAGATGGCAGCAAACAGAGAAAAGAACAGGACTTGGTACACAACACCAGTTTTCCTGATTCTAGGACCAAAGTAATGCTGTGATGAACAGAAAATGATAAAGAAAACCAATAAAGGCTTCTGAGAATATGAAAACCATGACTAGAGGATAAAAAAAGAGCGCACTTCAGAAATTTGCTTGAAAATTTTTTTCTTTTTGCTTTGCCGGAGCAACTTCTTGCAGAACCATCCAATTTTCAGACTTTCAAATGTTAGCACAAGTGCTGCCATGCAAATGTTCAATTAGTATGTGTTAATTCTCCAGAGCACTAATTTATTTGAGAAATGTAAGTAAAGCTCTCCTGCTAAAAGTACCCTTGTATCTGAATCGCAAACGTTTGTTAGTTTGATGAAACTTCAGGACAAAAGTTGTGTTTCTTCAAAGCAAGCTCAAATGTGTTAACTTGAAACAAGACACCACAGACAATACATAGAAGCACAGAAATGATCCATGTACATCATTCAGGAAGATGGCAAGACACGAAGGAAGTGGGGAAGCAAACTTCCAAATATTTATTCGACTTTATCAAAAACATTACGATTTTGCTTAGAACTTTTTGCAGGCTTGAATCTGAGTGGGGAATTGCCATTTAAATGCCATAGAGAAGAATATCACTGGAGGATTTTGCTTGCTTTAATACCCAAACTATGTTGGCCCCCAACAGTATGTGGCACGGGGTTATTATGGTGGGTACCCAAAACTACAGCACATTGTGTCATGCAACACTTTGCTTCCTCTTCAGCACTCGCTGGATGCGAATAAAGCAGTACAGCACAAGTTACTTCTGTCGTTTTATCGCTCCTGGCTCTGGATGAGGTGCCAAGGAGGCGGCATGCGAACAGCAATGTCTCCGAACCTCAGGAGGGACAGGAGCCCCTTTCTCCTAGCGTCCCCTCCTAAGGTCCCGGTGGGGCAGGGTCCGACCGAGGGGTTCTTCCCCCTCATCACCAGCCAGATGCCAAGCGTGGTGGCAGAAATGTCCTAAGTGCATTTTGGCGATGTGCCGAAGGTGAGACATTCCCCACCATCCCGGAGCGGGAGCGGGAGCGGGAGGCAGCCGCCCTCTCCTCTCACAGCCTCTCCTCGAGGGTGATCGCCATCGTTCCTTCCCCCCACGGTCGCCTGCCAGCTTCACCTGCCCCACCTCCTCCCTTCTGAGAGGAGAGCGGCTTCCACAGATGGCGGTTTAGGGTCACCGGGGATAAGTCGTCACCTGCCCCCGTACCCTTCGACCGCCGTGAGGAGAGGGGCGAAGGGGCGGAACCGCCAGGATCCACCAAGGGTGAGCGGGGCAGTGGATGGGGGGGGGGGAATAGCCCCCTGCTCCCCTCCCTGCACGTGCACCTTCCCCCTTTCCCATTGGCCAAGCGCCGCTGGAGCTGCCGGGAAGGAGGCGGTGGCGGGCGCGAGCGCGGCGGTTAGAAGGGGCGCGCGCCGCCGGGCGGAGGTCGCCGTCGGGCTGTGAGGGGTGCGGGCACCATGAAGGAGACGTGCGGGTGAGGCGGGTGCCCTCCCACTCCCACCTCTCTGTTCTTCTCTCCCCGGCTCTCTCAGGGCGTTTCTATGCCGTAGCTCTCTGAGGAGACCTGGCGGGGCTGGAGGCTATGGGCCCTGGGGTGTTTGGTTGTGTGTGTGTGTGTGTGTGTGTGTGGTGGTGGGGGGCGGAGGGCGTGAAACCTGCTTCGCGTGAGGAATACCTGCTTCGCGTGTTTCGAATAAATTGTGGAATTTTTCTGTGTGGAGGTAGGGAGAGAGGGTAGGGGTTAGGACCAGGGCTCGCAGTCCCGGCGTTCGGTTGTGTAGTTTTTCTGAGCGCGTTTCTGTGTTGTGACGTCTGAAAGTGGTAACAGCTGGGCTGGAGCTGCGGCCTGGGGCTCCCTGACTGCGGGCTGGAGCTGCGGTCTGCTCTCGGCTTACTTACTCGGCTTCAACGCGAAGAAAAAAGTGGTGTTTTTTTGAATGATGGTATCAAGAGCAAGGTGCTTTAATTTTCCACCAGCTTTTTTTCAGCCTGTGCCGTAGGGATGAAAGGTGTATTTGGTGTTACTTCAGTAGAAGTCACAGGGCGTGTGTTTTCGGTTTTTATCTTGACGTTTTGCGGTTTTGTTGTTGTTTATGCCATCAATTTTAGTGGTTCTGGAGCTGACTTACAGTCATTTCCCCTCCGACCCCTAGGTGGTCCAGCTGTCTCGAAGCAGGCTGACCTCCTGAGTTGGGGAAAAGCAGCAATGCCTTCACAGTGAAGGCTCATGCACTGCCCTGACGGCTGAAGGCAACTCGCTGAGCTGTAATAGTGTGAATTTACCCGTGTTGTCTTGGATTTTTCAGGAGAAGGGGCCTTCACCTTTGTAAAGCTATAAATAAGTGACAAAACGTGAAACAGATTAAATTTTTGTATAAAATTAGGTTCTATCAGAACAGAAATACATTTGAGCTGTTCAATGTGGTGGACAAATCCTAGCAAGAGTTAGTGAAATCAATCTGTAACAGACTTGTAATTTAAACAGAAGGCTGATGAGTGAATAAGTAGTTTGCCATGTATGCTTCTTTATTACTTAAGATCCCTTTGGTATATATGCCTGTCAGTCTGCTACACTTTAGAGATAAGTAAGATTCTTGTATTTTTCAATTCTAGAAGGGGAACAAAATCTAATGTGCAGAAGTCACTCTTTCATTAAAACTTTCAAAGTGCAGTTTAAGTTGTGAAATCAAAATTTCAGGAATACATGCAAGCGCTGAAAAATATTTACTCTTGGCTAAAAGAATTTGAGTTTAACAATATTTGATATATCTAATGGATATTGTCCTTGATATCAACTTCTTATTCTCTGTGGGAAGAATGGAGCAATGACAGGCAGTTGGTGGCCTTCTGTACATTGGAAAGGTCTTGAATGCTAGCAGAGTCTCAAACTACTTGTTGCTTCATGCAAACTTTCTGCAGTGAAAGCTGTACAGTGCAAGTAACCTATAAAACATGTAGCTAGCTGCTACATGTAGGTGTTTAAATTTAAGTGGATTGCACAACAATTAAACACTAGCTTTCCTTCTGTGTTTGATATGAAAATTATATAATAAGATAAAATAGTAATTATGAGTATTTTTCCTCATGAAATGGAAGTCAACAGTGCTTGTAAACAAGACAAGTCAAATTAGGTCAAGGCCTAGTTACATGTAGAAATAAGCAGCTATTCTGACTGGAGACACTAGTTGATAGCACTACAGTCTTCATTCACCACACCATTCTCCTCCCATCATTCTGGAAAACACAGAATAAAGTTTGAAAAATGAGGTCATAGAGAGGAGGGGAGAAAAACACAATAGGTGACTAAAAGCTACTATAGGTTGCATGTAAAAAAAACCAAAACAAAACAACAGCTATAAGAAATCTATCATCCTTCAATGGAAGAGTGAAGGCAACAATTAGAAATAAGGAGCTGTAATAAGCTTTCTTTTTAAACTGAGTGTTGAAGCTGTCCCTTGAGCATTTCCTAATCCCATTCCTTCTGAAATGGGTCAGATACCTTAAATGGTTATAAGTATCTCTTCACTCACCCAGCTAATATTTGAAGCTGTCTATATGTGAAGTAGAAAAATATCAGTTTGAATAATGGCCTCATTAATTCCTTTAGCCTTGACGACTGGATGTGGACTCTGACAAGCATGAGTTGTAAAGACCTTTTAATGTGCCTCCTTTTTTTTGTAACTAGTATTTCTGTAGCTAGAGACCCTTGATCTGTTCAGTACAGTTCTTAACTCCTGTCCCATTCCTTTCACTCTCCTAGCTTTGTCTGGTAATGCAAAGTAGGGTGTTTTCTGTGTTTTTCTCTTTGTAAAGCAAGGACTGTATGATGTAAAAAAGTGCTAATGCTGCTTCTAATCTAACATTGTCCTGCCATGTCCATCCTGTGCTGTTTCTGATTGCACATAAGTCTAAAAAACCTTAAGGCAAGCAGGGTCTGGAGGACAAAATCCTGACTTAAAGTCCTGCCTTTCTCCTGGAGGAGAAAATCCACCTCCTGTAACAGGTGTTGTAGGGGTAGCAACCTTTGGTATCTCCAGACCCAGGCGTTGGGTGTCCTGCTCAGCCAAACTGGGCAGTGGGCTGGCAAAGCCAGTTTTGAGCAGCTTCTGTGAACTGAGCTTAACTTGTGCTGCTTTATACCGTGACATACAGCTCTTGGATTTGCATAAACCAGATAAATGTATGTACAGCTAAACCTCTGAACTATAAAAATTGAATTCTGTGTTAAGAGCATGATGGTCTCCTAGCATCATTAGCTGCTGCTGTTTCATTCAAATTCTTCCATAAACAAACCAAGATATTACTGGATTTACTGCATCAGCTCTGTTTAACAGACCGCTTCATTTTGTGTCCATCCTCTACAATCAAGTGTAATGCCATTCCAGAGTGAATACAAGCACAGCAAATACATGTAACTAAAAGAAGACAGTTTGAAATTGTCTTGTTTAATCTTGGCAGGGAGCTAGTGGGAACATCCTGAAGTCAAAACTGACATGAAACTGAAATGTGTCTAAAACTTCTGCTGTACCTACTGTCCACCTTAGTGAACTTAAATATTTTAAATTCCTGGTGATTGATTCTAACTGTCTAGAGCAATGCAAATAAGTTGTAGTAGGATGATAGCAACTTAGATATCGACAAATGTTCTTTGAAAAACTAGTTGTCACTTGTAAGCTAGGTCAAGTTATCTAAAAAGCATAAGCAGGATTTTTTTTCTCGTTTTAAGTTAGTGGTCTGTATAAAAGCAGTTATTTTGAAACTTGTAAGATGGTGTTTTTCAGTAAGTTTGGGTTGGTTTTCTTTGCTTTTGTGAAATCTTCAGTATTTTATTTTTTCCCACAGTACTTCCAGCCAGCAAACCCAAACTCAAAGGCACTACGGAGTTACTTCTCCCATTAGCTTGGCTCCTCCTGAGGATACGGATCACATTCATACTCAGAAGTTAATTGAATCAATGAAGCCTTTTGGGGTATTTGAAGATGTGGAAGAACTGAATCATAGGTATAGGAAGACTCTAAAATTTGTTAACCTCTTAGTTTTTTTAGGTCAAATTTAACATGAGTTTTCTTTACAGGTTGGTTGTTCTTCATAAACTGGATAACTTGGTCAAAGAATGGATATCAGAACTTGGGGAGAGCAAGGTAGGGATTTTCTATATGTTCTTATCAAAACAGAAGCTGTTGTAGTCTTTCTAACCTCCTATGTCTGTTAAACTTGCATGGAAGTCAATGTGTATCTTATTCTTATATGTGTATCTTATATTCTAAAGTCCTTCTCTTCTGCCTACAGAATCTTCCCCCTTCAGTAGTAGCAAGTGCTGGTGGCAAAATATTTACATTTGGTTCTTACAGGCTTGGAGTACAAACCAAAGGTAGAATTTTCATGGTTTGGTCTAATGTTTTGGATGGTTCTAATGTTTGAATGCGACTTCCAACAATAACAGAAATGGAATCTCTTTGCAGGTTCTGACATAGATGCTGTTTGTGTCGCTCCTAGACACGTTGAAAGAGCGGATTTTTTTCAGTCATTCTTTGAAAAACTAAGACACCAGGATCAAATAAAAAATCTAAGAGTGAGTAAGCTCTCTCCTTCATAGATTGTGCAACTTCTACAATAAAAGTATTCATGTTAAGGACATGTATTGGTGGGAAATGTCTTACAAGCCAAAATTGAAAAAATTCTTCCTGAGCACCTGCTAAAATACTGTTTTATGCAGCAAGAAAATGTTGGTCAAGCTTTTGGTTCCTTTTCCCAATGATTGTACATCACATAAGAGTCTTTCTGGTACACTGCTCCCTTACCTGTGTTTTGGAAACAGTCAGCTGTCTCAAAAAGCAAAGGTGTCTCTTGAACCCTTGCTTTAGCCTTAGGTGTAGCAAGAAGCCTGGAAATAACGTAGATGCATGCAGGAATAGGCAGCCTGAAAACTAAGGAAGTTGAATGTGATGTCAGAACTGTTGCCATAGAGTTACTTTGGATGTACTTTAAGACTTCGAATTCATTCTTCTCTGTTTTCTTTCTGGCTAGCAGAAAGGATGCATGCTATCAGCTTTACGTGAAGTTAGTAGCTGTGCTGTGAATGTATAACAGTGCTTTGTAAAATCACCCTAAGGTGTATCTGTTGTATACTTTTCATGTAAAAGTGAACTCCTCAGAAGTGTTTCTCTTAGCCTAGTCTTTCTCCTGCAGACATTTTGAAAGTACATATACTTCATATGTATAGCTAATGAGCTTTTGTTAAGATGACTGTCACCTGAAAAAAGACTCTGTGGGCAGCAGCATAGTTGTAGCAAGTGGTTTAAAAACCTGAAAACTGTCCCATAAGGTAGCAGATAGTATTTCAGACATGACAGAAAATGAAAATTCAGGGTACTAGTATACACTGTCAAATGTGGTCTGCATTTTCTACATTTCTCTGGACGTTATCTAGTATAGGAATCTCTTTTCTTGCTTGCTACCAAGTTTAAGTACCTTACAACTAATGATACTGATGGCTCATTGTACACTGATTGTTCATTACAATTTTTGATCACCAAACTGGTATCAGTACTGTATTTTCTAGGCTGTAAACTGTATAACACTGATTTTGTTTGCTTAGAAGCAACTCAGTCTTTATACTGTTTCAGTTAGCAGTATAAGTGCTGTATTGTATTACATTTTAGGAAAAACATTAAAGCAGTAAAAGACGTGTTCTTACTCAGTTTTTCTTTACAGGCGGTTGAAGATGCTTATGTACCAGTTGTGAAGTTTGAGTTTGATGGCATAGAGGTAAGCATTTAATTTTTTTTCTTTGGGTAAATTTCTATTCTTGCATTGTAAAAGAATACCTTTTCCAGGGACCTGTGACTAATTGTATATTAGTCTATGGCTAATTTGTATATTTGGCATATTTAGGAAATTGTAATTGAACAGCCTGTCTACAACCTATCCTAGGAGAGGACAGTGCACTAGAGTGGGCACTTACAGGAAAATAAGCCCTTAGGAAATCTGGCAGGTGCGGAAACATCAGGGACATCTTTTTTCTAAACCTGCCAAGGTGGTTTACTTGAATAGCATTTACCTTGCAAGGATTGTGCAGAGGAGGGAGTAAGCAGAGGCAGTGTCCTTGGCTAGCTCAGCCAAGCCAGCTTTCTACAAAGAGCTGCATTTAGTGTAGTTTACTGTATGAATCATGTGAGCAGACTAAACGTTTTGTTGAAAATCAAAAAATGAAGTAGTTATGAGACAGTCTGGAAAATGGAAAGTAAAGGTACTCATTTGACTCATGCCTAGGCTTGTCAGCTACAGGAATCCTTGTATCTTGACTAAATCTTACACAATGAATAAAGACCTGCATGCTGTAATATGTAAACAAGCTACTGCTTGGTATCACTGTTACAAAGGCACTTTTTCATTGAACTTTTTGGGACCTTTATCTGGCACAGACATTGCCAGAAAATAATTTTCTTGCTTCAGACTGTACAATAAAGCAGGTATTTCAGAAAATACTCCTTTGCTGAAGTATAGTTGAGGTGATTGAACTTATGTCTTAATTCTATGGTTAATTTTAAATTCCATTTTAATGGAAATTCTAAGTTTAGAGTATCTTTTGAAGATCAGAAAACCCTCTTCCTTTCCCTAGAATGCAATAAAGGTTTTGTATATCAACTGTGGAACTTAGAGCAATTTTCTGGCAAGTAAATCTCTTGGGAGATGTATAGATAATCACATATTTCTTGATCAGAATATTAACCATTTTTTTTAGACTTGATTATCAACTAACCCCCACTACTGTACTGTGTGCAAATTGGCATTTGAACTCCTGGTTGATGCTTTTTTTTTCTCTCTTAAGATTGATCTTGTGTTTGCAAGACTGCCTATGCACACTGTTTCTGATAATCTTGATCTTCGTGATGATACGCATCTGAGAACTCTGGATATAAGGTGTATACGGAGCTTAAATGGTGAGCACATTTATGTGTCTTTAGAAAGAGTGTTACTAAAATTTGTATAAAATGCACCCAAGTTTCTGTACAAGGAGCAGAAACTTCTTTCCTGTATACCTGAAGATACCTGAAGAGGTGGCAAGCAGGCTTAAATTTAGATGTTTTAAGGAACTGTGTTTAAGTAGACTTGTATTTAGTGTTTCTCTGATTAGGGTGAGTTTTTTGTTTGCCACAGAAACAGCTTCATATTAATAGAAAGGGCAATAGGTAGAGAAAAATGTGCTGTAGTTAATGAAAAAAATATTTAAAATACCTGAGCCTTGCTCACAGTTTCATACTGACTCATTTAATTGTTCCTCGTCAAAAGAAACCTAATTTTTGGAATACTGTGGAAAGGCCTAATTTTAAAACTGTAGTATAAACTGTAAAAAAAGTTGTTGAGGGGCAGCAGTTACCTGAAGTGGTACTCAATGTTATATGCAATCTAATTTTTAAGATAATAAAAAGTAAGCAATCTAAGCTTGGTTTTGTAGACTTGAATGTTAAGCTGCTGATCCAGTCCAGCATAAAACTTCCTCATGCCTATTACTAGGAACTTCTGTACTTTTTTTCTTACAGGCTGCAGAGTCACTGATGAGATAATAAACCTAGTGCCAAATAAAGAGAACTTCAGGCTTGCGCTCCGTGCCATTAAACTGTGGGCAAAACGTAAGTAATAATTGTTGTTCATGCCTTTTTGGAGGCACCTCAGGCTGCAAAAAATAGGACCACTAGAAGTACTTCAGGTTTGGGTAGCTGTTTAAATGACAGGTTTTTATACACTAAAAGCTGTTTCTAGTTTAGATTCAGTGTCTGTCCATGTGGTAGATCCCGTGTGTTTTTTAACGTGGATAGGGTAGGGTGGAGAGGGGAATGCCTACAAGACAAGGTAATGCATTGTATATAAAGAAACTTAGTACAGATTATGAAAATGTCAACTATAAAAGCTTTTGATATATAAGGAATAAGCAATACTGCTTGTGCATGTGACTAGAACGAGTGTGAGAAGAGCACTAACTTTTCTTCAGGGAAGCTGGTGTGAAGCAGTGGCTGTAGCAGTGTTGGCAAACTTCAGAGTTGCAGTATTCTGAGAAGTTATGTACTAATGATTCTTATCACTGTAAGGGCCAATAATTTTTGCCTCGTTGCACTGCAAAATTAACTGAGGCTGAGTGTACTGAGTATTCTAGAGACTGTGAAGTTCGTCCTGTAAATTTGAAGGAGCATACTTGGGTATTGAAAGAGGACAGGCTAACTACAATGTATGTGTTCTAGGACGTGGCATTTACTCAAATATCCTGGGATTTCTTGGTGGGGTTTCCTGGGCAATGCTGGTAGCAAGAACATGTCAGCTGTATCCAAGTGCATTGGCTTCTACACTTGTTAACAAGTTCTTCTTGATTTTTTCAAAATGGTAAGAACTATTGGTCATTTTAATTAGCATAAAGTAATGTTCCTAAAGGTAGTTCTCCATGTGAGATTTATCTTGACAACATTCAGTCCTACCTCAAGTTACATGGCAGAGTTCTATATGGGCAGTTAGTAAATGGCTTTTGTTATATAGGGAATGGCCAAGGCCTGTATTGCTGAAACAAATTGCTGACAGCAATCTGAATTTACCAGTATGGGACCCTAAGGTATGTAGACATTGAATACAGAAGCCTTTAAACTTTCTTCTAACCTAAACTGATGCTAAGGAAAATTGTTCTAACATCATAGGTGAACCCATCAGACCGACACCACGTCATGCCTATCATCACACCAACCTACCCGCAGCAAAACTCCACATACAATGTATCTTCATCAACGCGAGCAGTAATGGTAGAGGAGTTCAAACGAGGTAAAGTTCTTTCCATGCTTATTAACTGATTAAAAAATGTAATTCTTGCAATATGAACCCACATTGTTTGAATTGCTTATGCCCAACAAGGTATTCGGCCCTTTTAGGTAGCGCAGTTCTATGGGACTCTTGCAGGCAATAAGGGAAAAGTTTTACAATGAACTGTTGTAATAGATGTGCACTGTCTCAAGGGGCTTCCTGCTTGGTCAATTTCTGCTCAAAGCCTTTATCTTGTAAAGTTTATATTATGCTCTGGTAGTCTTACAACCAAAATGGTCATAATGTTTCCAACTTTATTTACAGGTCTTGCTGTAACAGATGAAATTCTCCAAGGAAAATCAGACTGGTCAAAGCTCTTTGAACCACTGAACTTCTTTGAGAAATACAAGTATGTATGCAATCTGTTGTCTGAATGTGATATGATTTCCTTGCTGGTTAGTGTAGTGAGTTTTAACTTGCAGTCTAAATAGAAAGTGTCATTAATGTTTGTTTTTCCAAAACTGTAGGCAGGTCATGAATTTTAGTAAGGATAAGTATAGGGAAGATAAAACAGAAAAAGCTTATGCGAGTGACACTCTTTTTATTAGGAAAAAATTAACTATGATACTGAGAATCTAGAACACAATTCTAAAGGTTATAATCAGGTTTTTTCTGCAGTTAATACTGGGCTGAATGCAGGCTATAATCTGCCTTGTCTGGTAGTCATATTCTATACATTTAATGCAGTTTTGGTTTCCCCTGAAGGAATATAAAGTATATTCTCCTTTTCTTCTAGGCACTACATTGTTCTTACTGCTAGTGCCTCTACTGAAGAGCATCATTTAGAGTGGTAAGTTATGTTTTAGAAAGGGATTCAATTCATAATGAAATTCAATTCCATGATGCGCTTTAACTGTATTAACTAATGAAGTATTAAACTATGCACCTAGGCATGGAATGCAGTACCAAGTTAAGCAGACAGTTAGGGTCCATCAGCAAAACAAACTTTTGTGCAAAGGGAAGGTAACCTAAATCTTACTGTATAAATTAACCTAAAAATCTGAGTCATGATGAGAAGGAATAAAAAGGGCAAGTATGCCTGAAAATTGAATGTTCTGTGTCATCTGGAGAAGTAGGCTCAAGGAGTCTGCTTGCTGCTTAGCTAACACTGCTTCAGTTAAGGTGTTCCTTGTTGCAGAGACTGAAGCAAACTGGACTTGATGTAATCAAATGAGTAAAGGCCATTGGAGAGCTAGATCTTTTACTGACTGATGGACCAGTGTTCTCCAAAATGTTTTGATTACTCACTCCTATCAGTTATATATATATATCTGCTCAGCTGAATTTAACTTGCTACTTACAGATTGATTACCATTTTTGTGTCAGCATTATATTATACAAAGGCATGTAACTACTGTGGTGGATGCAGTTAAAAGTAAATACCTTGTTCTTAGGGCTGGCCTTATTGAATCTAAAATTCGTGTGCTGGTTGGAAACCTGGAGAAGAATGAGTTTATAACTATTGCACATGTACAGCCACAGTCCTTCCCTGGCAACAAAGAACTATGTGAACAGTAAGTTTCATTCTTTTTCTGGAATCCAGTTTGGCCAATGCATTGTGACTTGTTTCTACTCATTCACCTCAACTTATCAATGGGAGATGTTCAGTTATGTACCTGCTTTTTTGTAGGTACAAGCTCTGAGAGGTGACGTTTTGAGCATGTAAGATCTTTTAAAAGTACTTCATGGAGAAGTAGTCCAAGAACTTAAGTATGGGCTGACTCTACTCTTTAACTGCTGTGTAAAACTGAACTGTTGATCCCTTCTTGAGAGTAGATACATCCAGATATAAATGTTTATGAAAGATTTGTGAATCTGTCTTTTCAGGAATGGATATGTGTCAATGTGGTTCCTTGGGATCATTTTTAGGAAAGCAGAAAATGCAGAAAGCGTTAACATTGATTTAACATATGATATTCAGTCATTCACGGATACAGGTGAGCCTTTATCTTGTTCTAATCTTGTAAGATTTCATTCTTCTATTCTAGTGAAAATTGCTTCACAAAGTGAATTGCACTTCCTCCCGGTATTAGATACCAGCTATTTCTCTAGAGAGCAACATACAGAAGATCAGTTTTTAAAACATACTATTTTGACACTTTAGCCAAGTCAGTATCTTGAAACAAACGTGTGTACTGAAGTCATACACCATATGTGAAATAAGTTCTGTAGCTCATAGCAAACACCCAAGGAGCTGCATTTCATGAAGTGGATGGTCAGATGTGAAGCCAGGAGTTGCCTGTTTAGTGGATGTAGCTATATTTGCAAAAGCAATTGTCAGTTGCTGAACTTTTGAAGGTGGGAGTTAACTGTATCAAATTCTTAAGTTATTAATGCCTGTTACCGATATTTTACCAAAATAACTATTTGTGTGCAAGATCTCAGAACTTTAAAAGTCAGTTTGTCACATTGTAATTACATGCAGTCTTGCATGTCAACCTTCATGTTCATATTGTTATGCATTTTTTGATGTAGAAATAAATACTGGACATGTTATATAATGCTAGAAAAAAGGGATTTGGGGCAAGAAGTAGTTTGGAAGTTTGTCTTCTCCATAAACAGCTTCTTCCCAAGCTGTTGTGCCTTCCAGAAGTGTATGTGTGCTGTTGGGCTTGTGCCTAGCTGTCATAATAAAGAACAAAGGAAAAGTGTGTTTGGACAAAGTTCTAAGCAGTGGACTCCTTCTGTAATACCATCAGGAATACTGTCATGAGCCAGGTGGGCCAACTTCCTTGGGCTCACACTGTTACCTGTGTTTTAGTACTGTGGCTAATGTAAATTGTCAGCAAGGTTTATGTACTGCTAAGAGGCTACAATGGATGTTAAATCCTTTATTTCTATGCACAGACATTGTTAATATAGCTGGATATTCTTAGTTTAGTAAAGCACAGTCTATATAGTACCTTTCAGATATAGGGCTTGAATCCAGGAAGACTGAACCAAAAAGGTGTTTCTTGAGAGGTGCGAAATCCCCTGGCAAATGAGGGAGTGACTAGTGGTTATGTGCCAGAAAGCTTTTATCACATGCCATGACTTTGAGAGAATATTTTTAAGAGGGCAAAAATCAGCTTCATTCCAGTTGGAGCATTCAAGCATATAAGACTCATAGTTTGAATGGCTTTTGTTGTATGAACTTTTATCTTTCTTTTACCTAAAAACAGTATTGGCTTTACTTTGAAGCAGCTGTTCTTCATATTGGTGTGAATGTCTATGTATGTGCTTTTATGTCACTTCTGGGTCTCCTGTAGAAAGAGTTACAAGCCTTTTTGCTGCATGTCTGTTTTGATTCCCACTCTGTATGTTAGTCAGATGACTCTCCAATTATGCTCATGATAGTCCTGCTAGATAAGCTTATCTAAATGTGACTTTATTTTCTAGTGACTACTGTGTTAGTATAGCATTTTTAGTTGTTTGAAAAAGACTGTTTACACACAATTAAGACAAACCTGTTCATGTTGTAGATATTCTAAGTCAGGTGTTCCTGAAATCCAGTCTTAAAATTCTGTCTGACCAAGAAATTAACATATGAACTCCTGAGAAGTGATATGATGTTAGAGATGCTAAAAATAAATAACAAACCCAACAAAAACCCCAAACAACAAACCCCAAACCTAAACAAATGCAACAACACCAACCCACATTCACCACTGTAAATATAAAAATAAGTCTGAATCTCAAGTAATGTGTCTGGTCTCTCATGAGTTGTGCACAATTGGGTTGATAGAGAAAATCCTCTAGGTTCATCCTCAAACAGAAAACCGATTGTTAAGGAATATTTTCTCCTTCAGGATAATATCAGCTCAGATGTGAGCTGCATGATTAGCAAACCACAGCTGTAACCCAGCAAGCATATAAATTAATATTTGAACTGAAATAGCTGTTATGGATGTGGTCTGTATTGGGTGCGAGATGGGCATCTTGGGTCACATTCACCTTGGAGACTACATTGCAGTAGCATTTCATGTTCAGTTAGGTTGGAATCTATCTGCTTTTCATCTGGGCTGGACAGACTTAAAGAATAGACGTCTTAAGAAACCATATGCAACTTTGACAAGTACTTAGTGCAAACATGCCTGCTGAGCTGCAACATTACATTTCTTATTAGTTTACAGGCAGGCTAACAGTCTGAACGTATTAAAGGAAGGTATGAAGATTGAGGCAGCTCATGTGAAGAGAAAGCATCTCCGATATTTTTTGCCTGCAGGAATCTTGCAAAAAAGGAAGGTAGAGTGAAAAATCAGCTCTTCTGAAAATATATTTTTGTTTAATAATTACTTGAAGACTTCTTCAAATTTTTTAACTGTTGTTTCAGCAGAGCATGCCAGATTCTGGTAAAAACGCAAGTGGGCGCCAGTGCAAAAGGGTGTTTTCAGGAGGAAGCTGTGGGGACAGTTCCAAAGACACAGACTACAGAACATATAATTCCTCATCATTCAACAAAATACCTAAATTGGACACTTCTGCTGTAGAGAGAGAAAGGTTAGTATCACAGAATCATAGAAACACAGAAAGTTAGGGGTTGTAAGGGACCTCAAAAGATCGAGTCCAACCCCCCTGCTAGAGCAGGGTCACCTACAGCAGGTCACACAGGAACACGTCCAGGTGGGTTTTGAATGTCTCCAGGGAAGGAGACTCCACAATCTGCCAGGGCAGCCTGTGCCACTGTTTTGTCACCCTCACAGTGAAAAATTTCTTCCTAATATTTATATGGAACTGCCCATGCTCCAGTTTATAATGATTGCCCCTTGTCCTGTTATTAGTCACCCCTGAGAAAACCTTGACTCCATCATCCTGGCACTCGGCCTTTACATATTTATAAAAATTAATGAGGGCATTCCTCATTCTCCTCCAAGCTGAAGAGACCCAACTCCTTCAGCCTTTCCTCATAAGGGAGACGTTCCATGCCCTTAATCATCTTGATCTCTCTGTGCTGGACTATAACCTTAAAGCTTTGAAGAAGCTGCATTTAACTGACTCAATATGAATTGAGATTCATATTGATGTCTAGGATTTCTGGCATGAATCTACGTGGATCACAAGCATGTGGAGGGCTCTAGTGGCTTCAGGAACAAAACTGGCATCTCCTTTGGGCATGTGGGGAGAGACAGGGGAAAGAAACCCTTGAAAATAAGCTATTGAATCTACATGAAGGCATAAGAATGAAGAAGGACTTAATACCAGAGAGATTATTTGGTCTTTAATATAAATCCCCTTTGGTTAGTGTGTAACTTGAAGCCAGAGTATTTTAGTTGTAGTTAACTGGTTTTACCATCAGAAAGTATAGTTAATGCCAAGCAGTTTAAATTCTAATGAAAAGCTGATCTTGGTCACAGAAACACTAGCTGCTGCTGACTTAATGAAACAGCATGACAGCTCAGACAATAAAAGTGTCAGCAGCTTCCTAGGAAGAGTGTCCATAAGCTACTTCCATACAGGAGGAATATGTAATCTTGCGAGTATTAGCCCAATGCTACCAAATGTGTAATGCTTCCTGTGTTCAGACAGTTTGGTACTGTCGGTACTAATTGGTAGGAATATCATCCAGGAGAAATTATGGTGTGTATGGTAAAGAAGATATTTTAATCAAAAGCAGCACAGATTGCTGGATGTACTAAGCTAGAAGACTAAAGAAAAACACTGAAATTTAAATCTGTGGTCTGAACTTCAGGAAGTGGAAGATCCTATGCTAGATCGTGTGAGTTTGTGTTGTTTAGTAGTTCTGTGACAGTGAGCTAAGAAGGTAGATGTTGGTCTTGCAAGAACTTTCTGGAATTGGGATGTGTTGTATATCGCAAACCAGCATTTTATAATTCTGGCATCTGACTTCTACAGAAATGTTGTGTATCAGAGATCCAACAGTGCTAGCAGAGAGAAGATGCCTCCTGTAACTGTGCCATCAGTGTGTAAGGGACCCTCCATTCCTCTTATTGATTCAAGTATGTATTGAAGTAATGGGTGAAATGTGGTCTTGAGTTTCATGGATGGAACTCCAAGAGCTTGGTGTCTCTTACAGAAATGGAGGCTGCAGTTGCAATAAGGACATCAGGACCTCCAACTGTTTGCACCATCCCAGGACATAACCCAGTTTCTCAACTTGGAGCACATGCTCTCCGAGGACACCATGAAGTAAGTGCAACTCCAGTTACGAGTCCTAAGAATGCTGCACTTAAGCGACATCATTCACCTACATCAGGAGAATGCCCAAAAAAAACAGCAAAAGGAGAAAAGGTAATGATGGAGGGCTTGGCCAGGGAGGGTTTGAAGTAGTATTAATGGTTGATGTAGAATGAATGACATAACTGAGAAGAAACACTTGTGTACATACTCAACGGATTCAGGAATCTGAATTCAAGTTTAATGGTAGTTTCATTAGGATGTAGAAAAAAAATTGTTTTGGATATACTATATAGCTATTAAACAATTTTTTCCCAAGATCTGGCACTAGAGACTTTCTGGTCTTGGTCTCCATACTACTGTACTTAAGTATTACTACAGTGACCAATTGGTTATGGAACTAGCTCATTTGGAAGCAGTTCTTGAAGTAATGTGGAAAAAAATCTTTCAAAATGAAGAGAATATGAATCTTAAATTTAAAAGGAACTAATCTTGTTCTGGGAGATGATTTCTGCAGGCCTATTGATAGTTTTTGCTGCTTTAGAAATCAGCAGCCTGCTTAATAGGTTGTCCGCTCCTGAAATGACAGTGTAGACTTGCTTGTTGAATCTTGGTTTTGTGGAAGCTTTGGATTAGTACTTGATTTGTTTTATTGCTTGATATAAATCTCCTTAAATAACTTCCTTGAATAGTTCTTCTTATGTCTTGACATCTGAGACAAAGGCAAAGAACAACTACAAAAATCCCTAAATTTTGGCACTTTTCAAGAGTCAACTTGCAGAACTGTTATCTAGTATTGAATATTTCAAATACTGATTTCAGGGCTTGCATAGTAAGACTTTGAGAGGATGGAAATTCTGGTGTGATAATATACTTAATGATAAGAATGGCCACTAATATACTTAATGTATTGACTGGAAGCTGTACCCAAATATGAATGTAATTTTAGTATAGCAATTATTTTGAGACTGTGTATTCTGTTCTTATAGTTAACTGGCCAGGATTCAGCATTCAAAGATGGTGGCAACCAAGAAGATACCAGATCATCTACAGAAAATGTAATTTTGATGTTGCTTTACTCAGTGGAGTAACTGAAAAGCTGAATGGATGAATGGACTGTTGTAATGTCTAGACTACCTCACATGAATACATATATATGGATGTAAACAAAACTTTACTTTTTTGTTTAACTTCAGTCTTCATTTCCAAGATGTTACACACCTGTATGGCCTGGCTTTCAAATGTTACCACTAGATGATCTGGTGATGATGAGCTTGCCATATTTGGAATCAGGTTTTAATTTTTTTAACTGCTTAATTTGCTGATAGAAATTAAGATGGCTAAAAAGACTAAAGCATTTGGCCTCTCAAGGGGAGCATAAAAAGCTCTACTTAATGTAGCTTGCTACTGCAGCAAACTTTTGAGGACACACCTTCAAATCAAGATATGGGCTTGTTGGTAGAGTGAAGTTAATCTGAAGCTGTTTGTGTGCTTATAGGGCAAAAAAAAAAAACAAAAAAACATGCCAAAACCAAAGTGCAGGTTGTCAGTGCGTATATGTATTTGTTTTAGGTATCCTAGCTACAGACCTTGTTGTCAAGTCACAAATTTGACAATGCTGTCTAATGAATCCTTTCTGATTTTTTTTATTTTTTTTTTTTAGGGTGTTGGCAGAAAATCCATGCTGATTCCAATTCTCAACACATCAAGATCACAGGTATTACTTATTGTGCCTTTGTTCATAGGTAAAGCAGAACTGGAGCTATCATTTGATGTTCCAAGGCTTATGTACTATTAATCCCTGTAAACTTGGTGGTTCTAAGTAGCTGGTAAGCTGTTGCTTATTGTGCTTCCACCAAACTGAATAGCTGAACAATGAACTTCTAGATTTACTCACAAAAGCAAAGCCAAAGTTTCCAAGTTAATTGCACTTGGAAAAAAAAACCATTTCCATGCACTCAAAGACTGACACAGGTTGTTTCCTGGTTTGCTTTTTTCTTGAGCAAAAAGAGCTGTGTTCCTTGCAGACCTTCTGTAAGGTGACCTGAGCTCTTAACTTAAATACTTTACACTGATTTCTATGATGAGACTTGGAAGCTTTGACGTGTGTAAATGGCTTTAACTTCTTGGTGTCACGGAAAATGTTGTGAAACTAGGGGTTGTAAGACTGGAAGTAGTTTGGACAGTAGAGAGACTTTTCCTGATCCGTGGGTCTGGGAAGAATTGTAGCTTCCACTGTTCTACTATTGGGCAACTTGCAACTTAGTTCCCCCTGTGCCTCAGGAATCTAATGATCTCAACTGATGCCAGGAAAGAAGTGTACAGAGGGGAAAAAAAATTTTGCACTTTAAACTGGTGATAATTAAGTGGTGTGGTAGAAAAAACGTTTTCTGTAAATATTTGGGTTTGATTCTTATTTTGGTACATAAAGAATGTTCTATTCAGCTAAGAAAAAATTTATGTGCCTTTGCTTCTGAATTAAACTTCCTTTTTTTTCCCTGTGGCATCTTTTTGTGTGTTGTAGAGGCTTTCCAGTAAAGAACTACCAGATTCTTCATCTCCTGTTCCAACAAATAGTATTCGTATTATTAAAAGATCCATCAAACTTACCCTTAATGGGTAGCCAGGATCTCCCCAGGTAAAGATAACCACTTCTTTAGTGGTCCATGTTATCAATGTGTACTGTAGTAAATTAACAAAGTATGGAAGGTTACTGTTGCCATACTGCAACTGGCCAGTTAAAATAGTAGATTTAGAGTATTGTTAGATGCTTGCTTCCTTTTGAACTACTATTTGTGTATTCTAGTAGCAGTTATCCTTATTAGTCTTTTAGTCTTAACTGTCACTAGCTGCAACAGCTCTTGAAAAAGCCACAAAAAAATAAACTGTCCTGTGACTTGGATTCAGAATGTATGTAAACAGGGTTAACTGGTCACTGCAACCACATTCTGGTTTCAAGTGTGTATGAACATGCTTATGTTAATTCGTGCTTTCCTAGTTCATGTGTATGCATTGTTCTTAGATTATTTTCCCATTTGGCACATACCCTCCTATGCATCTATCACAATGGTGCTCAGCTTCCTCAGCTTGTAGCTTTCCACTGTCTAGCACAGCCATGCACTATGCTAGTATTGCCTCCCATGGAGGCCCCAAAATCATTTAAGTCCTGAAGGAAATGCAGCAGAGGTACATTGCTGCCTTGGTATGGATCTGATAGACATGTCCCATGCCATATTATCTGATTTTTGTCTTAAGACTGCTCCATCAGGAGACTTGAGGTATTTTTCATTGTCACTGGATAGTAAAGCTAAACTGAGAACACAAAGCTAAAGATGTACTTCAACACTACAACAGCTGAGGCTGTTGTGCCACTACAAGCCACCTGCAAGCTGCAGTCTTGAAAGCAACTGGCATGCAGAAAGTCATTTCAGATAAGCCCTGAAAGCTATTTTAAATGGTTATATAAGAACTTGGAGTAGTCATAAGTCTGGTTCTGCAAACTGATAAATCTGCTTAACCAATTAAGTGCAATAGTGGTTTTTGAAGGGTGGGGAGAAATTCTGATCATATGAAACAAAAGTTATGCTGTTTATTGTAATCTTGTTGTAATTTGGTGATTTTTGTAAATGAGGTTGTATGCTTTTGCCAGAGTATTTTTGTATGTACTGTAAAATACTATCTTTCAAACAGAAATCTAAAATCTCCAGTCTCTTTTTTTAATGCAGATGGGATCTGCTTAAAAAACCCTAACGTCTAAACCAAATGCCAGGTGGGGGGCAGAGCCACAAAAATCGTTCTACAAGATGATAATGTCATGCTAGATTAAATTTGAGGAGACAAGGAACGCTGCTTTCCTGCTTCTAGCTTCTGCAGTTCTTGATTTAGCATTCTTTGAATAGTGCAGTTTGCAAACTGACAGCTGAAGTCTTGATTTGCCTATATGTACAACAGGTAGCCCTGAATTAATTGAGTTGCTTGGCTAAACAGCAGTTATGAGTTCTGATTATCTTAACAAGCATCCACCTTAAAACTCTAGTGACAAGGCCAAGGGACTGTAAAAGAATGAAACTTGTATCTTGTATAGTCTGCATTCTCTAGCATTCCCCCTACTGCTAGTATTCCAGACTTGCAGTGAATGCATGCATATATCATGATATACAGTGATTTATTTTTTTTTTTACTTGCATCTAGTTTCCAGCTTCCTTCAAGTGCAATTTAGCTGTTAGAAAATTTACCTTAGTGGGTTTCAGAGTTCTTATTCTTCCTTTTCCCCTCCAAAAAAACCAGAACTTAGACTGCAGGGCTCAAATTGTCACAGGCTAAAATTAAGCAGCAGAACCCACATTGGTTAAATGACTTTTAGCAGAACTACACCTTGAGTTTATAAAATGGTTACCTGTTTTAAGACCTGTGTTAAAACCAAGGCCTTTAAGCATTGTCAAGTCTGTGTACTAGTTACAGTATGTGTACAGCTTCAACACCTGTGTAAATAAATCCATCATGAATTTGAAAGAATTTAAGATGAAATAGATTATAAGATTACAGAAAAGCAATTAAGTGTTTTCCAGTAGTCTACAACCCTGTAGTATTACTATGCTTTTAAATGAGTTGAGTATTCCAAGACTGTTAAGGGCTGTTTTGCCCTTAAAGTCATGTGCTGACATAAAGGCTATGTGACTAGTTTCAAACTAACCTAGCTAACATATGCAGATAGATGTATATATAGATACCTTTATAGTAGATACAAAAGTATATGCCTTTATACAGTTGTTTGGGTTTTTTTCCAATTCTTGCTTTGCAGTTATCTTCTAATTGCTTACTTTTCTTTTTGTTCCCTCACTCTTAAGGTTATAAGAAGAATGTTTAGGAAGAATTTAGGTAACTAGTTTCTTGGACTTGATCCAGCATAGGTGAGATTACATGCATCATTTTAATATACCTTGACTCGACGCTTGGCCCAGTGCAGAGTGACATCACTGTTTTGGAGTTTCCCTGCAGATTAGATTTCAGATGTTTTAAATAAAGTTCAAACAAAAAACTAATTCAACTTAAATGTTTTGCTTTGTTTATGGAGCAAGTCCTCTGTTGAAGTGAGTGAGGGGAAAGTTACTCATGCATAAGGAGCTGGTGAGGGTGGCTCTTCACTATCAGACTTCCTGCAAACTTTGCTGTTTTCTATATCCTTTCCTAGCTGGCTGCTGCATATGTAGCTTGGAAGCCCAGAGGGAAGAGGTGAGGGATCCATGATCAATCTCCTTGAAGAGGAGCAGCTCTGCATTGCAGTTGTGTATGCCCAGTAACATTGAACAGTTCCACTGCAGGAATTAGTCTGCTTATACCTAACAAATCCACAGGAAACAAACAGTTAATGTGAAGTCACCTACACTTTTGCTGTTGCAATGGATGTCCCTGTAGAAACCAAGAGGAAGTAATAGAATAATTTTTGCCTTGATCAGTGAAAAAAGTAGGAGGCAAAACCCAAAAAGTACCATGAAATTGTTAATCTTGGCTTTGGAAGGGAGAAGGCTTATTAGTACTGCATTTATATAAAGCTTAGTGACAAGCTGTTTAGCCTGCAAACACAAGGGAAAACTCCTAGCTGTGTTTTTTGTAATTACCTCATCACACTTGTTTTTAGGGAGTTGGGTCCTATGCATTATTCCAGTAACTGACAGTCTGTGGTTGTGGTGTGCTGTGTGCAGCCAAGGGGCTAATAACCCACACTCTGTTGGAGGCACCCTGTGCCCCTACCCACAGGAAATCAAATGGCTCTTGCTGGGGCCTTGCTCTGAGCTGTAACTTGTTCCTGTGAGAACAGGAATTTTTCCCCTCCCACAGGACCACCCCGGTGGGTCGGACTGCAGGCACGTCTTGTCCCTCCACCTCCTGGTGTGTGGCTCTTGGGGCTGTGTGCCCTTTCCCTGCGGGGTGTCGGAGGGCCGCGTTTCCTGCTCTACAGCCCTTGTCGGGGGCGGGCTGGGGGACGAGACCTACGTGTGCTGTGACAGTGCTGGCGTTTGACTGCTCTGCTCCTGTGCTCAGAGAGCAGCTGCCTGGGAAACACCACTGCAGCCCTGTGCTGCCTCCTACCCCTCACCACCCACCTGCAGGAGTAAGGGACAACCAGTCACAGCCCCATGATTTCTGGACAGCTCTGCTATTTCTCTGCCTTTCCCCAAATCCACCTGGGCCAGACTGGATTAAAGCAGAGAATCAACATGGACCACCCTGTCACTGAGGGTTTCTTCAGTGTGCTCCTCTGGTGCCCAGGTCTGAGCGTGGCCCACAGCCTTGAGGCTCTAGGCTGCTGGACCTTGTGTATTTTTCTGGGGGGATTTTATCAAAGGAGTAGTCTGGGAGCTTGTTGACATCTTAGTGACCAACCTTCCAGAAACTGAGAAATCAAGAAACTCAGACTGGGACTGTTTGTCCTTGGGCAGTTTCTCTTTGCTGGGAAGACTGAATCATCCCGTTCTCTTCACCCAACCTTGTTTCTTATTCATACCTAATCTCTTTTAATTTCATCTGGTCTCACTCTTGCTTCTCTGTCTTTCTCTCATATATCTTTGCTTCTCCTGTGTTTGAACTGGGTGGTGCATTATTCTGTGCTGATGGAGTGAAAATCCTGGGAGTCCTGAAACAAGAGAAATAACCTGGCCCTGTTGCAGTTTTAATGCATGGCTGCCTGGCAATCAGCTGCCTACTGTGGGGACCATCCAGCTCACTGCTGTGTGTGAAGCATAGAAAGGTGAAAATTTGGGCTACTAAACAAGTCAGGTAAAAGCATGTGTAGGGTCAGTCTTTTCAAAGGGTCAGCCCATGCTCCAGATGTGTGTGGCTCTTCAAAGGAAGAGCAAAAAGTCTGATAGTGACACCAGCACAGCCTCTCTGCTAATTTTCATGTCCCTGTTTCTGAAATGTGAAGCTTCTTAACAAAGTTTTAAGAATTCTTTGAATATAATTAAAGCAGCATATGTTCCCTGTGATTTGTTCTTAGAAATGACTGAGTCATTTTTCTTCTCGTTTTCCTAAAAATCAGCTGGAGGCACAGTATATGTAACCGTATTCTAAATAACAGTTTTTGGCAGACTCAGAGTAACTGAAAATGTGGCTTTAAAAGAGGAAGTATTGACTAGCATAGCCAACAAAGGGTGTTGATATTGATATGACAAAAATAAAACAAGGTACCTATTTGCTACAGCACTAACAACAGCTAGAAAATCCTAGACCTTGGTTTGTCCCTGCAGTTTTATTTCTGCTCTTTTTTCTCTGTGGTCACTTGGCAAGAACAGAAAGTGATTACAAATGCTATACCTAAGTGCATGCATGTGAATAAGCAAAGCTGAAGTTTTGTGAATCACTTGACATGTAAGTGCTTGGCTCTATGCCTTCAGCACTGCTTTAGTACATTTGTCATGATTTTTGTTGGATTGTTTTTCATATCTGTTTGATACCTAGTTTATGTTTTATGTACAGCCCTTTCTATTATTTGAGCACAAAGGCATAAACCTGTAATTGGCAGCAATACAACAGATTTCTAGTAACTCAGCTAAAGAAGTAACAGCTATTTTAAGTCACACATTTTCTGCTCTCCTAAATGAGGCAGGCATTAGACTGTCAGATGACTGGAAGTTGGTTCTGCTTCTGAATTGTATGTCCAAAGCCAGAAGTTTTCAAGTATTTCTCACAGGACTGTAGCTGGTGGTTACATTCACTTCTGGTTTTGTCTAGATGGTTTAGCTTATATTAATTTTCACCCCTCATTATGAGTGGTTTACAGGTCTTTACCAATACTGTACCTTTCCTGCTGTATGGGATAACCGCTCTTGTGGAGACTCTAAAGAAACTGAGGGTATGTTTTGTTCAATGCCTTTAAAAAAACAATTGTCTAATCTGTCAAATCAAGAACATTAAAATGGTCATGGATACAGTGTTTTCTGTACAGTGATTGTTAGTAATTTAGTTAAAATGGGGCGGAAATTGGAGCTATGTTTTAACAAAAATCACTATGTTGCAAACAGCAACGAGGAGGCAAGGGAATCCCCTGTTTCTGTTCCCGTTTACTCACTAAATCACTGGGTTGCACCAAATAGTAAGTTGCATAAGTACTGAGTTGTTTAATTTCTGTAATTCAGAATAAATATTTTGCACGTGCTTGTGAAATTAGAAATCTGTTTACTAAATTATATTCCTCTTATTATATTCCTCTTACAGAAATAAGTAATCAACAGTATGTTGGTGTTTTTTCCCATTCTTAGACATTCTGACTTCCAGAGGGAAAATTCAGAAAAGGTAATATCTCACTTTTCTCTGGAATTTAAATAGGCAAAGTTGCTTTCAGTTCACCTTTCAGTAACGAGCAAGATGAGATGTATTTGCCAGAAGCCTGACTGTTGAACTCAAATACAGCTTAGTATGTTCAGACTCAAACTTTGTATGTGTGCTTAGCCTTAAAGGTCATCTCTTATTTCAGTGGCTGTGATGTCAGTGGGGAAACCCTGATGCACTTCTTTTTGTTCTTATGCAGAAGTCTAAAAAAAAGTTGAATAAAAGCAGAGCAACTACTTAGAAAAGCTTAAGGCTTTAGCATAGAAACTAACCAGTGGTTCTTAGTGGCTTCTAAGCAAGACTTTGTTATTTCATCTGCTCTTGTTTGTGTGTGAACTTGGGTCTCTTCTTGGTCACTATTCCTTTGTTAGATTTTGTTTTTCAGCTACTTATTAAGGAGAGCTTTTGTTGAGGAGTAACAGATCTTGATAAGTAATAAATGCCAGTAATGCTAGTAGTAAGGTGGCCTCTTATCTGAAATAAGAGAGGATGAACCAGGTTGCCTACCAGAAGTCCCTTATTTTTTTTTTGTGCTGTTGTGCACTTTTTTCAAGGCTTTCCCTAACATAATGTCAAATAATTTTTCTCCACACTTAATATTTCTTTACAACATGGAGAAGCTTTTTGGAATTTCTGCTTTAACAGATGAGATTAATGATTTTTGAAGGGTCAGACAGAAATTTTGTGGCAATACCAGAAACTGAAGTCAGATTCCCTGAATGTGTGATACTGTGTTTTTTTGACCCTTTTTCTTTAGAGTCATGTTGTCTATGCTTGCAATGGGGGATTCCCAGTATGTGTTAGTTGTTGCCTCTGGCTAAGGACTGTTGTGACTGTCTCTAGAGACTATAACTAAAACCAACTGCTGATTTTTAAGTCTCTATATATGTGATAGCTTGCTGCTCTTTCTTACTGCTTTTTTAGAGGTTTGCAAACTAAACAACTTTTCCTTTCAGACCTTGACTACCTTCTTAAGGAGAAAAAAAAACAATCACAAATTTGTTTCTTGCTTGTTTCTCCACAAAAGTCTTGCTAAATTTTAGCCCAAAATGCAGTTCCATAGGACTGTCAGATCCAAGTTAACACCTCACTAAGTGCCTGGGGTAAGTTCTTAAATTCCGCCATTGTGAGGGTGGGTGAGGTTGGTAAGAAGGAATCCTAGTAATTCCTTTCCTCTGTGAAAGATGAACGTAACTCTTAAGTGACTGAGTAAATATTAGAATAAGTATCATGCCAGTTGTTGTGCAGATTTGGCTCTCCCACTATACCATTTCTGCACAGGAGGCTCATTGCTTAAGCTCATGCTTTAAAGCCACAAAGGCCTTGGGTATCACAAAATAATGTCAAATTGCATGAATGGGAGAGGTGAAACATAAATCCCTAAGATGTGTGTCAAGTACTGCAAGGCTGAGCAGCAGAGGACCTCAGTGTTGCCTTGGCTTTGCCTTCAACTTACAGCCATAATATCAGACTTCTTTTATTATCATGCATATTAGGCCCCTTTGAGACTGATTGTTAAAAAGTACTCTTGGCTTCAGTAGAAGCCAAATCCTTTTATTTAGGAAAGTGTTGTAGCTACTGAGATGAGTCAGTTGAATAATGAAAGTTTTGTATATGAACAAGATATTACTATATCTTTCTGAATGAATGATGGAGTTTGCAGCAAGTTGCTGGGAGCCATCTCCCCTACACTGCTTAAATTAATGCTATGTTTGCAGGGCTGTATATTTTTATCACTCAAACAAAATTCCAGGCACCCCAAGTGGAAACTTTGCCTGCGAGAGAGGTACATGATGGCTTCTTGACTCTGAAGTGTACTGTATCACTATGAATGTATTATTGCATGGCCCCAAATTTAAAAAATTTATTCCTATAATCAAATTGGTTCAGTGCAGTGAACCAGCACAATGAGCATGCCTCCAGGCCCTAAGAATGTGCTCTTACTTAGCTGCTTAAACCCCTCAAAGGTGGAAGTAACACTCAGCTGAGGTTGTGTAACAGAAGTTGAGGTGCCCTTTCTCTCTATCTTTAGGAATGTGAAGCTCTAATTGGTCTCTGCTGTTTGAGTGTATTATGAGCAAAGATGGAGACACTCCAGTACAGGGAACCACAGTGAATGCAAGGTACCCTCCATCTTACTGAGCCAGAACAGAAATTGAAGATAAACTTCTGTTCATGAGATGTTGCTCTGCATTCTGTGTTAGAAAGATTTGGGTTGAAAAACATCCAGTACCTTTTGCAAAACTTGAAAGAATTGTGAGTTAGAAGTTTATGAAGGGAAGGACATTACAAGAGAGAAATGGACAGGATTCCTAGATAATAAAGTGGTTGTTAAGGGGAGATGGAAAAAACCCACCACGATAGTCTGCTAAGCAATGGGTACTTTGCTGCTTATGGTTTTCATAAACAATAATCAGTTTGGGTTTTATCACTTCTGAAGGTTCCTAGCTGGAGACTTCTGCTTCATCTGTTGTGGTGAATCAACTGTCTGCGTATAGCTAAGGAGCCAAACACTCTGTTAAAGGAAGCAAAAATAACATTACATTTATTTACATGGTTTTTGTTATTTCAAATTAGTTACAGGGATCTTTATGAGGCAGGTTCATCAACCACAGAAATATAGATTGTTCGTAATACCTGTAGTCTGGGAAAAACTAATTGCTATGCTAAACATAATTTATTCTGTGGTTCCACTCAGCTATATATTTAATTTTTTTTTTCATTTTTCTTCTAGGGGCCTAGGTAAACATTCTTCCAAGCAGGAATGATGAGACAGTAATTGTCTGAGTAAGTTATCCAAGTGGCCTTCTTTATTTCACTTCCTACAGTTCTGGTATCCTCTGGCATCAGAACAGAAGTATATGTTAGTGCTAAGCTATGTAAATAAATAGTTCTGTCTACATTACAATTAAAAACATGTCAGGTCACATGGTTTCCACTTGACCAGCCAGAGCAGTGCTGTTTTGCAAGTAAGTTTTTAACTGTGTTGCAAGTGTGAAGTCCTGAACTGACCAAGTCTGTAGTAACTGGGTCACTTGCCACAGTTTTTGTGAAATAGGTCATGGGAATATTTGCAGAAGCAAAAGTGCTATAATTGCATTGCTGTTCCAGTATTTATGTTGACACTGAGGTTTAAAGATGACTATTCAGGAAGCAGAAAAAATACTATGCTTAACTAAGATGTGCAAAAGAAATAGAAATTCTAATTAAAAAAGAAAAATCAGCTACTAAATTACATGGAATTTTGAAGGAACAATGCGAGTGCTGCATTGACATTACCCACTGCTGGAGAAAGACAGAAGCATAAATAGAGTTCAGGGACTAAAAACCTAAACTGGTGTATCCATGGATGAATCATGGTAAACCAAACACAATCCCTGGCCTGTAGAGCTGACTGCAAGTCTGTGACAGAGTAAACACAGTAGATACTTGTGAAGCAGAGACTGCATAACTGTAAGTAGATAATATCACATGTAGTTGCCTAAATGTGCAGAAGATGAGACTGACCGTGGCATTGCCATGCAGCCAAGGAGCTGTAGCCTTAGACCACCCTGTCTGCAGTTTGTATGTGGGATGATAAATCCTCTGAAATAGCCCCAGGGCCCTAGCAGTTGAAAATAGAGTAGAGGTGAAGATGGTGCAACAAGGTGTTCCTGGCAATTTACAGGATAGTATCTCCCCACAAGCTGGTCACTATCTGTAAAGCAATTAAAGCTTTTTTTTTGCAGCCAAGCCTTCCTCATTGGACCTCTAGTCTCACCTGGTAGGGCAGATAACTTTGAAAGACTTGCAGCAATAAAAGCATCCGGGAGTGATTCAGCTCTCAGTACCAATGTCTGAGTTGCAACAATCTCTCTTTAGGTTGTTTATAGTATGGGCTGTAATGACTGTTAATTAAGGATAGCAGTGAATTGTGTCTGAGCCTTCTGGAATTGGCCAGCTACAGAATTCACTTCTTACTGGGCTACACAGCATCTGTGCCATTTGGAACAGATTTGGTAGCTCCTGGTGAACCTTGAGTGTCCAGGTCTCTCAAAAGCTTTGAAGTGGTGTTACATCTAAATTGCTTTACTCTGCAGGGTAAGAGAAGGTGGTAACAAACTGAAACAGCTGTGTTAATTTTTAAAAATCAGCAAATGTTTTAAAATAAACCTATAGATTTGGCTTTCTTTTAAAGAAAACAATTATGTGGATTCAGAGAAATACTTGTGTATCAAAAAATACTCTAATTGGGAACTTTGGTCTCCATTTATTTTGCTATGCAATCCTTATTTATGAAGATTCCTTTTACTGGGAACTCCTGGTAAAAGCAGAGTTAGCTCTCTTTGGCTAATTTACTTGGGGATGAGAGCTCAAGATACCACAGAGACTAAAGCTCTCAGCTTTACGCACAAAGGTCTTTACCTCCTCGCTCTTTAAGAAGCATGAAACCGCACAAGCAGTTTGAGGCAGATGTTGTGGGGTTTACTGGGCGGGCTGAAGTTTGCTTAACCTTTCAAGAACTCGTTGTAGTGACCACGAGGGGGCATTTTATTGAGACACCGCGAACTCAACTGTGTTTGTGACTCATGATCAGTGGGGGAGTGGCATCAAGGCCCTTAAAGGACAAATGGTTGTGAGTAAAGCCAGTATTTAGTCACTTTGTTCCAAATCCCTCTTCCTTCCTACCCTTTTGGTATTGGAGCCTGTTGTGCTTATCTCCTAATTGATGGGGCTACTGCAGTGGAAAATTCTATCTAGCAGTTAACTGTTTCAGCCTCTGTGAAACAGGTAATTCAGCAGATTGATTTTCAGCACCCTACTTGCACCTCAGGATCTCCTTGGAGACTAATCAGAACTGGAGCTAGGATGTCGGTGGATTTACTCTATATAATTATTCTTTTCTACACCTGCATGTTAGGGAACCTTTCCAGCTTACAGCTGTCTTTTTCTAATAGTCAACTCTACATATGGTGTTGCCCTTTTAGCCAGTTCTAGGCCTGGCACTAATTAATCCTTCTTGCTTGGCTTGTTACTGTCATTTCTTTCTTGAGTTAGGCATTCTCCTTCCTCTAGTTCTTGCATTTACTTGTCAGAAGCAGCTTGTGGTGGGGATTCTCCCTTCCTGTCTGTCTTGTTTCAGTTCAACAGGCTGTGTGTCTAGATATGTTTCTTGTGCTGCAGAAGACAAAGAATCCATTTAGTTCCTTCCTCTCTCAATGTATGTATTATGTACTAGCTGTCTCAAAGAATTATTCTTCCTGGCTTATTGTTCCTTTTAATAAAAAGGTCTGAAGATTGATATGTATACTTTACTTGCATAAAATACTTTTTCCAGGCATCTGAAAATGTTATGAGTCTCATGGTGGATGACACACCTACTAAGCCTAAGGCACAATATTTCAGACTGAAAATCCAGAGGATGATGTTTGGATTTTATCAGTTTCAGCAATGCTAACAAATAAAATTGCTGTGCAAATGAATATACATCAAATGTATTGTTATATGAGTGGTTCACGACTACAGTGATTACAAAATAGATGTTGAACTTTTCCCAGTGTCCTAAAAGCAAAATTGACAAGCCATGAAGTGACTGCCAAATGAACAATTCTCTAAAATGGCAAAAAAAAAAAAATCACTGTTCTGTATGAGAAAACAAGGGGGTTCACCCTTATAATGAAGAAAGCTCAGACTAAAAGTTGTAGTCTTACTAGAATGTTGACCTTTTTAGTAAATCTAAATTATTTTATTGCAATGTAACAGTAAATTGGATGTATCTGCACACACCTGTGGAGACTGACTGTTCAAGTGGGTTGAAGCAGTTGCATCGACTGTGGGTTACTTACAAGTACTGAGGGTGAGGCCTTGCATGGTGAGGTGGCACTGTGACACAAAGCCACAAGTAATTTGTAAAGAGGGCTTCTGCAGGTCCAGATAAGATGAGGAGCTTACAAAAAAGTTTAGAAATGGCAGATAGGCTTTGCATACATAGGAGAACTTACACATTAACTGTTCTCAAAAAGCATTATGAGTTTATGTTAAACCTGAAGAGCGTTGTCACTCTCTGTAACTGTACAATGAAGTTATTTGGGTAGAGACTTAATAAGGTGTAAGACTTAAAAGGAGATATATCTGCTGCAGCTCTATTGAAGAAATATGCCTCCTTATTATTGGCTGCAGATAGAGTCTTCTAAGACTTTGGAAGCTCATGGTGATATTAAGTAGCCTAACCTCCCTGCAACCCCTGAGGAAAAAGGGAAGTGTTGTAATTAAAACCTGCATGAGCAATTGTTATCCTCTCTAGGTGGATCCAGTACTTAATGGATGGCTGGTATGTGCTGGAGTTTTGGGGAGCAGGAGAATTAATATGAGTGTACATTGCCTATTTTTTTCAGTGTATAGTTTTCATGTTATGACTAAGGTATTCTAATAGCTTACTGTTGCCAAAGGGACGGTTCCCATCCTTTCTTCTGGTGTTTTGGTTTTTTTGTTTGTTTGTTTGTTTTTTGGTTTTTGTTTTTTTGTGTGTGTGTGTCTGTGTGTGTGTGTGTTTGTGTGTGTCTGCAGCTAGAGCAATTCTGTTGCTTCCTGTTGAACCATCAGTAGATAGTACCTCTCTCTGACTTGGAGCGTTAATCTATTTGAAAAAACTGTGGACAGAAAAAGTTGGTTTTCTGCTGATTTAGCTCCTTATGCTTAGTATGAGCTTATCTCTTTCCTAGGTCCTCTCGTTACCGCATCAGATGAATCTTAATTGTGACAAAATGATGAAGTTTGCAGTTTGTCAATTTCAGACATCACTAGATTAACTTCATTGTAGTATGAGGTTTTTGTGTACAAAAAGAAAATACTCCGTTTTTTTTTCTTCGCCTGAAAAGATTTCTTTCAATTAAAATAATGCAACAAACTGAACCAGGAGAAAAAACATCTTTGTTTCCCCCAGGTTACTTTTAAAGTGAGCTGCTGTATGGCGAAAGGAGTGCTTGCAACAGCACAAGAAGGTGTATAAGTGAGTTGCCTGGTGGTAAGGAGAGAAAGAGGGGAGGCTGCCTTTTCCTGGCACTCCCACAGTGTTTATGAAGCTAACATTTTCTTGTGCTCGGCACTTTGATATAATGAGCTGTTTTGTCCCTGAAGAGGTTGCATCATGAATGAATAAGGTAGAAGTGTGGGAGCAAGAAGTGTTTTCCGCTGATTTCTCTTGAGGAAATGGAGGCTCAGAGAGTAAGACTTGCCCAAGAGTAAAAAGGCTGACTTGCCAAGAGCCAAATTCCAGTCTCCTGAATCACAGCGTAGTGCCTTATGCACAAGACCAACCTTTCTCTATTAGCATTTCCTTTCTCTCCGCCCTCTTTTGAGAGGAGGCACCATGTCATTGTTCTGTGTAAAACAAACTTAAAGACTCCAGCAGAATTGCTTGAGCAACCTTTGAGTTTATCATTAATCTGGAAGCCATGACTTTTCTTGTAGTGGCTTCTGCATTATAACCTTCCTCGGGACTAATAATCACAAAAACTTTATTTAACCATCAAAAGCCCTGACAGCGTTTAAATAAGTGGCCTCTGAGATTAAAAAAAGCATACTTCAAACAACAAAAGGTTTCTTAAGGTATAGAGAATTCAAAATTACTAACCAGGGGAGTGTGTGAGGCTTGAAATGCTGTAGGCAAGAAAACAGGACTTTTAACTTCATTCCATAAGGAGAGAAGTGAATTATTTTATTACTCTCATTTTCATTCCTAGTACGGTGGACCTTATTAGGAGAGCGATATTCTGAAACTACTTCATTGGCTGCTTAACCAGGCCAGTGACAAGCAGCTTATCTTTGATCTATGTCAGATAGCTGGGAACAGGAAATAAAGACTTAACAGTTTGCCTGCACTGCTGCTGTATGGCAGCAGGCTATGTCAGACTTTATCAGGCAATGTTTGTGCTAAGCACCACTAAAGAGCCAGTCATCCTAGGCTTGATGAATATGATGTCAAACACTCAGCCTTTTGTTGTAGGAAGTTTTTGGTGATGTGTGGGGTTTTTTCTGCCTCTCTACCCTTTTCTCCTCTTGCTTTCACCGTAGATTCCATGCTATGTTAAAGTTAACTGTAGTAGTATAGCAGCCAGCAAAGAGCAGGGGGGAGGACTTGTCTTTGGACTTGGTACCTGGAGAAAAATGGCAACTTGATTTAACTGGAAGACAGGAAGTGAAGCACTGGATCAAACTGGTCTAAGAATCGTGGTATCTTGCCTCTGGCTACAGCCAAAGTCAGCTGACAAAAATAATAGTGATGCACCTGGCTTTGGTTATGCAATGCCAAGGGAGGGGAATTCCATCCTGGTTTTTGCAAAGATCTGCATATGCCCAAAGTTATGACATGTCCTTATACTTCATGCCAGCTGCTGACCAGGTTTCTGTAAATGCCAGTGCTATACAGCAGTCCTCTAGTTTCACATCACTCTTGGGCTAACATCCTTATGCCATAGATTGTGTTGCCACAACTTCAGAATTGCATGCAGGGTAGTCAGAGAAATAGAGGGATTTGTCTACATGCTTGCCTGGTTTTGAGTAAGGCCTCTAATTTGTTTAGATTTTTGCCTTTTACTTGGGAAGGTGTTTCTGTATAACTTGTCTTAGTTTAGGAACATGGATGTATTCTAGTACAGCAATTCTGGACTTAAACTAAAAGATCACTTTGTCCCACTGTTGTGCTTTTCCAGGGTCATGATCTTATGGCTACTGCAGGAAAGAGAAAAGCTCTTGAGAAAATGTCTCCGCTCACACTGTAATTTCTTCCAATAACTTTGTTCAAGGACTTCCTGGTCCAGCTCTGTTCTCTATGTGTTCAGGTGGAAGTATATATGTCTTACACAGTGGAACACTTCATAGGGCTGGTTTTCCTCTAATTTTATTATAGGTTGTTTTCATTTTAGGGCAGGAGGAGAGATAAAGTTGAAGCTTTTGGGATACTATAAAAAGTGTAACCCACTGATCTTTTTCTTGAAAATAATGTCAAGCAGTTTGTAGGATGGACTCTGGTCTGCGTGTGAAATGTGCTCAATTTCTAACATGCAGTCTTAAGGATGTTCATCTTTGAGTAGCCTGTTCTGCAAGTCCTAAGAGTTAAGAGTTCAAAAGAGCTGGGAAAAAATAGGCAATGTTTATTGATGTTTTAATCATAACATATTGGTAGTCCCTGGAATATTGCCCTTAATTTCACATCAGTTTAGACTGCATATCCTGCAGTAACATTTTCCTTCTCAAGAAAAGAGTAGAGACTTCTGTTTTCATCCACAGTTTCCCAGGTGCCTTGTTGTGTGTCTATTCAGTAGCATCATGGACTAGAGAAGTATAGAGAAATCAGGAATATAAATTGGGATAGGAAAGCACATAAATTTGTTCGTTCCTGAAAGGCCACAGTTTACTTTCTGAGATTTTGCAAACCAGTCTGAAGATTAGAAAGGAAAAGTTTAGTTGCTTTGTTTGCCTGTAATGATAGCTTGCTTTACAACCAAAACTGACCTCTAGGCTCCAGCTCCTGGGTAAATACTTGCTGGGGCTTTTTCAGCTTCAGATAGCTGAGAAGAGTAGCACCCCTTTCCCTTTAAAAATCCTGTCCAGATCCCTCCTGTGGCCTGTAGGGATGCCCTCAAATTGAGAGCTTTTCTCCAGCTATTGAACCTTGTGAATGAAGGCTGGCCAAAACTGTTGTGCTACAGCCAGGGAATGAATTTTAAAAAAACAAAGTAGCTTCTAATATTATATGTTCATAAACTAAATGTGTTTGGATGTGGGCACTTAAGGGGGGAGAAATCACTCTCATGTGTTTTTCAATTTGCTGCTTTGCTGCTGGCTTTACCAGCACAAGCAGTAAGATGCTGAGCTCTGAGCATCCTCTGTGTTATCATGCCATTTCACTGGCATCTTCCAACTCCATCACTAAAAATGCAAGAGAAAAGCGTCTCCTGTGTCCTCAGCCTTGAAGAATATTTTGTCTGAGGTCTCTTGGTCCATGCGTGTTTGGGGTTGCGTGTCTGTATATGTAAAGTCTGCTTGATTTATAATACTAGAACCACTTTCATGCTTCATTTTATATCATCAGTGTAAAACATCCAAGCAATCCACAGATACATAAAGATTTAGTCCTAATTTCTCATAGTTTTGGGGCACTGCTGGTTTTTACCTTTGTTGGTTTTGTTTTGTTTTTTAATAGGAAAGAAAATGAGAAATCATTCTTCTGGCAAGAAACTAACAACTGTACAGTTATTTTAGCGCAACATGTAAATATAATAATGTAATTGTTCTTCCCTTTAATCTTCTTAAGCTAGTATCACAGATGCTTTGATTATCCTCTGTGCCCTCTAGGGTGCTTCTGTTCTGGTTTCTGTTACAAATTTGACAGGGGTGTAATAATCCTACATATGATGACCTGTGAATCTTCAGTAACTAAAGTTTTTCTTGTGGGATGGAGAAAGAGGATTTCTGTCTATAGGAAATATTGTAGAACCAGAAGTGATGATAGTTGGGCAGAATTAAGGTTATGAAGAAAAGTCCTGTTGAGATGGACTACAGAGCAAGAAAAATACATATACTGTTCAGTCTCTTCTGCTTACCTAAGTTAGTGAATGAATTAGCAGCTTGTAGAATGGCATTGTCTGCTTGCCTTATTTCTATACATCCCAATAACTTTTTGCTTTAATAAAGAATTGTGAAGAAAAGTAAAAAACCCTACCAGTTATGTCCCTTAAGTGCTCTTTGAAACTTCCCTTGCTCGTTTTTTAGTTTACTTTTTAGAAATACTAACTCATTTAACTGTGTTTTTACATGTGACAGTATTTTATTCCTGGAGTAAAGATTTAAGGAAAAAAAAAATTGTTGCCAACTAAATGTAAGCTTGTACCATAGCTAGGTGTGGGCTTGTGTCCGTCTCTTTGCAGGTATGTTTAACCCCCCTAAAATTTATTGTTCCTTACTACCCCCTCCACCTGACCCAAGTTTGGGGCGGTGGAGTTGTTCCCACAGCGATCACCCCCTTCACTTGATCCAGCTGAGAGATGTGATTCAAATTTGGGGTCTGGAATGCTCTGAAGATGAGGTAGATTTTTCAGCTGACCATTGTGATTTAGTCAGCTTGTTGCTGATGAGTTTTCCCTTGCCTTTAGCAGCAGTCCCTCCTTCACAAGTACAGCTTTCTGTTATCGGTGGGGGTGTTTGGCCACCAAAACCGGGAGAAAAACACGGATAACGAGGTAGCTTGGTCTCTAGAGGCTTGTAGTGAGAGAAAGACGAGTGTGAGAGCTGTGGAGGGTGCTGAAAAGGAGGCTGGGGGGGGTATGTGTTAGTCCGTAGGAAAATTAATCGGAATTGCCCCTTTATTTTTTTTTTTTCTTCTGGCTACTGCAAACGACGGGGGCGGGAGGACAGACCCCTTGACGGCGGGGTAGGGGGTGGCAGTTCCCCTCCGACCCCTGCAGCGGGAGTTGGGCGGGGAGGGGTCAGGGCCGTGGTCGGGGAAGAGCATTTGGGCTCCAGGGCAGGCGGGGCCGGGCCGGGCCGGGCGGGGCTCGGCGGGGGCGGGCGGAGCCGGTGCTGGGGGCGGCAGAGAGCCCGCCTTCCAGCCCGCCGGCCGGGAAAGTCCCCCTGAAAAGGGCGGCGAGCGGGGAGCGGCAGCGAAGGCAGTCGGGGCGGGCGTCGGGCCTGGGCTTCGTCCGTCCGTCTGTCTGTCTGTCTTTCTGTGCGTCTGTCCGAAGTGTGCGGGGCCCGGGCGGGGAGCCCCGCGGCGGCTGTGGGCCGGAGCTGTCAGCATGGCCGGTGAGCGGCGGGACGGGCCCTGGGGGGGGAAAAGGGGGTGATGTGGGGGGACCGGGATGCCGAGGGGGGAGCGGTGCCGGTTCTGTCCCGCGGGGCTGCTCCACTGGCCTCGGCGGGGTCCCGACGGCGGTGCCCCCCCCCCCCCCCCCCCTCCGAACGCCCTGCTCCGGTCGGTTTCGGTATTGAGCTGCGTCGCTAAAGGAGGAATTGCTGGTTTAGGGGAAATGTGACGTGTCGGCTGGTTCCTTGTTTTGCTCTCTGAGGAATGGTTTGCTTCTCCTCTTCCACCGTCTGTCCGGGATCACACGTCTTTTTCTGCTAGGGACGCGTTTTAAAGAAATCGGGAGGATTTTTGGTGATCAGGAGGGTGGTGAGAGTCTGAGACAGGTTTCCCAGAGAAGCTGTGGATGCCCCCTAGGTAGGTTCAAGACCAGGTTGGATGGGGCTTGGAGCAACCTTGTTTAGTGGAAGGTGTCCCTGCCCATGCAGGGGGGTCGGAACTAGGGGTCCCTTCCAACCCAAACCATTCTGTGGTTCTGTTATCTCCCGTTAACTTAAGCAATCAGAGTGAGGTGAGTAACAATGCAGGAAAGGGTGACAGTGCTCTCTCCCCCTCCCCACGGCATCTGCTTTTCATATTAAGCCCACATCATGCAGCTTAGTAAGCAGGAAAAAATTATTGCAGAAACATCATTGAGTCGTTCAGATTAGTTGCAGCGAGGTTGTACGAGGCTTATAGGTTGCAGAATGGGTCTTTTAAAGTCTTGCAATGTGTTGTTAAAATGTTTAGGCCTTAAAGAAGCACATGGGTCTTGTATCTGGGCTAGAGACAGTAATAGGCCAGAGATTCTGTGATGCTCAGGAAGATCCTGCTCACATACAAACCTGGCTGTCAGAATGCAAATGAGCAACAAACAGATGGCACCAATGCAAGGTAATGTAGATAAGGGATCGTGAATCAAGTAATTACAACAAAACGCACAATTAAGTTTCTCTAGGCTAAATTATACTGAATTTGTCATCCTTTCAGAAGGTGTTTCTCTGGTATCTGAGGTTTTAAAAAAATACCCACAGAAGCTTCACACTTGGCGGCACTAACTAGAGAAGTGTTCCTAAGGAAAGCTGTTTTCCAGCCTCAAAGCTTGGGGCTGTGAGAGCATTCACTTACCACTTAGTGGTAGACTTACAAAAGTATAAACTTTCACTCCGGTTAAATACATGTGTTTGCTAGCTATCAACTGAGAGAGAAAGAAACTGTTTTTTTAAAGGAGGAATCTTTTAAATGTTACATTGTATTTTAGAGGGGCAAAACTGAAGCAGGACATGGCACCTCTTCTTTCTTTCTTTCTTTCTTTGCATATTAATATACTTTCAGTGTAATTAGGAATAAGGATAAGGAATTTTTCAGTAGAGGAAGTTCGTAACTTCCTGGTACCAGCTAGCTTCGTAGTTGGTGCTTGCTTTTTTTTTTTTTTTTTTTTTTTTTCCCTTTTGGTTGCTGTTCTGTAATATAACACCATAGTAAAGAGGAAGTTTGCAGACAATTTTGTATCTCTGTTAGAATCTGTCCAGTTTATGGAGTCCTACTTAGATTTCTGCTTTCTGAAGTTGTGTTTAGACTGTTTTTTGTAAACTGAGCCAGGATGTGTTGTAACATCTATCATGGTCTCTTTTGCCTGAGCTGTTGCAGGAGGTTGTAAGCAGATAGATTGCCTGCTCTTGCTTTTCAGAAATGGCTACTGCTGTGGAGGATATATAGTATAGTTACCTATACAGAGCAGTGACATCAAAGCCAAAGGGCACCACTTCTCTTGTCTGTGTTCCACTGTAGTCACCTCAGATCATTTGGTTTCGGGTGATACTTTCACATCTTCCACAAAGAGCCACAACTACGTTGCTGTCACACGTAGATGTTGCTGGAGAGTCTGCTCATGGGGCACTCCTAGTTGAGCAAGAAAATTAAAAATTAAGTAGTCTCTCCAGAGCCTGCTTCTTTTGAGCAAAGGAACACACCAAAATGTAGGAACCCTCGATCCCTGCTTGGTGGCAGTATGTCACACTTCCTCCCTATTGGTGTGTGCCAAAAGCATTAAACCTTAAACTGGCCCAGTTTTCTCATCGTGTAGAGGCCTGACAGAAGTGGTGGTTTGAGTTTTGGGGTTGTCTTTTGGTTTCTTTACGTACTTTATGTGTTGCTCAAGACAGCTGAGAATAAGCCAGCCTTCAGTTCTTGAATGAATATAAGCTGACTGAACTCTTGGAGCTGTTAATGCTCTTAACTATTTTCCACGTATGTGTTTTTGGGAGACTTGGTCTCCTATATTCTCTTTCAAATTGGTGTGATGATCAGGGCATGGGGTGGGATGGGGGGAATAAACAATTTTATAACAGAAAGAATGAGGCAATGTAACAAAGCTTCTATTGCTGGCATATGTATAGGCAATTATAATTACGTACAAATACAATTAAACTCTTAAGCACTTAGATGAAGTATTAACAAGATTTTTGCTTTTCTTCTATGTGAAGTACTTTTCTCAGTAGTTGTGGGCAGGTAGGTTCTATGAGTAGGCATGAGCCTCTCTTCCAGAATCAGTGAGAAAGAGTTTATTTTTTGACGTAAGTTCTATTTGTTTGACAAACACAGCAAGGCCTGAAGAGGGCAGGTCTTTAGCAGCTCTGTGGGAGCTAACAGACTTCTCTACATGCCAAGTATAGATTGTGAAGTAGTTAAACCATGGCACCTCACAAGCATGTCACAGATTTACAGAAGTGGGGCCTCTGCTTCCCTGCAGTGTGCTGCTAACACCTTTAGTTCACACAAAAACTTTGGTTTTATCTCTGCAAAAAACATGACACTGATTGCCATGGTGGAGATGATAGAGTGATTCTTAAATAGAGTGAGAGAGAACCAAGACAAAATGTTTAATCTCTAGAGGCTACAGCGTCATTGAGCTTTACTTTCCCACAAACGCACCTGCTGCAAGCAGTGGCTTTGCCTTCAATGATACTTGTTTCGACCACAGCCCCGTAAAGAGCCCAGAGTTTTAAAATAAATCACTCTTAATAGGTGAGAAAAATGTCCTCTTAAGCAAGTATTAATAGAGCATGAAGGGAAATTATTGGTTAAAGCAGAATGAGCAGATTTGAAGTGATTGTCTTCTGTAGTAGTTTCGAACAGCAAGGCTCTAGCTAGGTTTGACAAATACATAATGTTTGTGGGTGTACTGTGCATCTGGTCAGCAGCTATGTAAGCATGTACATATCCAAAGTGAGATTATTAGTGGGCACTTTGCTGCAATTTTGTCATTATAACATCTAAAATAGATTTTTAATTTAGTAGATGGGTATGTGTCCATATTTGTGGCAAGTTGTGTTACGTGGGAATGGAAATGTGAGGTTCTTTTCTCTCCTTGATTACGTGATGGAAATGGGAGGCTGGCTGATGTGCAGCAGTCACTCCTCACTGCTCACCTCTGTTTTCTGCTCCACTGGACTGTCCTGGTTAATATGATAGCATAAGAAAATTTAAGTGTGAAAGTTCAATAGCCACACACTGGTGTTTGAACTTGGTTCTGCAAGAAGCTCATACTCTGCTCTCTTTTTGAAACCAGTTTTACATGATTTCCAGAGCTTTTTTGTTATCAGTGCCTGTCATCCCTCTCTCCCCTTTGCTGATCTTGCCTCTTTTCCAGAGGGAGAAAATGTGCAAAGTTTGTCTAAAGGAAGATTAGATAAGATTTGGGAAGTATCTGAAAAAGTGACCATCCTTCTAAGTAGCTGAACATAGAGTAGTGGCTAAGGGAGTATTTGCTATGACAGTTCGTGGTCTATTTTCAGAAAATTATTTAAAATCTACTTGATGGCAGGTGATCAGCTTAGATGTTGCATTTTGATAAATAGACAGAAATGTAGAGTCCTAAACCGTAGTTCGTGCATGTTTGGCACCAAACACAGACTGAAGTTGAAATGCATTGTGCCTTTTTAAAAGGCATCCAGGTTTTGAAAGTCCCCATGTTGGAGGCAATTCCAGCATTCTCACACGGCCATTCTACAGTTGTCTGTGGGTGTATTACAGTTCAAATATACGTTCAAATAAGACCAAGGTGCCACCTCAGAGATGTAGTGCTTTCCATCCTTCTCTTTCTCTTAATATTTAATCTTTTAGGCTTACAATATTTTTCTACTTTGAGTATGAACTGCTGTAGCACTGGAAATATTTTGTCATCAACAATCTCCAGGCATAAAGTTCAAGCCTTGTGTTGGCAGATCTACCTTAGTCAATGTAGGTGCAACAAAAGAGAAGCTTTTCTTATGAAGTTAAGACTGGAATCCACTTCTTTGCCAAAACTCATATGCCTTAGGCGGTATAGACCTGGGGCAAAAAGAAGTAAGGGATCTTCTACCCTTTTAGCACTTTCAATATACTTAATAAGTATTTTGATTATTATGTTAAAGTCCAAGCACTTTTTTCAGTGCTGTGCCACAGGATATTGCCTGTCATGTTTGTTTGTGATGCTTAGCCTTGCTTGGGTAGGATGCTATTATATGAAGATGACAGAGAGCTCAGTAGACATTTCCATAAGCTATGTTCTTCTGATTGTGCAGCACTATGATGATTCAACTTCTACAATATTTACTTACCCTCTGTTATTTGTTTTTCACATGCCATCCCACTGTTCTCATTGTTTGATTGACTATCCTGTTGTATGTTCTCAGCAAGATATATTAAATAGCTTGTTACTGTCTGACAATAAAATATCTCTTGAAAAGTACTTCTGCTCTTGCCAAATTAATGTCTTTCTAACACTCCCCCCTCACTCCATTTAAGATTCTGCTGTCTTTTACTCTTGTCCATCACTTCTTTTTCCTGAAAATCTTTTCTGAAAGCTGCCCAATGGCTTTTATTGAGGTTTTGTTGTCTGGGAAGGTACTACAACTGGAAGCTGGCCCTGTGGGAGGTGGGCAGCTCAAGATGTACAATTCAGTACCAGCATTCAGGTTATTTTCTGAGCCCACAGAGATGGTATTCAACTCAGTAGGATTTTTTTGGTACAATTTGCATAGTTTCTGCTTCACTATATTAGAAACTAAATCAATCAATCCTGAGGAAACATGTTGCTTTCAGAGGACATTTAAGAGACCATAGGACTGACAGTACCTGTACTTTGAGAGGACAACTTTTCCTAAAACTGTGTTACAATGAAAAATATCAACCGTTGCCTCAAGTTTGTTTGTTTTCTGTTGTTTAAAATCCTCTTTTATCAGACACATACTCTGTAATAGCTAAAAGAAGCTCAATTGTAGGTGAGATGGAGGGGATAATTACTTAGACAGCTGATGCTTCATCTCTTCTCTTCCCTCTCTCCTCACCTTTAATGCGTGCATATACATAGAAATATAGATAGTTTGAGAAAGCAGACCAAGTGGAAAGATGGTAATATCAATCAAAGAGTCTGGATCTTCTAAATCTTACATCTTTTGCTGCATGTTAAGCTCCACTGTGTACTAACAGTGAAAATGTTTTGTTTTCAAGGTGGCCCTGAGCCCCACATTGAAATATTTGAACAACCCAGGCAAAGGGGCATGCGTTTCCGATACAAATGTGAGGGAAGATCAGCAGGCAGCATTCCAGGAGAGCACAGTACTGACAACAATAAAACATTCCCTTCCATACAGGTAAATACCACTTTTATCCATGAATTACCATTGCCCAGATTAACATTGTGCTGTTGCTGTGTTGGACTCAGTGCTATAAATAAAATTCTTTTCTTTTCATGTTCTGTTATTCTTTCCTTGGCATGCAAATATAGTTGCAACAGAGTGGAAAAAGAGCTTCTTGCTCCTACTCATTAAAGATTTTGCTTCAAATTTACAAGGAGAAGTTGTAGAGGTAGTTAACAAAGTGCCAGTAGAGAGGGAAGTTACTCATTCATTGTCTGGGAACCATTCACTGTTTTTCTGTATGCACATTTGTTCTGATTTCTTAGTTCTGTGACTTGGGTGCTTTTTTACTGTTTGAACAATATGAATTTTGGGAGGGCTTTGAAGGAGTTTGCGTACAGAATTTGAAAAGGCTTTGAAAAGCTGCTGGGTGCAACATGAAAGGTACTTTGTACAAGTGAGCAAAGTAAGAAAGTGACTTGCAGCCAGTGATTTGGTGATTAGGCTCTGCCATACATGAAGCATGTGAAGTCAAAAGGGGATACAGAATTTAAAAATGAGCTGGATGGGGGAATTATGTGGTCAGAGCACTTGCAATGAAGACGAGTTTGGTGGTTGCATTATGGATAGGTAGGGAAATCCAGAATGAAGGGATTCAGAGTAGCCATAGCAGCTATGATCAAAGTAGGGACAAAGATACAGACAGTGGAATGGGAGCACTTTAGTGGTAGCTTTTGTGACAAAGGAATGTGTCAGAGGTCCTGGACAGGTAGGGTAAGGGGGAAGAATTTATGGTCTCCTATTTTAAGTCTCTAGTCTTTCCTTGACCTCTTTCAATTTGGAGAAAATCTTGCAGAAATAAGATTAGAAAAGAAACTTCAAATATAAGTGGCAAGTTAGGAGTACTTGCTATCTTTATGTTGCAGTGGCCAGGAACAAAGGCTGTGTATCTGTGTTTGCAGTGGGTACAAGTATAAAAAAAGCGGTGCTGGAGATGGAGTCTGTGGAATCACAACAGAGAAACAACAAAGGACATGAAATTTAAAAAAAAGAAGAAATGTAGAAATGTTTTAAGCCAAGTTCTTTAGGAAGAGTTTGAGAAAGATATAAGTGGCAGTAATATGTTGAGCAGCAGAGCGAGCCTCCACTACATAAAGCAGCTGTGGAAGCTCATCTAGCCCTGAAGCCAAAATTACTAAAGGAAGAAGCAAATCAGAAGGTCTCCCCCTTGACTATCACAGTGCCAGATTTGGTTCAGGAATGCAGGAAACTGAGATCTTGTCAGATTCTTTTTTTTTTTTTTTTTGGTGCTCTACCAATTGAACAAGGAACTAGGTAGGCTGCTGGCAAGAGTAAATACTTCCAAAAGGCTCAGCCTTAAGGCTGTTTCAGAGCACAAGTTGACCAGAGAGTATAAGGCCTGAGTTCCTCATAAGCCTAGACTGTGCCAGAACCCAGAGGTTCAAAAAGGGGATGGAATGTGGTAGGTGATCACACAGTCCTGGCCATAGTTTGTTCTTTTAAAAAAGTGCCTGTTGATGACAGAGCTGATTGTTACTGATGGCAGGTGATTTCTAGGTGAATTCCTGTCTCCCTGAAGCCTGTAAGAGGCTTTAGTGCTCATTAGTTTCTAGGGGAGTCCCCTCTAGAAAGGGAAACATCAATGACAACAGGCAGAGATTAAATTTTGTGGTACAGTTATGAAAAACAACATCAGGGAGGAACTGAAGAATCAAAGTGAGTAGATAGGGCTTAAAGTTCAAGGGATGGGGTTTGCAATGAGGGAGAAATGATTTAACAGCTGAAGAAGGTGAAAGGAGTGGTGGCAGTTTTATTTTAAGGGTAAAAAGTAACAGTGGCTTGTATGAAGGCCAAAAAGGAGCCAGGCTGGAGGCTGAAGAAGTTAACAGATGATGGAAGCTAGAAGAGCACAGGCTGAATCAAGCATTGAGGTGTCAGCCTCAAGACCATATTATCAAAGGATTATATCAAAGGGCATAAAGATGGCATCTTGGAGTCCCAGGAGGAGGAAGGAAAGAGCTGGAGGAGGAGAGGAACAGTTAGTTATAGGGCAGGGGAAGTGGAGGAGGAGGGCTTGCCTCTGCACAAACGTGTGCTTGAGCAAGTCTTGTACTTGCTTTCAAGTTGCTGTGCTTCAAACAATTGAGGACAAACTGTTTTTCTTTTTTTTTTTTTTTTTTCCTATGTTCACCCACACAACCCTTGGTGACTTCACTGGTATCTGTTGGCATGAGGGAGGACTTTCATGCATCTGAGAAATATGTGTTGAACTAAGCTAATGACTGGCTATAATATATCTCTATCCCCCCCCACCCCCCCAAAAAAACCCACGATTCTTTAGAGCCTTCCACACTTCATTTCCATTCTTGCAGTGGATAGCTTGAGAACTGAATGGATTGAATGTTGAATAGTGTAACTAGCAGAATTTTATAATTCAAAACAACCAGCTTCTTTTGCAAAAACTAGCAGGTGGTGTACTTCGTTGTACTTTCTGAAATAGATGAGATACTTTTGAAATATAAAAAAAATCCCATCTTAAATATTTCTCTAGAGTAATTTCATTATTGTAAAATGCACAGAACTGAAATGGTATTAAAAAAAATATCACAAATGGTCGTGGCTTTCACAAGGGAGTAATGCTATTTTCTTAGCTGTGGTGATTGTCCTACAGAGTATTTTAGGATAAAATGTATTCTTTATTATATGTGGTGGCCTTGCTACACTCAATATCTAAAATCTAGAAAATATCACACATTTTTTTTAGATTCTGAACTATTTTGGAAAAGTCAAAATAAGAACTACACTGGTAACAAAGAATGAACCTTACAAGCCACACCCTCATGATCTGGTTGGAAAAGACTGCAGAGATGGATACTACGAAGCAGAGTTTGGGCCAGAACGGCGAGTCCTGTCGTGAGTAATGGTGTTGCCTGGGATTTTGATTAATTATGCTAGTGATTTGCTAATCTTATGTTTTAAAACTCTTGAGTAATGACTAAAGGGCAATTAGTACGCTGTCTTTGAGGTTTTCTAATCCATCTCAGAGAGTGGGCAACTCCTCTTTGAAGTATTTGCTTCTTTTTCTATACTTGACACGCTCGCCTTTGGTCCTGTTCTTTTGTTATCATCTTTGTCTTTATTCATTCTCCAGATGTCTGTCACCCTTCCCTTTCTCCCACTGGTTTGCTTTTTTTAGTTTTGTTCAATAGTGCTTCTCGGTCTTGACTCTCTCCTGCATTTGAAGAGAGTGACTAACAGAGTGGGTAACAACAGCATTAGAATTAGTACTTCATGGCAGTAAGAGATTTAAGGAAGTTCATGTCTTTCATGGGAATTATATTTGGACTTCCTGGAAACTGGTGGAGAAAGTTTGCACTGGCTGAGTATCACATCATTTAGAAGATAATGGTTGTAACATATCTAGAAAGGCATTACTAGTTATCACTGTTGTTGCTGTTTGGACTGGGTTTGGTTTGTAGTTTCATTGTTTTGGGGTTTTTTTTGTGTGTGCTTTTTGTTTGTGTTTTTGTCTTTTGAGTAAAAATACAGATTATGCTCAGGCCCACCTTTGTAGAGCAAGCGTTCTGGAGAAGGATCTACTTGTGGGTGCAGTAAAGAAAATTCAGGCCATGTATGAGATGTTTTCTTAGTGGTATTCCAAGGGATGTTAAGAATATCTAAAATACAGTTGCATTTGAGGTAATTTCCTGTAAGTTTACCAAGTCTTATGTAGTAAAGTAAAAGCAGAGTAAACTACAACCAATTATTGTTGGAGAAGGGAATTTAGAATTGACAAGCTCTTTGTTGCTTACAGTTTGCCATGAGGTAAATTTGGAAGTAGGCTATTGCTATGGGGTAAACATAACTGAGCTGGGAAGAAACTAAGGTAAATACTTCAGTCTATAAGTGCCTCTTACACATTGCTCTCAGGCTGCTGTGATTCTGTTGATGTTAGTGAAATTACTCCATATTTGTGTTGGTATAGTTAGTAGAACACCATTAAAGATGAGAATTGAAGACATGGTGTGTCTCAAGATGGTGATTGCCTGATGGTGAAATAAATAGTTGTAATAGTGGCGATGTTTCTTCAACATACAGCCCAGGTTCATGTAGTCATGTGTATGCTGCATTGTGCTCAGGTGATTTGTAGCATGTTGACTGTAGTGTCTTTTGCTTTTACAGATGCTAAGAACTTGATTAGCATGTTATTTTTTGCTCTATTTGCAATGCTGTCCCAATTGGCAAATGGTAGAAAATAATTAATAAATATAATTCTTGTAATTTTTCCCCCCACTACCATATCTTTCTTGAAAGGCAGGGCTGGCTGCCCTTTGGGCACTCACCTTCCATCTTGATTGTTGTAACCTCATCTTGTTGCCTTTCCTGCCAATTGTTCCCCCTCCCCTTGTCTAAAAGGCAGTTGCAAATATCTTAAACCTTTAAGGGACTTTGCGCCTTCTTTTCACCATCCATTCACCAGCTTTTTCTTTTGTCTTCTCAAATCAAAGCTTCCTCACCCAAGGTCAAAGGATGTCCTCCGTTCTGGCCCATCCCACTTCCAGCTCTGTGACATCTGAGCTGAAGCAAAGAGCCCGATTGCTTAACACCTCTTCTGGTTACGCGTTACTTTAATCGCATGCAGGCAGACACTGGTGGTTGCTTTTCCTCTTGGCATTTTGTTGCACAAGGTTAAGTGTGTGAGCACAAGGCAAGCCTGAAGAGAGGCCATTACAGGATGTAATGCCAAAAAGCATTGGGATGCTCTGCAAATGTTTATTTGCAAATTTTGATTTAATCTCCATTGCGTCCGTGCATCAAATCCTCTTATTTGACATAATGCTCGGTCTCTTGCATTTAAGGCACTTGTGCTTGTTTACTCTATCCATCAGTTCTTCTCAGTATGGTTAGGTTATGGGTCTCTCAGTTTCTTACAAAATAGTCAGAGGTCTACTTTCACTTTACTGATAATGAGAAACTGTAAGCTTCAATTTAGCTTGACATTGTTGATCCTGATGGGAGGAGGCTAGAAGCATTGTCTTTGGAATGTTTCCAGCATTGGTACACTCATTTTTCTTTTTCTTTTACTTTTTTTTTTTTTTTTTTTTTTTGACAAATCATTGGCTGCTTTAAGATGAAAGAGCAGTATGATCCATAATTGGATCTGGATGTTTGAAGTAATTTTCCTTTTTGTGGCTGGTGATTCAGTCTTCACATTCTTCTGTTCAAGCCCAGGTTGAAGAAAAGGTTCATACAATGCTAGTGAGCAGATGTACACTCTTGGTAGTGTTTCTGGCTGTTTACTTTTGCTGAGCATCCCAAACACAGTAAAAATCCTTTGGGTTTTTTTTTTTCCTTTGTTTGTTTTTGGGTTTTTTGGGTTTTTTTGGGGGTGTGTGTGGTGAGTTTTTTGTGTTTTTTCAGAAGTGGAATTATCAATGCCAGATTTGGGGCTGGCCTGAGAAATTAGTCTGCTTTCTGCATGTTTAAAGATCTCCATGTGTTTTTGGTTGTTCTGCCTGTAGTAGTCTTTGCACTGCTGCCTAAAGTTGACCAGAGCCCTCTCTGGCCAAAACATCAAGGCAAAAGTATGAATGTTGGGGTGTGTGTGACTGCCTGTATACTCAGATTTTTACTTCCTAGTTTGCTGTCTCTCTCTAGATGGATGATCTCATCAATTTTTTTAAAAGGTCTTTCATTATTTTTTTCTCTCTTCCTACTTCTCCCTCTCTCTTCTCGGTATCTTGCTTTGCTTCCTGTCAGCCACTGTTGATGTGAAACCTCACAGTCTTGCTGAGGTTCCTGACAAGTTTCTCCTCCACCCCACCTTCTCTTTAGCCGTAGTTAAACAGATACTTTCACTGTGACAGCACACCTTTAACAAAATGTTTAGAATCTGAGAATTATGGGGTGCTTCAGAGCCCCGTTCCTCTTCATGAGAGGCTTCCTTCACAATGGTAATGGTGGTCAGTCCTTGCATAGCTGAGTAGAGAATTTTTGGAGGCCAGTTCTGAAGATGCACTTGCCCAGTATCTGTGGCTTATGGCGGATGGCTGGAGAGCCTGGGCCTGCTGAGTGGGGATTTGGGGATGTAATACAGAACCAGGCCTGTTCATGAACTTGTTGTGTGCTGCCAAATGAATCTGTGGATACAGTAAGTATTTTTTGGGGAAAAAAAAGTAATATGTCCTATGATCAAGCTCCAAAAAAAAAGCAGTATCTACAAGAGAACATAGAAACAGGATTGGTTCTCAATGTCAGTAGTCAAAGTGCTTCAGTAAGTTATCAGATGCTACTGGTTTATTTTCCTCTAGGTCATCATGTCAAGTTCAGGTTCAAAAAAGCAGCTTTTGCATTCCTCTCATGAATAAAGTTTCTGAAGTGGAGCCTGATTGCCTCTGAACAGAGCTTATTGGGTGCAGGCAAGAGAGTTGTAGGAAATAAAAAGAAAATCTTGCTGGGATAGTCTTGTTCAGAGAAGGGAAACACAGACCATTCTTGAGGCTGTTGATAGGAACAAGGAGTGTCTTTAGGTTCATGAAGATATTTTTTAGGCATAGCTAAAGCAAATAACTTCTGCTAACTTTCAAAGGAAGGGAAATTGCTGGTACTTCGGGAGAAAGATGCCTGCTGGCATGACCTCTCTTCTGAGTCTATTGTAACAACATGAAACACAGATTATTTTTTTAATTCTTTTTTTTTTTTTTTTTTTTTTTACTTCCTGCTTTACATCCACTCAGCTTTGATGATGTCATGGTTTTTCCATGTGGGAAAGAGTCAGCTTGCCTGGGACTCCCCCCACCTCCTGCATTGGGGTGACCTGTGCTCTTATGCAAATAAGGAAGAGCTGCAGCTCTTCAGAACTTTTCCGTAACTATGTAAGATTTAAAACCTGTTAAGTCTTGTTTCAAAAAACCTTAACAAAATGTTTGGAATTTGTATTCCCTGATAAAAGCAGGGAAGCAAATCTTTAGCTAATGCAAATCAGCAGGTCTATTGATAAAAAAAAAATTATAACTTTAAATTGTGTGAAATTGAGTATTCTCTTCTAATTCTTCTATTCACTGTTGGTTTACTCTGGAGTAACAATTTTTAATATAAAATACATCTTAATAAAGAATATAATTATTCTTTATTTAAAAAAGAATTTTATTTTAGTGTTTTTCACTTCTGTTTCTGCACTTTTTTTAGAAAAAAAACAGCTTTTCAGATCTTTTACGCCCTTCTCAAAATTTCTTATACTGTATGTTATCACACTAGTCAACATCAATTTATTTAATATTTTACACTGAAGAATTAATTTGTTGCTGAAATTCTTCTTCATGTCCTTCAGTTTCCAGAATTTGGGCATTCAATGTGTGAAGAAAAAGGAATTAAAGGAATCAATTTCTTTACGAATCTCAAAGAAGATTAACCCTTTCAATGGTGAGTAAGAACTTGGTTGACTTTGCAGGGTCATGGGAGCTCGATTGTACTGCCTTTGGTTTTGTGGTAGAGCATTATTTCTTAAAAAAAGCTTTTTATGAGAAACACTCTGCCCCTTCTCCTGTGTTTGTCATAGCCTTTCCTCACTCTCATCACATGATGAATCCATTTGGATTGTTTCTCCTCTTATTGTAATTTATTTTTTTAATCCTCAGCAGCAATGTGAGTTGCTGCCTGGACAGAAGCAGTGGGGTAGCAGCAGCAGCTTTCCCTGGAAACTTCTACAAGCATCTCAAGGATCAGATTCCCTACAGTCCACAGCAATAGTGACCTCAGTCAAATCTGAGGCAAACTGTGCTGCTGCAGACCTGCACCTGCAAGGGCCTACCCATAGGCTATAGTTTTATATGACAGCTGATCTGACCCAGCTGTGGGCTGCTTGCAAAAAGAGTCATCCTGCTCTTCCCTCCATCCCTGGTCTCACACTCCTACTACTTTTCCTCACACCAGATACAAAGGCTGTGTGGCTACACAGTGAGTAGGTTCAGCAAGTTGCTCCAATGGAAAATCAACTTGAAAAAAAAAAAAAAGGTGTTTTCCCCTCATATCAACTTGCTAAACCAAATAATTCCAAAGGTACATAATTGCTGAGTTCAATGCACAAAAGGGGTGGGGACCACACAGCAAATTGTAGAGCCAACTGGAGTGGGACCTACACTTTCATCATGCAGGCACAACTGTGGGAAATCAGATGAAAAGCATAAAACTTCCGGATCTATTAGCTAAGCATTACTATGAATGTAGTTATGTATTTGCTTAAGTGTGGTAAAAGCTTTGAGGTTTTTAAACTCTTTTTTTTTTTTTTTTAATACCCACAGAAGTATTGCTAAATTTAGGTAAGATGCTTCTTAGAAGGTTGAGAGCTGGATTTCTGGCTAGTGCCAAATTACATACTTTGCTTTTGTCCTGAACAGGGGCAAGGAAAAGTCAAACTTATGTAAAACATTTCTCATTTTGTAATATTTTTCTTAATTTTAGAACAGCTGTTTGGGGTCAGGCTCACGATCCCAATGGATCATCTAAACAATTATCCTGTTTCTGATCATGTGTGCACAGAACAGCATCTGGTTTTAGAATCATAGCATGGCTAGGGTTGGAAGGGACCATAAAGAGCATTTAGTTCCAACCTCCCTGCATGGGCATGAGTTTAGTCCTTCGGCACAACTTAAACAGCTTAAGTGTTTTAATTATTTTACCTTGACCCAGCCAGCTCTGTCTTGATGTCAAATAAAAAAAGGGAATTTTTCTATTCAGGCATCTCAGCTTTCTTTTACTCTAGAAATAAAAAATAAGTTGACATTTTCTCTTGATGTTATGCAGTAAAATAGCATGATAAAATCCCTTTTTGTGGATGTATTTCACCAAAGAAACTTTAGCAACCACTTAGCTCTGCTCCTAGTGCTGCTGCATCTCCTAGTGAAGACTCTTTGACAATAAATTTTTACAGTGGCTGGAATGTAACTCCAAATTCTCTGATGATTTTTGGATGACTGTAGAAGGTTGTGCCTGGTAGCATTGGGTCAGGTCCTGGGCTGGTTCCCACCAGTCCAGCAACAGAGGAGAACCTTGCTTGGGTGACACACAGGGCAGCAACCCCAGAAGGGGCCGCTGGCAATTCCCATCCTGGTAATTGCCTTTTGGCACTTGTTAATGTGTCAGCACAAAGCAGAGCTGCCTGAGAGTGGCCTCCAGCTGCTCCAGGGCAGTCCCACACTAAGCAGAGCCCAGAAAGGTATAGAACCAAGGTCTAATAAAACAGGGTGAGTGACATAAATATATTTATATGTATACTTAGTTGATTAAAACAGGGTTTCATTAACAGCAGACACCATAATGTTCACTGCTTGATAATATCAAAAGTTTTATATATGAATTCAGTTTGTTTGCTTTTTAAGGTCAGAAGAGCTATCACAACACTCTCCAAGATTGCACAGGCTGTATTATATCCGTCCTGCATTGTGCTTTGGTTATGTGTCTTCAGAAAGCATCTGACTTTTTTATTTAGGGATGTTTTGGAGTTGGGTGCATCCTCTAAGCAGGTCGGAGATTAGGGTTGCTCATTTTGTATATGAACATCATAAAAGAGATTTCACAGAGCTGAAAACTAGCCTTTAGAGTGTTTGTTATTTCTTTCCCACCTTCTTCTGGTACAGTGAAAACAATCCCTGTCCTGTGTCTCCTTTTGGGGCAGACGTTTGGTATTGGCCTTGTTAAGAGATGCAAAGTGTCCTCAGTGTGTGTATTACTTGTCTTGTCAGTAAGGGATGAAGTAATAGCAAGGTGTGGGTCTCCAATGTTGCAATCCAGACTTTGTGTAAAGGGGACATCCTCTTCCAGGGAAGGCTGGGTGCCACAGACAGCTGAGATGGCAAAGGGAGGGTGAGCCTGAACACACTTTCTCTAGTGCTGTCATCCCTCCTGCACACCTTCCAGCACATGGTATGAATGTACACTAAGGGTCATAATCACCAACAGCGGGAAGATGCTTGGCCAAGATTTATGGCTTTTTAAGATGATTTTCTCCAGCACTCTTGCCTGTATTATTAAAGCAACTGATGCCTACCTCCAGATTCTGGGATGATAACAAGTCAGTGTTTGCAGATCAGGCCGTGTTCCTAGCTGGACCTGTCTGCATCTGAGTCACTCTGCAAGTGTACATGCAAGGCTCCTTCACTCTGAATTCCCCCCTGTTAGCTGGCACCATTTATCTCTGGCTAAGTTCAGTACAAACTGTACAAATTGTGTGCATTCACTCACTGGGATGCAAAGCAGATGACTCGCACTCAGGTTGCTCCTCATTTGAGTGAGAATTGCTGTTTCCACACCATCACAGGGTGTGTTCACCATTCTCTGTGCTCACAAGTTTACATCCCATGGGGGTTTTTTTGTTTTTTGTTGTTTTTTTTTGTACTTTAATAAGCTAAACATTTCTAGAACTCTCTCTCATCCTTTATCCCTGAGCACCCCTGGGAAATGGCACATAGTGGCAGCCTCATGTGTAACTTGGACTCCTTGGCATGATGCTGATATAAATAGCACAGCATCCAAGGAGCAGAGTGACTCCTCCAGTGGAGCTGGTCCATGTCTGCTTTCTAGGGTGTTTGTTTTCTTTTAGTAAATGTTGAGTTGTGCCATACCCTTCTCTTCCCATGTACTGTCTGATGTACAGCCAACTCAAATTAAAAGAGCCAGTCTTCAGTCAAGAGCCTTTGTGGGTGGGTGTGACTTGACATAGAGACAACAATTGAGTTAATAACAACTCAAGTTAATTATCAACGAGGAAAAGCCTTAAATGTGTTCTTAAAATTTAGGGGAAAACTGTACTTAGCAAAGTATTGCAGAGGACTGACTTTTTTTTCTAGCCAAATGGATGAATGCATGGAAAACCCTTGCCTTGCCTTAGGGTGAGAAGCCCAGAAAATTGCCATATTTCAGGCCGATGGTCAAAAGGGCATAAATAGGCTTTCCCTGGACACGTTTAAAGTCCCTATTCCTGTGTAATTGCTTTTGCTAATAAGCATTGAGTTAATTTTTAGTCTCCCCAGCCCCCGGTACCCCTCGCCGGATTCACCTCCCTTTGCCTCCGCGATCTTTCCTTTGCCGTTTCCCCTTCCCGCCCCCCACGCAGCTGACCCCACGCCACCTCCCCACTCGTCACACTCTCCACGACAGCCCCTCACGCCTCCGCCCCACGCCTGGGCTCGGCCCCACGCTGGTCACGCTCGCTTCCTGCCCACGCACGCCGTCACCCTCCCCGCAGCTTCCCTGGCTGCCAGCTGCACTTGTCAGGCATCTCCACCCCCATCGCCGCCACCTCTGACGCCGCTCGCCCACGCCGACCAAATGCACCAGGATGCCCCCTCTCCAACCTGCCTGCTGCAGCTTCACGGGGGACCCAAAGGGGTCATGCTGCTTGCAAATACGGAATATGAGGGATAATATATAGTAGATAGCGAGTAAGTGGAATATTAGGAACCAAAAGAAGTGTTTGCAAGAATCCGAGAGTCGGGAATGGTTTGAAAGGTGAAAGCATTGGTGTCCTCTGTAATGAGTGCCTCAGGTGTTAAAAGAAACTTGAAACTTACTGTCCTTAAATTAAAGCAAATGTGCGACCCCACTGACTGAATTCTCAAGCTGCAAATATTAGTAAGTGAGAGTTCTTGGCTTTTAAAGAGGCACAGAGGAAAACCACTTGAGGAGAGCTGAATGGTGTGATCATAACATGATTTTACAAAGGTAAAGCTAAAGTCCTTTGTTCTCTTGCAAATGCTTTGTGTTGTTTATGCTGAAATTTTTATGTTAAGCCTTGAGGACAGTCCCTTTTCAAATTGTTTAAAAATGAAAAAGAAAGGTACCAACTAGAGACAAAAAATGATGAGTTCTTTTTTTGTACTATGAGCAGAAACTGTTATAAAATATCTTAGAAAGATACAGGGGCTGCTGGATGTATTTGCTTAAATCTGTTCCATTTTTGCTTTTTTTTTAGATTGGGCTTAGAAAAAGTACCCAGATTCAGAGTTACATTGTCTAGACAAAGCAAGGACTGAGTTTCAAGGGTTTTAATTTGTATTCCTAGTTCATCCCTGGGCTTTTTGTATTAGGCCAGGCCTCCCACCTACCCTGTGCTGCTTTCTGCTGTAAAACAGGGAAATACACCCATAGTTGGTTGGACCTTTATTGACTGGAGGTTATAATCTGATTTTACAGTTGTTTGCCCTAATCAACCCCCTGAGTTTTTGCCTCTTTAAAATTGAGTGTTATTGATGTCTGTTCTCTTTAGAGTATATTCAAAGGTTTCTTTTTTGTTCTCCAGAACTGATTGAAGCTTAGCTCTTTATGGATCACAGGTATAGCCAGGCAGGGGTGAATTGGGAAAAAACCAGTAACACTGCCATGGCCCTTCCCCTCTCCTTGTCCCCAGCTTTTACCTCTCAGCACCTGCTAGTAGATGGCATTTCTGCCTCTGGATGTGTAGCCAAACATCCTGGCCCATCATCCAGTGCTGTGCATCCAGCTGCTGAAGCCCAGGGAGAAAGAGAGCACAATATTTTGCTTTTGACAGCAAAGGACAAATAGTAGACCAGGATCTATCTGATAGTTGTACTGTTTGAACGCATGTGATTGTTGTTCACTTAGAAAAGGCAAACGTAGCATTGAAGTAGCTGGCAAGGTCCTTTTTGGCTGTGTAGAGTTCAGGTAGAGGGGACACCAGTCAAATACTTGGGAAGTTCAGCGTGCACTGTGTTAACATGCTGGCTGTAGCCCTTCCTCAGTCTAGCTGCCATATAGGCAGGCTGCTACAGGCTGGAGTGGAGAAAACTGAATATGAAATTCATCACTGAGAGAGACTTGTGACTTGCAGCCCATGTCCCTGTCTGACTGAACCCGTGTAAACCAGCAGCAACACTGGAAGAGTCCTTTTCACTGCGTCACTCTGCTTCCACTGTTTCCATTGCGCCAGGGCTAGTGCTTGGAGGAGCTGACTGACCTAGAAGAAGCCTTTCTCTCTTTTCTTCTGGCAAATTATTTTTTAGCCAGACCAGTTGATCTGATTTACCACACGAGATCTAGTCCTGGCGTCAGAGCCATGCGGCTGGGCAGAGCCTCTGGTGTAGACAGAATTAAACTGGTCAGTTGGTACCAGGGCTAAGGGGGGTATATTTGTAGTCCAGGAGGAAAACACTCTAGGCAAACCACCTCTGTGTCATCACTTCAATGAAACTAAGCTCACAGCATACCCCTAAATTAAAAACCATCACCTACGTAAGAGAAAAGGCAGAACACAGCACATGGTGATTATTAACGACGTGTGTTCCTCAGCAATCTCCTTGGTGAAGTGGTTTTGTTTGCAGAAGGTCATTTTCTTTGTTGGAGATCTAGCATGGCCCCTCATGGAGGGGGGAAGGTCACGAGATGTCCCTTCACAGGGTACACTGATATTCAGTGTCACAGCACATCATTTGCCCTGGAAGTTTCCATACAGGTTAAGTTTAGATGCTGAAGTACCGCCAACTCCACCCACTTCATAAGTTTCTGACACCATTAGTCTAGAAATTGGATGGAGGGCTGTATGTGAGGACTCTTCTATTTAATTGGGTGTCATGTTATCAGTCAAAAAACCAAACACTTCATCATTTCTCTTCACTGTTCAGAATGAACTTTCACTTCTCCTCTGAAGAATCATCTTATGAATAAACATCAGAGCCCTTAGTCCCCCAGTCATTTCATCTGATAAATGGTATTTTATTGGCCTTTCTGGATATTGAAGACTGTTAAAATAGTAAAAAACATTATGAATTAATAAAAAGGAGCAAACATAAAGCCTGATCTTCTCAGCATTTTTAATTTTGTGCCCAAACTTGGAATTGCATTTTAGTGAACTGGACCCAGAAAATCTCGTTTTTTGTAAGAGAAGCAAATCCAAGGATTTCTCTCATTCACTGGAAACCCCGCGCGGCATCTCTGGGTTTCGGTGACATAAATCCCTGAGAGAGGGACAACCCAAACCTAATGCCTGTGCCCCATGAGCTCCTCAGATGAGCCTGCTCAGGTCAGAAGGATCTTGTAGTTAAGCTTGCATGGGGTGTTTTTGTGCCCACAGTCTTTTCCCAGGATAGTGGATGAGAGAATTATTTCAAAGGTAGTTATTTTTTAAGTCAGGGAAATTGACATTTCTTTCAGAAGCTCTGTAGATAGATTTATAAAGAAAAGATTTACCAGTGCTATTGTAGCCCATTTCATGTTGAACAGCTAATACTCCTCAGGTTTGATTCTTGTTCTAGATACTGTTTTTTAAATCCCATTGCCAAAATCTTGGTGAGTGATATTAATTTTCTTTTTCCATTGTGCTGGTGGTGTTTTCTGTCAGATTGTCCCATAATTTTAAATTGTTTTAAAATATTATTTTCATTTCTATGTGTTTTAATTGCTGAGTGTTACTTTTGAAAGTTTTCTTCCTTGTAAAAGAGCTGTGCTTGCGAACATCCCTTCATATACTCCTGTTTGCAGAGATAACTATTGAAAATAAATTTCTACCAGGGTAAGACTAGGTTTTTTTACTAGACTGGGCCATCACAGGAACATACTGAGATTGTTGGTTGGCTTCCAGCTGTTTTGGTTGGCTTCATATGAAGACAGTAAGGTGTGGTACCACACAGTGAGAAGCAGTCAGAAGAGGAAGTTGAACTCTTGCCAAAAGCCAAGTATGGCTTCCTTCTATTCATGTGCTGCATTCAAGCCTTTTTTTTTTCACTATCTCTGCTCCCAACAAGCTGCATTGTGTGACTTCTTTTTTCACTTCACCTGTGTCCTGTCGCTTGTTTCAGTAGAGCTGTTTGTGTGGTGCTCACGCAGGTTGATGGAACAGCTTCTCTTCTCCAGTCTGTTTTGTTCCCAAAATCTTTAAGAGCATTTCTTAACTATAATAACTTCAGGTTTGTCAGGTTTAATCCTGCCTGTTGTCCTTCGGTACAGAAGTCAGTAAAATAATACTGAATGACACGACCATCTTGCATCTGGCCATGCTTCAGGCATGACTCACTGTGTTTGTCTGCCCCGTTTTTGTTTGGTTTTAATATTCTTATGGTGTAAGCCAACAGCCATACAAGGTAGTGGCTACTCTCCAATTGACTTCAGAGGGACCAAAATTAGATGGTTCTTAAAAATAACGTCATTTTATTTTTGTTTGGATGGTTGTCTTTTAGGTGTGAATGAAATAAGGTTTGATATTGATGAAAGCTCTGTTCATATTTTGTGTGCCTGTGGAATCTGACCTCTCTCTACTTTTTGTCGTCACAAGATGAAGTTGCAGGTTTTTCTCATCTAGTTAAAAACAGCCCAAAAGGAGTCAGTCTTGACTGAGCACTTCCTCTTTCAAACTAGAGATTTAGAAAAATTTGGTTAAATAATTTATAAGAACATGCAAATCAGGAGCAGTGGTTTTTTCCTCTAATACGACGAGCTGTATACAGCAATTCTGTTTCTTGCTATTATTGGCACACCACATCTTTCCTCTGCCAGGGGATTAAATAGATTTATTGGGAATTTGTAGAAGTTGTACTATCAGAAATTATGTCATTTGGACACTAGCATTTCTAATCTCTGCATCTAGTGTATTTTTGCATTTATAGAGTTCTCTTAAGCTTTAAGCCTACTGTCTCTGAGGAAGAGGTTGCTGTGCCTATGGAAAACTCAGCATAGGATGAGTGCAGCTTTAACCTTGGAGACAGAGAAACTTGATTGTACAGCCACAGAGTTCTCACTTTTGCTTCAGAATCAAAAGCCAGATTTTGTGCTTGGCTTCCATCTGCAAAGAGTTGACTTAGGCAAAGGTAGTGAATCTCTGTGTTCAATTTAAATTTTAAGAGGTCTGAAGTTGGACTTCTGTTTGGTCTCTCTGGCTGGGTCCACATAGCACCAATGGCTAAACAACACAAAAATGTGTCTAAAACATCACAAAAATGTAAGCCTTGATGCCAGAGTGTTCTTGGGAGCCAGTTGCCTGCTGGCCATGATGTCAGAGCATAGATTAGAAGAATCTGAGCTGGTAGGAGCAAAGGATCATTGCACTCCTCATTATCACTTCTGCAAGATGGAATCTAGACAATGCACTTTTTTTATTTTCTGAATTGGGCTGTATCAGGATGTAGTTGGGCTGCTGAGGCTGCCAAAGCTGAGTTGGACTGAACAGCTCTGTGTTCCAAGCTTGTTTTCTAAACATCTTATTTGAAGTTAACAGGTCAGCTAATGAAGTGTACAGTAAATGACAAAACTTCACTCTGCATATCTGGTAATACAGTCAGCCACCAACTTGCAAAGTGCATGCTGGCAGAACTCCCCTAACATTTTAGAAGTTACATACATAGTTACATACATAGTTGAGGCTTAGTTTTGTTCTCACTGATGTATTCATCTTGAAATATTGCTGTTCATGGACTTCTACAAAGGAAAAGTGAATTGACATGTTTTAAAAGTAGAGACCAGGAGAAACTGAGATATTCAAAGCACAAAAAAGAATTGAAAATGCCAGTGGAAACTATTCTGAGCTCAGTTCATTTATTATTTCACGCTATCAAAAGGTGAAAGGAAGAAATCATTCACGTGGGCATTGTGGGATCCCACTCGTGGCAGGGTGGAAACCGAGCCAGTGATAAATGTTAAAGGTCAAGGCATAGCAATCTAATCAGTACAGTGTGATCCCCAGACTTCTTATTGCAGGCATATTTAATCTTTTATTCTTGCAAGAGGCCTTTGAAAGGGCAGGGGAAAGAGTGAACTTGAGAGGTTGTGATCTGTTGACTGAGCACATGTTCACTTTAGGTAGTTGCAAGGGGTATCTAATGATGCTGAACTGCTGCTTTGAACAGTTTTGGAAAAGAGAGACACTTTAAATATCTTCATTATCATGTTTTCTACCTAAATGAAATTAAATCAGCTTTTCATTTTGCTAGCACTGAATGTCAACATAATAGTTAGTGTAGGACCTTGAAAGAAAACATGGAATTCAGAGAGGACTGCTTTCCCAGAATTGCCCATTGAGCTAGGTGTACATGAAGTGCTCCCGAGTCTGAGGTCTGGAAATTAAAATAAGGGAACCTGAAATGCTGAGCTTGGGCTATGTATTGCTTTACAATTGTTATTGTTTTGCACTGGGACGAATATGTAAGGAAACATCATTTCCAGCTAGGGTTTGCTTGTTGTATTATGAAATTATATCATAACACCAGCACTACTCACTATTCTGAGAGGTAGTGAAGTGACACAGGTGTTGATGGGAGGGAAGAGACAGCTTATTGTCTTTTTGGCTTCATTCTGGCCTCAAGAACTGCCTTCTCATAATTCTTTGGTCTGTTTCTAGAGGGAAATAATGATACTGGGTAGCAGAAGTCTCTCACTGCTGCTGAAAATCTTCAGCTATGTCCTAGGACTTACTTGTATTGAAAGATTTCTCTTTGGCAGCAGCAATCATTTTGGACATGTTAAGCACAAATGAGAGTGAAACACGTCCAGAGAATAGATTTTAAATTAGAGATACATGAAACTGGTCTGGAAGGTAAGGTTGGGAAACATGAGGCAAGAAACAGCTGAAGAACTAGGACAGTTTAGCCTTTTTTGATGAAGTGGAAGCAATAAAGTCTTCTGTATCATTTCTTGTGTACAATATTCATGTACAGCTTATTCATGCAGCCTTTAAAGGGAGCAGGGCACATTTCCTCTGCCTTGACAACACTATCTCTTTTCTGGTGGAGATTCATCCCTGGTTTATTAAAGAATTAGTATTGGTTTGGTGACTAATACTCCATCTTGTCTCTCCTTCTGCTGCTCAGTGCCTGAAGAACAGCTGCATAACATCGATGAGTATGATCTCAATGTCGTCCGCCTCTGCTTCCAAGCTTTCCTCCCTGATGAACATGGCAACTACACATTAGCTCTTCCTCCTTTGATTTCCAACCCCATCTATGACAACAGTAAGTACCAACTCAGTCAAATGTGTACCTTTTTTTCCTCCCTCCCCCCCCCCCCCCTTTGTTTTCTTTTTTTCCTTGGGGTGAAAAATGCCAGACCAGTTTCTGAAGTCAGCAACTGGTCTTCTGGGTCACTTTGGTGGTTTGGGACTGCTAGGTGTCTAACCCATGTCAGGTCAGTGATCAAAAGATGACCCCAGGGTGAAGTGCTGACTGAGCAGAGTTAGAATGGTTCATTACATCCATGGACTCAGGCACCGGTGGTTTCTCAGCCCTTCTTCTCATATCGTAGCAAGACTGCAAGAAAATGCTGCTTCTGAGATGCCAAGCAATTAAAATAGTGAGATAGATGACTGTCATAAGACTGATCTGTTTTCCAAGGGTGTCCTCTAAGGCCTTTTTCTACTCTGAGGAGACTTGCCTTTGCCTGTGAGAGCTCTAGAACAGGACATGAGAGAGTTTCTCACTCTTAATGCTTTTATATATCAGCTTTGTATCCTGGTCAGTTGCTATTTTCAGTGTTTGAGTTGGTAACAGGGGAGTGTTTGTGCTCTGGAAGGGTGCAGAGAATTACTTTAGCCAAAACTACTGAATAAAATGAGGTCTGCATTTTATAAAGCTGATGTTAAAATTGGGCTGATGTGGGCATAACTGCTATGAAAAGTTTGAATGTGAATTCAGGTGGTTTTGATATTTTTAGAGTCTCTTCTAGAATTATCTAGAAGCTGGAACTACGTGCATGCTGTTATTGAGAGGCCTTGTAATACTGGAGTAATTAGGGTTGAGATAAAACTGATGTACAAGGCTTGCAGCCATGTCTCAGATGCCATTTAGAAATGTGCCAAATCATGATTACTCGTCTGCGTTGATTGACGTCAGTCTTTGCTCAGCTGCTGAGATGACAGAGAGCTCTGTGGGGGGAAGTGTGGGGTTTTAGTGTGGGTGTATGTGGGCAGCTTCTGATATACCAGAGGTATCTAAAATCCTCCATGTAACGTAGCAGTGGTGTAAATAAACTGATGCAAAGCTGCGACCACAAATCATAAAAATTAGGCTGCTTTTGTCTGGAACAGTGGTTTCAGATCTGAATTTCTTTTTAAAATCTCAGACTTTTTAAACCTGCTCTGTCAGACTAAACCAGGTAAGGTCAGGTGATGACTTCAGATAAAAGATAAAATTGTACAGTACAATGGGCTTGGAGATCCTAGGTTGTGCGATTTCAAGCTTTCACAGATCTGCCCAGATCAAGAACAATAAAATTATTCAGAGCTTTTCTGAAAATTGCACGTTTTAAATCTATTTTTTTCTTTGCTTTCTAACACTTCATAGTCTCCACCTACTTTGGATAGTAGAGGTACGTAAGAACAAAGGTAACATATTATGAGGGCAGTCACGTTAGCAGACTGCAAGCTGGTAAAATCCAGTGTTCCAGGCAGCTTCTGTTCTCAGTTATTTCAAACTTGAACTGGTTTTGAACAGAAATTTCCCAATTTGTGCATCATACCATACTGAAAACTCTTGGGAAGAGTCAGATAAAGCAGCTCACCATTTCTGAGAAATGGGGTTAGGAGGAATGTGTTCTGCTCTTGTTGAAAGGGACGTGATTTGGGGGGAGAAGCTCATTTTTCTAGGGATTTGTTACCAGGGATGTCTTTCAGGGAGCAAGGAATCAGGCAGGAGTCAAGGGGCTGACAGAGAGTGGCACATCCATGTTTGCTGGCGTTTGTCTGTCTTTCCTTCATCCTCCCTCCTAAACTCTCCTTGAAATAAAAGCCGTATCAACAAACTCCAGCCTAGGAGACCTTCCCTAAAACCTGTTAGAAGCACACTGAGTGCCGTTCAAGCACAGAGAAGTGAAACAAAGGTAAAATTAGGCTTCTCGTTGAAATTCTTAATTTACCCTTCCTGTGAAAAACACACCATGACACTGTCAATCATATGATCCTGTGCTGTTTCCGGGTTTGTTTTCTTTCCCCTCCCTTCAAAGTTTCTGATTGATTCAGCAAGTGAAGTGGCAGTGTCATGTAGTAAATGAGGCACTCGCTGCTTCTAATAATAATAATAATAGTAATAGCTGCAGATAGTAACTACGTAATTGGGTCTGGCCTGAGGTTAGCAGCAGCTCTGTTTTAAGCAGTCTGTGTTGTGCTACCGTGTACCTGGGCTCAGCAGGAATTGACTCAAACTGAGAGACTAAAGTGACATCTTCATATTTTATATGAGGATGATAACCTTGAGCTTTGGTTTTGTGTTTCATTTCTGTGCCTGAAACAGGGAGCCTGTGGTGGTGGAGCCTTGTGTTGCTGTGGTGATAAGAGGTTTGGTTTCTGGGTTGCAAAGTGGCATCAACCAGGTTCTTCCAGGGGTTTTAAATACATTTGGAATTGATGTCTTGATGTAAGAGGATGAGAGAGAACATTATGGCACAGTGTAGCCTTGTGCTGGTGGGATTAGAGGGGTGGAAGAATGTGCAGTAAATGAGACAGTAGCAGAGAAACAAGCTCAGTTACTTCATATGTTAAATGAAGGAAGGGTCTTAGAATTTGTACGTGCTTAGAAGTATCAACACAGCATGGAGGCACAAGGGCTGACCTTGAAGTTTGAGAGAGTTCTTCCATTGTGGCATTTTTGTTGTTTGTTCTTACTTCTGCATCACTATATTGTGGCATGAGTTCCCTTTTAAATGAATTGTAGCCAAACCCACAAATCCCCAAGGGGGGCTCTTCATTCCTGTCTCTATCAACCCCCCAGGAAAACTGCTGGTCCAGACATGGTCAAGCAGTGCTTGTCTCCATCTTGCATGAGTCCCCTGCAACCAATGGGTTCTATGCATGCAGTGGGCAAACTTGGGTGGTGGCTAATTTATTGTGACCTATAGTACTGCCAGAGATTGTGTACAGGGCAGATCTCTGTCACCGACTTTCATGATTGCTATCAATGTACAGCCACAGCTTGGAGTTGAATTTTGAGCATTCCGGGGTGAAATCTGCTACCCTCAGTACCCTCAGCATGAAAGTTAGACTCCTAGACCTGTCCTCAAACACATGGAGAGATGAAGAGAGGAGGGGTTTCATGACCAAGCATGTGTGATGCTCCAAGAGGGGAATTTTCTGACTCACTAGCCCAGCTTGTTCCTGAGAAGCATGAGTGTAACTAGTAATCAGTCCCTCAAGGAACTCTTTGTATTCTACAGCTTGAAGGGTGTCTTAGAGAGTAAGTGGCAGAGCTGCACTGGTATCTTGTGTTCAGAGGTAAGCAGCCAAGAGCTTTGCTTCTGAATTTACTCAATGGAGCAACTTATTTACTGTGGATTTTGGGGTGTCACACTCCTTCAGCTGCTGCCTTCCCTTCGTGTGCTTTAGCTCCCATCACCTCATCATCAATAGCGACAAAGTTACTTTCTCATCAAATTTGCCTGTTCCTTTCCAGGAGCCCCCAATACAGCAGAACTGAGAATTTGTCGTGTGAACAAGAACTGTGGAAGTGTAAAAGGCGGAGATGAAATATTTCTACTGTGTGACAAAGTCCAGAAAGGTAAACTTAACCCATTTTATTTTCTTTCTCTCTGCCCCAAATGGCTGACACTGCCACTTTATAGCTGGGGAAGGAAAGCCCTTCACCACCTTCGCGTGTAAGTGGTCTGGTTTGGTAGCTGGGCAGAACAGCTTTCAGGTTCAAGGGCTCTCGGCACCTCTGCAAGATACTCAGTGCCTTTGAAGTCGAGCCACCTACTTTCCATCTGAACTCTGGGTCAGCCTCCTTTCTTTGTTCCCCTTTCCCCCCTTTTTTCTGCCACAGGTTTTCAGTTTTCTTCTTCAGTCTAACAAGCATCTTCTGTTTCTAATGGACTAGATGACATAGAAGTCAGATTTGTCTTGGACAACTGGGAGGCCAAAGGTTCCTTCTCACAAGCTGATGTTCACCGTCAAGTTGCGATTGTGTTCAGAACGCCCCCGTTTCTCAGAGACATCACCGAGCCCGTCACAGTGAAGATGCAGCTGCGAAGACCTTCAGACCAGGAAGTCAGTGAACCTATGGATTTCAGATACCTACCAGATGAAAAGGGTATGGCTCCAATTAGTTGAGTTTCTGAAAAGCCATTACCAGTGCTGAACTCATGTTGATAATAAATGGTAACTTAATTAGTAAATATTTTACAACAGGGCTTATGCAAAGTAGATTTTTTGTTTTTAAAAGTAGCAGGAGTTGGTTTGCTCTCTCTTCTAATGAAAATATCAAGAATCCCTGTTAATAACATTGTCTTGGCCAGTGCTGTCATAGCTGAAATGTTTTCCTTTAACTACATTTTGCTAGAATTAGGGGCCACTAGTAAAAATTTTAGAAACTTCCTTTACTAACTATACCAAAGAGAAATGTAACACTTTTTCCTTCCATGCTTTTCTCTGTAGATCCATATGGCAATAAAGCAAAAAGGCAGAGATCAACCTTGGCTTGGCAAAAGCTCATACAGGACTGTGGTAAGGAAAATATTTGTCTTTTTCTCATTTGAGTGGAGTAACATTTAGATGGAGTTGCTTTCTATGTAAGCAAACATGCAGTGCAGACTCACACTTTCTTCCATTGCAGGATCAAACGCAACAGAGAGGCCCAAAGTAGCCCCATTCCCCAGTGTCACTTCGGAAGGGAAGCTGATTAAGACAGGTAGGTTTTTGAATGCATTTTGAATGCAACACTCCCTTTGCACAGGAGGGGGCTACACATTCTTCATCTTTAAGCAGCGCCTGCTTTTAGCCTTAATTTATATAATTATTTTTTCTGTATTTAGGTATTCAGTCTTTCAAACCTATGCCTGGTTTCTGGTCTTCCCTCCTCTTTCCTTGAAATTCTAGTATTGGAGGTTTCTTCCTTTTTGAGGGTATTTCCAAAAGTACCTTCTCTGGGACTTTTGACTGTACAAATGAAAACAGTACAATGATGTACTTAAACGTATGTGTCACCTTCCACATTTGCTGTAAAGGGGGATAGCTGTCTTGATGCTGTTCAGAAATCCTGGGTCAGCCTATGAGAGTAGTTAAGCAGGTGCAGATGCACATACACTCTTACTAAGATAGCACTGTTTCTGCTTTGCTTTTTACTGTTTGTAATTAAAAAAAAAACAAAAAACAAAACAAAACAATTAAAAATGGCTTTAAAACACAGTCACATCTTTCTTTTCCATAGAACCAAAGATGTTTTCATCCCCATCGATGATGCCAGGGTTCTTATCCAACACCAGTCAGATCTACCCTGTATGCAACCAGATCCAGTCGGCTGCGGGGGGCCCAGGGAAGCCAGACTCACTCTCCTCATACTGGCAGCAGCTGTTCAGCTCAGCCCCCCAAGCCGGCAGCCTGCTCGGCACCCACCCGCAGAACAGCTTTGTGGCAGATGTGCCTCAGCCTGATGCTGCTCAGGGCAGCAGCTCTCTCCTGACTTTCAGCGACAGCCCTCTGACCTGGCCCGACGAGAAGGATTCGGGCTTCTACCGGAATTTCGGCGCCGCCAACGGGATGGGAGCGGTGCCGGTGTCGGCTGCAGAGGTGCAGAACCTGTCGAGTACCAGCATCGTGCAGCAGGCGCATGCTGCCAGCATCGTCAGCATGGAGACCGATGACATGAGCTGTGCCAGCGTGAACTTCGAGAAGTTTAACCGAGTGTTGAACGCGAGCAATCCCAGGCAGCAGCTCCACCAGGTGCCTCCTGCTTGCCCGCCCGGCGCGGCCCCAAGCAGTACGCCTTTTAGTTCACAGTCTAACTTAGCTGACCCGACAATTTACGGTTATCTAGACCAAGAAGTTTTAAGCCAATCGAGACTATCCACCCACCCCATCCCAACCCACTCGAATAGCATTGCAGATAACCAGTTCTATGACACCGACGGTGTCCACCCTGACGAGCTCTATCAGTCTCTCCAATTGGATAGCATCTTACAAAACTATAACCAGTGAGCCAGCCCTGCCAGGCTGGACGCGGGTACGTAGCGCTTTCCAAGCTGTGTGAAGAGGAGGAACTTACCCTTCTGGTGCCCCTGCTTTCTCTTTCAAAATGTTACTATGCAAGTTTCGTCTTATAATTTCAGGTTATATATTAAATCCCAAAGACTGGTGCCCATTAAAAAAAGAGGTGGGAGTCTGGGGTTCTGTACCTTAAAAGTACCTTTTATGCATATTTTTCCACTGTTGGAAAAGGGAACTTTTAAGTGTTAACACTTAAATCTTCCTTACCTGTGGGGACTGTAAAAGCTGGCATCTCCAGAAGGGTATAAATTTCAAATACTTTACAGGGTTAAACTTGTTTGAAAAAATAACCATTTTTGCTATGGAAATTAAATTTTCATAGGAGAAAAATTGGGGGGGGGGGAAGAATGGCACACGGGCACTCTAGTTCAGACTCACTTAATGGTGTTAAAGTTACTCCACTTACTTGAAAGGTGTAGGTTCCTTACCCTCTTTCATGTAACATATCCTTCTCCTAAAACAAGACCATGCATTGATTTTCCACGTTTTCACCACACTCTGTTTGCTTTGAAAGCAAATTTACTCTAAAATTTTTTAATGACTATGTCATTGTTAGATATATTTTTAAAAGACCGGAAGGTTTGAATTTTTAAATAGTCCAGCTCTGTTGTACATGAATCACTGCACAAAAGAATGAACAGAAAGTGAGGACTTCTCTGCACTTCATCCCAAGTGCACTATATTAAATGACAGACCCCTGTTGCTTTAGGAATGGAGCACAGTGTTATTTCTCTGGAAGTTGTTTTTGTTTTCTTTTAGTTTTTTTGTGTGAGGGGGTGTAGCTGCAATGTGTATGTGATTTTGAACAGCAGAAATACGCTGAGCTGAAGCATCTACTGCTCCTCTCCTCAGGTATCCCAGCAGTTTCCTGCTATGCAAGTGACTGCTCAACAGGCAGCTCAGACCCTGCCTCCCCACCATCCCTTCCCAAGAAAAGCTTTGGGGCAACCCCAGGGGCAGTTTTAGTACAGCCTCATCTAGGTGCACTCTACTAACAACTTAAGGCCATTTCAGTCAGTACTAATTAAAAACACTCTGCTAATCTCTGTATCAGAAACTAGAACTTCCTCCTTTCCACTTGCTTCTCAGTTTTTGTTCTCAGCCTGAGTTGCGAGCTGTTCAGGGACAGCTTGCGTGGGTGTCACTGACTCGGTAAGACACTCTACTCTGTGTTATAGGGCTTTGCTGTTTTATTATTATTATTTTTTTAAGAAGCAACACAGCAAGAAATAGGTGAATATTTCTTAAGTTATACAGCTGGTATGTATGGCAGATAAAGCTTAAGAATCTAATCATTAATGTTCACCAACATAAAACAGCATCATAGAAAAGAAGCAATAAAAAATCCCATACTTGGATATATGTAAAAACCCCACAACTCCCAAATCAAAAAAGCCATGTGAGATGTGTAGCTGTACACAAGGCAGAAAGGAGCTCCAATATAAACCTCTGTGGTTTGTCGGAAAGCAATGATTAACTGCAGTAATTCATGGCATTCCAATAAGGTGCTGCAGCTGTAATGCTTTACAGCAGCTTCCCAAGTGTGATGGAATATGCTCCTCCAATGATGTGTGGGATAAATGAAGTTTGGAAAACTGCTTCCCCCAACTCCAGCTACACAGCTCAATGAATTGACTTGCCATGTTTTAAAGCATTTTTTCCTTCACTTCTGCATCCCTCTCCTGCAGTCTTAAGCAATAGAAAGACCAAAGAGATGTAAAAGAAAGCTTGAAATGTGTTTATTCAGTTCTTTTTTTTTGAAGTTCTCAATTTTACGTATATTAAATGTAAACATTTTACTCACTTCATAGAAAGCTCTTTATAGTACAATTTGTTTTTACTGTATAATTAAATATTTTCAAAGTTCTGTTTTCCTTTGTAAACGAGTTGGTTTGGTAATTAAAAAACTGGTTATACTAAGTACTCAGCTTCTGCAACCTTCTCAGATTCCTGATGTCCCTCACTGCAAGAAAGTCAGAGAAATGGGAGAAGGTAGAATATGGGGTGCTTCTCCTGGGGCTTTTTGGAGTATTTTCTGCTCACAGTTACCATTGGCCACTACAAAATCTAAAGCCATATGTGCAGTGGGGGGGTTGTCTGCACTCAGCCAATTTTTTGTGGCAGACAAAGTGACCTTCGAGTCTGAAGGGCAGAGAGGACAGATGCTGTCATGCTCAGCCAGATCAGCTGCAGCTTCCTCCAGGTTCAGCTAAGATAATGAATGAAAAAAAAAAAAAAAAAAAAAAAAAAAAAAAAGTAGGGGGAAGAAGTTGCAGGTGATCACTTGTTTAAGAGAAACACAACAACTTTATTTTGAGTCCTTCCAGGGCAGATAAGGATGGTGCTATGGAACAGCACCTGGTATTTTTCATGTAACATGCTAGAAAATATTTGCTTTTTTCATACATGCCTTGTAAACAAGATTAAATCTTATTCTCACAAAAAAATCCTTCTTGCCTATTCACATGTATGCATTTACTTTTACAAGTAAGATGAAGGCCAAAGTATGTTATTATTGATGCAATATTCATTACAGATTAGGATAGCTCTTAGTATTTACCTTGTTTTAGAAACTGCAGACTTTAAACCAGCCTTTAATCTGGTTTAAAAAGCAGATTACATCTCTCACTTTCATATTTTCACATGATCACTAAACAATAACAAGCTAAAGAGCTGTGGAGATATTTTCCCACCTCCTTGTTTGGATAATCCACACTAATCATAAATAATAAGCAATTTGTGAATTTTTGGTGGACCTCTCTACATTGTATGGAAAAGAAATCAGACTCTGCACATTTAGTGTAATCTTTATAGCCTTGTTTATATGTACTTTGATTCTTAACATGATCTCCACCATCAGCATGGTGGAAAGAGCTGTGGACTGGAGCACCTCACGTGTCCTTATACTCCAGCAGGAGCTCTCTCAGCTTCTGCCTCGTTAGTGCTCTTTCCTCCTTGGAACACCTCTTTTTGTGTCTGGTGTGTTCATAGTACAGTCTTGTTTACAGTAGCTTATGGAATTTATAAATCATTTTAGCTCACATTGAGTTTCAAGAAGTCACATCAATATGAGACTGAAATTCTCTTTTGTTTGTTTTCTGAATTCAATTTCTTAATTTTTCCATCATACATGACACTTCCTTTCTGGGTACAGATTATTATCTGCGACAGCTACTCCTGGAATCTGTTGCTCATAATAGTTTTCAGATTCAAAACAAACAAAAAACCCCAACACAACCACCAAACCTGTTGTCTGAATCATGTTCCTATTATTCTTGTGTTAGAAAAACAGGAGCTCCTGAACTACTGCTGTACTTCTGTTACACTGTACTAGGAAAACAAATGACAGGAGACAAGTTTGACAGCCTATCACAGCCAGAGTGTGTAGTATTTAGACTACTTTTTCAAGATGAGTTTTTAGGACCTCCTTAAAGATATATTTATCAATCCCTTTTTGAGCCTTCAGCTGAAGTTGTTATGCAGCTGTTCTATTAGGAGGTCCTGGCACCAACAAACTGAAGGTAAAGCAACTCAGTAAACCTCCCCGTCTCCCCGCAGCAGTTTGGCTTGCCAACTATTGCCCTCTTGATTTCTCAAATGTTAATTAATGAAGAGCCCTTAAATTCCAAACCTTCATTAATAGTTTTAATTAATAGTTTAACTCTCTTCTGTACTTAAGGTCAGAAGAAGCATCTTCCTAATGTGTAGGAATATAAGCAGGATATAGGTGTATCCTATAAACAGGATATAGGTGTAGCAGTGGGTTTTCTAAAGGATGTAGGTGGTGCTTCTTATGAAACATTTAAAATCACACGAGCAAAGAGAAAAACTCAGGTCTCCTCTGTTCCAGAAAAGTTCCTAGGCAATGTTCAGCTCTTCCAGGCATCCATCCAGATCTAAGTACTACAAAAAAATGTTACTACACTACAAACCAATGCTTTTTATCTCTGTCTAGGACTGCCAATAACAACATTCTTTGAAACATTTTATATTTCTTGCACTTTGAAATTCTTGGTATTCCTACTGTTCTTTAGATTTCCATCATACATCACTGCCAGGAGTTCCCAATCTTTTTTATATATAGTGACTCAGCTGGGGAAACCCTATACTGAAGAAGACTGTAACCAGGCCAGAGAACCCAAATGTCTCAACTGTGGTTTCTAGGAAGCATGGCTGATGATTTTAAAAAAGAAAAACTTGGCCTGAAGTACCAAGTTTTCCTTTGAAAACTTTTTCCCTTTGAAAAGTACTTTGTCTGGGAGACAAATTTCTCTGCCTCTAAAACTGATACTGTCTAAAAAGCAATCAGCAGACAGCAGAGCATTGCCTCATTCCAGACGCTATACTGCTGGTTTCAGTTTCCCTGATTTCTGGGATTTCCTGCATGAACTGTGAACAGAAAAAGTTAGGATTGGGTTTCAGGTAACTTGGTGCTACCTTCATTTAGTCAAGAAAGCTGCAGCATCCAATATTGAGAGTTTTAAAAAAACCTGGCTTGAGGGAGGGCTATTTTTAATCAAAACATCTTAAAGTATTACAGAAAGCATATTTAATGCACAACAATTGCACATTACACCATTTATCTTTTTCTTAATTGTTTTTCTAAAAAGACTTAGAATCAATACACTAGCTTACCAAAATCATTTATGTACAGAAGAAATTAAAATAAGGCCAGCGATTGAACCCATACTACCTGTTCCAGAGTGTTCAAAGTTGATTCAAAGTAATAGTATCCTTTGCCAGATCAACATGATCCAAATGTGAACTGAAATACTTTGCAACCCAGATGTAAAAAAGTGCAGTGTTCAGTAATCAGCTGCTGACAGAGGAGGTGCTACTGCCTTGTCCCAGCTTGAACAGTTAATCATCCAGTGCTGGAGGCCAGTCAATGTCAACAGACTAGAAGAACAGGGAGAAAGTCAAAATCAGCAGACTTAATATTTTACAGAAATTAAGAGATTTGGTATTATAACTCTGTGCTTGTCAGCTGTAGGCTAAGAGTGGAAAGAAACAAGAAATAAAAAATGTAAAGATGAGACAGGGCAAGACAAGCAGGAAACAGTGGCATGAAACAGTCCCTAGTGGATCCATGTGCACCTGGAGAGAGCTCTCTGGGATCTGGGCTTGCTACATAAAGCAAAGCCCCAGCTCAGGTACTGTGGCTTCCCAGCAGCATTTGATGTTGGGCCACATTTACAGAGTGCCCAGAGCTGTTAAACGCGTGAACCATCTCCATCATCCACCCATCCTGCGGACGGGCTGGTACAATGTGAGAACAAATCACCTGTTGATGGATGCCATGGAAATATTCAGGCATTGGGCTGTTCAGGCAAGGCTGGAGTAGAAACCCATCACCTGTCCCCAGATTTTCCTCCTGAGAAAGGAAAACTAGACTAAAAGAATACGCTGACAAGCGTTACGGGCAGGTATTATCTAAGGAACGTCATTAACAGTCATCCTGACTGACTAACAAGTTAAAAGGACAAAACATGCCTGACACTTTACTGGAAGCAAGTATCATAATTACTATACAACTTGGATTATGTCTTTCTCCCCCGGCCTCCCTGAGGCCACATCTCCAGCTCTCTCTGGGCACAAACTTGTCGCTCACCCTCTTCCCAGTGCAGCACACCCTATATAGGATCACAGCTTGCAATAACAACACGCCACAGGATCACGCCACAGTGCATTAAATGCCTTGTCTTCAAGACTGCCAACATGAATCATATCTACTCCTTGCCTAATCTACAACTTCATCAAAAGATTAGCCTCTTAGACTCAGGTAAAATGCATTATTATCAAGATGACTAATTATTTTCAAGTCCTGATACATCTTTCACTGTTATGTCCAATAATTGTAGAGACACCAGTCAATATGGGAGCAATGCTTATCAGCCCAAGCCCCAAGCCTGTGTTCAGAAGGAACTGAGGTGCCCTCCACAAGCTCTCCTTCTGTAACACTCTGCACAAGTTATGCAAAAAAAAGATGCAAGTCTGTTCTGGAAAACATAAGAGGCGGGCAGTTTCCCAGAAATGCAGGAGAACAAGCACGCTGATCATTGCCTACTTGAAATGAAAACCTGTATTTTAAATAAATCTTGCCAAACCACTAGTTTAAATACTTAATCTGTGTATCTGCACTTGTTTAACCAAAACAAAAGTTTGTTTTTCATCTGACTCCAGCAAGTGAACAGATAAAATTTCTTTCTGTGTTTGAACGTGCACTGAAATAGGAAGTCAAGTCTCTCATGTTTTTAATCCAACCCAGTTTTGAAAAGAAACGATTACTAAGTTCTATTCCAGTGGGTGCTAAATAATTGTCACCATTTCATTTTATGTTCTGCCATCCATCCTGGACCTAAACTCAGCAGAGGAAGCCTGCCACATGTGGCAGTGTAGTACAAACCACAATTATTGCATTAACATCAATTTTTGTATTAACTGTGGTAAGGAATGTTGATTCAGTTAGAGTAATTCCATTGAAACCATCTCACAAATTCAACTATACATTAATTAATTTCCAGGAAAGATAAATAGCAAACAACTTACTTCTACATCCAACTCCAGAATGTCAGCAGTTCTGTTCAGTAGGGAGCCAATATTGGGCTTTGTTCTTCCAAAGTCTCCGTGCACAAATTCTTTTATGTAGCTAGAAATACTGGCTAAAGAAAGGTGTATGTAACCACAAAGAAATCAAAAGACAAGAAAAGAAGAGTATGGTGAAAAACACTCAAACTAAAAAATAGCACCTTTTTCTACTCCTCAGCCAATTTGCAGCGAACAACTTCTTAAGCCCATACCCATCTTTAGAAGACTTAACTCTAGGCTTCTCACTTGAATGCCAAAACCTGCACAATCGACCTGTATTTTCTGTTTACTCCAAAGTCAAGTGACTTTATGACAAGACTGTTAACTTGTTAGCAGCAGCAATGAACAGGGTGCATTGCAGAGCACTGAATATTGCAGGAAAGCTTATTTTCTAAGGTGAAAAGTTTTCAGTGAAATTAGAAAAATCTTAAGTCTCTCTAACCAGTTCATTTTTAAACTTATCATTAACTTATCAATTTTTAAAGTTATATACTTTAGAACTATAACAGTGGTCATTGCAGAAATGCACGCGCACAGAGGTAGAATTTTTGAATGAAAGCCTAGAACATGAAATAAGAATAAGAAAAAAAAAGAGCAAACTTTATGCAGCAACGTAGGACTGCTGAAGAGCAGGGACTTAGAAACTGGAATTTAGTGATAAAAGCAGTAATTGCCATTACCCACATTACTCTAATCAGCAACCTGTTTTGTAAACATGTTGGGTAATGGCATTGAAGGATACGTTCCAGCTTGAGTCTTCAGATGCAGGCGAAAATGATGCTCATCTATGTACTCAGATTTCATGGTGTGAATGATCCGACATCTTACAGCTAGAGGCCTTCTGTGAAGAACCCGCAGAGGTGTCTTCTGGTCAAGTTTTAACTCCTGTTATGAGAGGTAATAGAAAAATGAGAAAGGAAATGTGCAACATACTGCAAAGACTGTAAGTCATGTGTATTGTTAACCAATCACGTAGGTTTTTGTACTGTATTACAGTAGCCAGGTAATCTTCTTGATGCAAAACTAATTTTTTCCGTGTTTATCAAAGGAAACAAGGAGAGCCATCTCAAAGGCTGAGACAGCCTCAAATGAACACAAACTAATGGAATCACAAATATAGAGGAATAACCTTGAAATCTCCATAGTCCTTTGCTGGAATGACTCCAGGATTTAGAAGCTCACTAAGAGCCTCGGGGCAATCACAGAAATAAAAAGTCCCACCCATAAAATGCTTTGTCTAAACTCTAGCCAACCCCCTAGAAATAAAAGTGAGGGCGAAAAAAATCACAAACAAGATTAGATCTTGCACCAGTCTTTTTAAAAGTTAATTCCCCACCCTATTTTCCAAATGAAACTCAGCAGTTTGAATGGCAATTTTTCAGGAAGTGAGTGGTCATGCTAAAAAAACAGCTTCACAACAGTTGTCTCCTTAAAGGGTAATGTCTCAAGCCCACTCTTTGAGAAGGGTTTCATGACCAAGACCCAGAGGAAACAGTTCAACGCAACAAAAACTGAACACACTTCTGCATCAGTATGATCTCCCTGACCAACAATTGGAGAAAGCTCTTGTTAACACAGTGTGCTTGTTACACTGAGCACTTTGTGAGGCCTCTGCAGTATTTTCCATTGATGTTTCAAGCTCCTTGCTGCTGCAGCTGTGAAAGACTGGCTTTTAGAGCTTGCAGGACAAAAGACCACCTCCTCACAAAGACAGTATCTAAGGCAAAGAAAAGGGTGAGGGTGCCAGATTTCCTCCTCTTCCCTTCACTACTTTTTTTATTTGGTGTCCTGGAAGGTCAATGTCATGCAATAATTTGTTGCCTTGGCTAACAGCAGCCAGCTACATTAATAGCATGACAATAGTGAAATGAAGAAGGGTGGGAAGGGGTAAAGAGAGGCACGGGAGTCCCTTATAGCAAGAGGAACCCTGATCCAAGAAAAAAGAAAACAACAAAGAGATACGTCCATGGCATATAAACTCGCCCCTCAGGCACCAGCACAGGTACTATAAAAATAACCAAAAAGAGCTACAAGTACCTTGATATCATCTAGAAATGCAATATCTTCTTTCTGTATTGCTTTGTCTGTACATATTAAGGCACTATAGGTCTTTGTCTTTTCCTCTTCACCTTCCTTCATATGGCCAATTGCCTCTCTAAACACAAGAAATTAATTACTCACATAACATAAGCATGATTATGTAATTCTGAGAGCAAGAATGCTTGCAAAACTCCTGAAGCATCTCTTTGAAATCCCAATGATAAATACTGACCTGGTGACAAGCTGTAAATCTCGAACCTGTATTTTATCTGAAGAGTTATTAATTGTCTGTGTAATTTAAAAAAGAATCAGTTAGCAAAACTGCTCAGTTAGAGAAGAAACACATGCTTTACAAGTTCCATGAGGTGCAAATGATTTACCTGCTGAAGTCCCTTCATATCCTCAGCAGTAAAACGTATTCTACGAGGATTCACAAGCTCAATTGCAAAGGGCCTTCCTGGCAACACGCACAGTCATAAAACATAAAAACATGTTGTTCTAAATTAACATTTGAATTTATGCAGCAAGGTTGGAAAGTGTGAAGATTGTCTGCCATTATGCAAACAGGGATAGGACTTGCGGGTTTAGGGATGTGGCATCATATGGAAAGAAAGAAACAAGGGACTTTTTTTGGCTACTAAACCCCAGTATCAGCAGTAAGTGCAAATTACAACTTCCCAGAAGACATCTTGTACAAGTCTGTGCTAATTAAAAAATAAAATAAGAAAAAAGTTAATTAGCTTATTTTCTGTCACCTACAGCAATGCCCAGGTGCAAGACAATGTTAAATCCCGCTCCCTCAGCTAAACATCTGTTGCAATAGCTGTACTTTCTGTGTTCAGGGCCAGGGACAATCCCTGGTACAACCAATGCCAAGAACTACATCACAAATCAGACAGCAACTGGAAAACAACAGTGTTAATTTTTACTTTTTCTTCCCCTCCTCCTTTGGCTATAGTAGCGTCAGTATATTGGAAGGCAACTGACCTTTATAAAGGACCCAAGTTCAAAAAGAAAATAAGGCTTCCCCACTCCCCAGTGACAGTGAGGCAAAGTAGAAGGACCCAACAGAGAGCAGGATAGCAATCAGTTTGAATAAATAGTCTAAAAATAGAAGTGAATTAAATAAAATACTCCTGACAAGCTGTGAAGATTCATGCAGCTGTGCAGCCACAGACACTGAAAATGGGTTCCTCTTTTTCTTTGTTTTATAAAGCTGTTCTGTCTTTGGGAATAAATACATAAATATCACTAAAATATGTCCAAGATAAAATTTCCAAGCATGCCTGGTCAGATGCTTATGGACTCAGCATTCAGCAAGATCTATTAGAGTGGCTTCAGTTAACTATTTCGTTTGGTTTCACAAGGGTTGTTCCAAGCCTTACCATTGCCTAGTGTTCTTACATCCACATCTTCTCTTCCAGAGGAAGAAAAATTAAAGCCTACAACAGATTTGAATAAGGAAGGTGAGATTTTGAAGTTTTAATACTCTCTACAGCTTTTAAAGGTGAACTATTTTCTTTCTAAACTTTTTTGGTTTTGTTTTTTTGTCTGAAGAACTATCTTAATAAAATGAAGCCTATGCTATATTTAAACAAATCTGAAACAGTTGTTGTTTACTGCATCAGGTTCACAAGTTTTTTTGAAGAGCACCCCTAGTTCCATGGCCTGAATGAGACAGCTATAGCCAGGAATGCACCTAAAAAAAAGCAGCACTGTCCTAAAGGAATTCTACTTACTATTTTTGCTTATTTCTTAACTAGTCTAATTCCAGTCTATGAGTAAAATCACACTGAGCTGTCTTCCTCCAAAACACAACTTCTTATCTTAAATACACCCAATGGTTTCCAAACATTTCAGAGACATTTCTGCTGGTCACATACACCTGGACAAAAGAGGAAGAAAATTCAAGTCAAAACTGAAATGTAACCTCTGTATATTTGTTTTTTCCAACTTTCAAGCTACAAATACTCTTAGGTATTTAGTTTCCTTCCTCATGCTCCTTCCACCTTTAAGCTTTGCCTAAAGGAGGAATGGGAGCCCAAAATCAGTACTGGAAGTAACTTTGCAGCTCTATTCCAAAGGGTCTCTGAAAAAACGATGGTTTCAAAATTTTTTCCTCCCTAGGAAATGTATAGATTTCCTCAGTTGTTATTATCTCATTTATGCGGTCATCTTATAGCAACTACAGAACTACCTTTCATGGTCATGACAGCATATTTTCATTGTACAATCAGAATTTTCTCAGTTAAAAATGCTCCAGACCCCTAATCATCTTTACAGGCCTTTGCTGGACTTGTTCTGGTATGTCTGTGCCTTACTGGGGAGCCCAGAATTGGACCCAGTACTCCAGATGTGTCTTCCCAGTGCTGAGAAAAGGGGAAGGATGACTTCCCTTGAGCTACTGGCAATGGTCTATGGTATTTGGTTAACATCTCTTTTCAACATTACTGCACATGCGCTCTTGGTATCCTAATTCTGCAAGCTGAAATCGGGGATTACTTACTGCCTGGCCTAAAGACATAGTTTGAGGATTTTCCTGGTGTTCAGAGTAACACATCCACTGTGAGGAGGGAAGAGAGGAGGGAAACGTAGCTGGTTTTTTTCAATATTTAAATATTTTGCTAATATTTAATGTGATTTTTCCTTGGGCCTTCTAGATTTCTTAATTCTGTATCTAGTAAATAACAGATGATGTGATTATTTCCTCTGGATAATCCCTGCATAAGCATTTAGCTTGTAGAACTCTATGCACTGAAGGAAATAAATTTCTCAAAGGAAAAAATATGAAGGTGCTGAAGGTCAGGCAGATATTATGGAATGCTGATGGCAAAAAACGTCTTGTTTCAAGCAATTTTATGAATTACCAAGTGTTAGGAAGTATAGCTAGGCAAAAATAGTACCACATAAAACCCTAATATTTGCATCATCAGATCAACTCAGGAGGTATTTCAGAAGGATAAAAGACTGTAGAAAACAAAGCAGTCATCTATTTATACACAGATCATAGCTAAAAAAAGTTTACAAGCTTTGACTTGGAAGGCTAAGAGACAGATAAAGAAACATAGGATAATTTTTTTTCATTACACAGTATTAAATGAGTAGCTACTCAGAAAAAATACTCTACTAATGATGCAAATAAATATGGTAAAAGATATTCTCAATACTTACTATCTGCTTTGAATTCTGCCATTAGATGCTCCGAAATCAGTTCTTCTACTGAAGATTCCAGCTTGCGCTCCCCATCAATAATCCAGGGAGTCTGAGGTAAATTCCTTGAATATTTATTGTATCTTCCTGTAAAAAACAACTATGTTATGTGTAGTAATTCTAAAACAATGCACAAAAGCTCCAGTATTTCACAGCACAACACAATGAACTTTCATCAGAGACTTGTGAAAAGAAATTTACAGGCTTGAACTTGTTTTATGGCAACAGCATTACAGCAGCAGTACAAAATGCACATTGCTGTGCCTACAAGTTTCAGCCTCTTCAGATGATCAACTTAAAGGCAGGCTTGGAGAGCCTGTTGTTGTGGTCACACCTCCAGCTATAAACATAGAAACAAAACTGCATGTAGCCTGACAATCCTGGGAATGAAAATGAAGCAGTTCCAGTGACAAGACTGCGTCAACTTAGTTCCAAATGAAAAAAATATTTTTAAAATCAGACTATGGTCTCTGACCAGCTTGCCATGGACTAAACTAGTGCGACCTATGTGTCTGTCCACCAATGTATACATGCCCCAAGTGAAGACATTCTCACACCCCACTGTTCAGGTTTCAGTCCAAGTTCTGCCATTGTCTGAAGGCTTAACAAAAGAAACCCAAACTAAAATGCTTTGGCTCATCACAAGGAAAACCATGCAAGCAACATGTCTCAATAAATTAGTACAAATTTCAAGAACCTCAGAAAGCTGGCATGTAAAGAGATTGACATCCTCTGACTGATTACAGTCATAGGCTTATGTTATGTCACACTAGCATGTGTCTCCCATGACATTATGGCAGCAACCAAAGAACAACTCTGACCCAGATGAGCTTTCTTATTGACAGGTTTTATAAGAAGTGAAAACATGCACAGAGCAAGGAACTCATTCATAAAGAACAATTAGTAGCCCCGCTGTACAAGCAAGTTTCAATTTGAAACCTTGCATATAGAAAATAAAGAAGTTTAAAGTAGCTATGCATATTATACTGCACATCTCTCATCTCCATTTTTTTTTTCATTTTCAGTATCATATTTTCCTATTTCTAACAATGTTTCCTTCCTGCACTTTGATCTGCAGAAAAACCCAGACAAACAAGTGGGGGAGCTGACTAATACTGTTACAATGGGGCAAATAAAAAAAGGACTATGACTAATCATTCAGAACTCAGCTTCACACTGCTGAATTCTCTCTCCATAAAATGGAAAAAGGAAAAAAAATTTCCTCTCAACTCTCCATTCTAATTATTTTAGGTTTTCATCTGAAAAAGAGTGCGTTAAAAAGACACAGCCGTTTCTTGGTTTGACAGCTTCTCCTGAACGTTTAAAATAAAGATGAGGAGGAAGTGCTTGGTAAACACCAAAGGTAAGGTCAACAAGGCAATACTACCTCTGAAACAGTGCTTAAAAGTTAAGAACTCAGCTCATTTAAACTACTGTAATAACAGAATAACTGCACTGTACTCAATAAGTTCTTCTACTCTAGATTTAATTATTCAATAATTAAAGACAACATCCTGCCTGACAGATCTGGTTTTTCCTTTTGGTATAGTTTGAACAAATTTATGAACTATAAATTGCAAAACCAGTCATAAACTACATGTAGAAAACTAATCCTCTGCCTCTTTCTCCATAGAGATGAATTGTGATAAATTCATCCAACAAAAAAAAAAGAAATAAAACTGTATTTGGAAAAGGCTAAAAGACACTGGTTATTTTGGATTCATGAAAATGTCCACCTAACTGTCTAATCAGATATAAAAATACACCCAAAACTGGTACGTATAGAACACCAACAAGCCTCCCATAAGTACACTCACTTTTTCCTTTTTTTATTTTCATTTTACATTTTTCTTTATTCCAAACTTATACCATTCTTTTAAATACAGTATGCTGGATTAAAATTGTAGTTGCTGTTTGTTTGTTTGTTTTAAATAAACTGCATATATTTAAATATGCAGTTGCCTATATATGGGACTGGGGGAAGGGTAGATACCCTTTGAAGGCAGATAATAAAGTTGAATTATCTCAATTCTGGGATACCAAGTGTTGCTACATTACCTGTCTAACCCAGTTATTTTGTGTGCTGTCTTGGTTTGGAAGGGACAAATGAAAAGAGCTAAGCTTTCCAAAATTAAACCTTTATTAATAGCATGAAGATTGGCCATTTTGGATAGAATAATATGCAAATAAATTCAGATGGTGAAAACTTCTGATTCCAAATCAAAATCCAAGGAAGAAAACAGCAATGACAGGAGCTTATTTATTGCAGAAGTGCCTTTCCCAGACCATGTACTTATCATGAGGGGACATACTACAAGTGCAGGACTTGCAGAGGTAAAGGTTTTGCAAAGGAAAGAGCAAGCTTTAAGAACAGGTCAAAATTCCTCATCAACTGCTCCTAGCTATGTCCCCTTAAAGAGCAGGAACACAAAGAAAGTTGTTTTAAATCGTTACATCACCCTAAGGTGTGTCTAAAAGAGAAATTTCTTCCCTCCTCCAAAGCAAAAGAAAAACAACAGCAGGGAAAATCAGGATCTTCCCATATAGTCAGTGATGTGCTCCCTCCTGCACCTCCCACAATGGGAACCCATCCTTGTCCTCATACAGCTGCCTGCAGCTCCCACTCCTCTTTGACCACATTCTACCACACACCATCTCCAAGTTTAAATTCACACTGTAAGAGCAGGAAAATCGTTTTGATTTTAGCATGCTGATCTGTAATTTCTAACTTGGACAAAATCATGTCTTCAGAAAACTCCTGGTAGGTAGATTTGTTTCTCTGATCCTTGTAGTTAATTACAGAAATTAATAAATAGCAGGAATCTTATGGGTCTTGAGGGAGTATTATAAAGTTAGGTTTAAGACAACACAGAAGCAAACAAATGGATCACTTTACCAGCCACAAAAACTGCACCGTTATTGCACTGAATATCCAGAGCAACACAGAGGTCCTTTGGTGTACTAGGGGGACATGGAAAATGCCTGTATAAAAACAATATTAAAAAATACTAGTAAAACCAGAATATGACAGAGCATCACTATAACAATAGTGGCATGAAAGTCGATGACTTCACTTACACAAAACACAGCTTCAGTATAAACTCAGTATTCACACTAAAAACTGGAACACCAAGAAATGGATAAACACTAAGCAAATCAAGAACACTGCAATGCAAAAAATTGCAAATGTCAATTTGTCATTGAACATTATCAAAGTATAACACTCTAAGGTATGCTAAAAAGAGGCACTACACTATGGCTTATAGTGAAACTAAATACTACAGAAAAAACATCTTCAGGATTCCTTACTAAATCTTTCCTGGGAATTAAAGAAAAGAACTGTGAAGACTCGATGCAATTAAGCACAAGGAACTATAGAGAAAGTGTCTACCGATGTCTTCCCACTGTTTGTGATTTTTACCATATTACAGCACTCAAGTGTTTTCTTAAAACTGAACTCCTAACTTTTTTGAAATATGGGAAAAAGTCTCATGAGGAGTTCACCCTGAAGACACTATGGTTCAAAATACAGAAGGAAGGTCCATGATTTCTAAATCTCTTTTGTGTTTTTGGAAATGTGCATGAGGATTCCTGTATGTAAATGATTGGCAATGCTACAACAAAGTGTTTTCACTTCTAACCATTCCAAATCCCGTGCCAGCCCACGGATCTGCAGTGACAATCTGCCAAAAGCACAGAGCAGAACTGTAGCTCCCACAATTTCTCCTCTGTGCAGCTCCTGAGATAATAAACTAGTGAAGGTCTTTCACTAATGGGGAAAAGACCATCAATTGTGTCTTTTCCATCCTCTATGGTTTAATTCAAGCATTTTAAGGTTACTCCTTAAATAAAATACCTGGAATGACCTTTAATTAGCAGGAGAATTGAAAACACAACATGATCTAACCAGGAAACTGGCAGAATTTAAACAGTCCCTACTTAGTATTTTTCTCTCTATCCTAACACTATACAAAATCACAATACTAAGAACTAGTTTCAGTATATACTTACTTGAGAAAATCCTCTTCTTTTATCTTCTCTAGAGCTTTTATAACTGCCATTCTAGTGAAAACAGACTGCACAGTGAAATAAAAAAGAGTCAAGATCTAAGGGAAGCTTAAAGGATATGCTTAAATAAGAAAAAAGTCCTAAAACTTTTACACCATACACTTCTCACAATACAGTTTTTTCACTTGTGTTTTGCGTTTTCTTATACCTATAAGTAACTCTGTATCAGCAAGAACTCACCATGATCTTAACCCTAACTTTAGTAAGGCAACAAAGAAAACCAAGTAATTTTGCCAAAACCTGTCCAATTAACTTTAATCACAACATGAAAGCAATACAACTAATAGAGCTGGCAGACTGGAACATAACAGTTATTTAGTTACAAAGTGAAGATTTGCCTCTTTGTTTCTAAAGACACATACAAATATGTTTCTTCACTCTCCTTTTACACAAAAAAATAAAAAGTGCCACTAACTTTCAGCAGGTCTAAAGTTACTGTTATGCCTCCAATTTAACCTTCTCCAGCTCTTCAGAATATTCAATTGCTAAGCCCACCCCTTGGTTAGCTGAAAGATATGCTAAGCATGTCTTTGTAAAATGTTTTATTTCAGATGATATGCAAGTGTGGAAAGCAAGAGGAAAAAGAGTGCTGGTTGCTCAGGTCCAAATTTACAAAATAGATTAGAAACAGAATCCTAAATCCATAAGCAGAAACCAAAACCAGCTCCCTCATTTTCAAGAACTAAGTATACACAAGCCTCAGCTTTGATCTTGGTGACAGTAGGCAATTAGTACTTCCGAAAGTAATAGTGTGGAGTAGATATCTCTCTATGAAGTTCAAAAGTTCCTTCATACTTAGAAGTAAAGGCTCTGAACAGTTGGGCTTGGCAGTTCCCCACCTCTGCATGGCAAGCAACTTCAGCATCCCAAGCTTCATGAATTCACAAGAGTGAAGTAATAATAAAAGTCATAGGAATAGTACACAATAGTGGCAGGAGCCATGACTACCATCCTCTACGTACAGACAGGTGGTGCTGCTGCTAACTCAGGAGAGGCTAACACAAAAAACACAGAATTCAGATTCCTAGAGCAGAAGCAGCAAGTGTTTTAACAGGTGAGGTGGACTTCTACTTTAGGAAGGCTGAGGACAATAAAAGGTCTCTAAATGAACCTCCTAATCAAAGCATGGTCATATATGAGATCAAACCATACTGCCAAGGGTTTTATTCAGTCACGTTTTATAATCCTCCAAGGATGAAGCTTTCACACTCTGTGTACCTGCTCCACTGTCTGACTGTCCTCATGGTAAAAAGCTTTTTCTACATCTACTCTGAACCACTCATTTCAGCTCATGTCCACTGTCTCTCAGCATTCCATCATGCACCATGATGAACAGCCTGGCTTCCTGTTGTTCTCAATGACCCTACTGTTGGTACTAGGAGGAGATGCAGCTGGGCCCTCCACAAAAACTTCTCTACTTCTCTTTTCCAGACTGAGCAAGCCCAGGTTCCTCAGCCTAGGGGACATGTTCTAGTCTCCTGACTGTCTTGGGTGGCCATCTTTTTTGCAAACTGGGTTGAAGTTTTGGAGGAAACCAGGTGAAAAATACCAGGTCACTGTTTGGAACAATTTGCTCTAACACAGAGTTCCTGGATGCCTTCAGATAAAGCTGGTCTTTCTTCTTTTAAGCATAAACTAGAGACAATAGCACTTCCCTCCCTCAGATGAGAGGGAAAACCCTTAAATTAACAGCAGGTTTAAATAAATATCTACAGCAGATAACATAAATTTTTACTCAGAACCCAGTTTTTATACCACTTCTCTATCCCTTGGAGCTAGCTTCAAGCACAGCTTCTTTGTAAGGATGAAGCTCCAAGGGTTCTTCCTTCAGTGCTGGTATTTTTCCTTTAGACTCCCCTACATCTTGTTGCCTGTGTGGTTTTAACAGACAGGTCCTGCTGGTTTAACTTCATATGGCAGGTTTTTCCCCCTTTCAAAGGAAATCAATGACACAAGCTGTAAAAATACAATCCTTTAAAAAAAAAAAAAAAAAGACTTGCATTTATTGGTAAGGTGGAGTAGAGTAAGCAGAATTCCTAGGTCAGCCAAATGTTGGTAGACTCTTCACCAGAAAGAATAAAAGGCCTTGCACAGGCTTCTGATAGAAGTTCTTCTGATCACACCCACCGTGTCCTACTTGTATCAGTGTCTCTTCAATTGTGTTTTTATTCTTACATATCCTATTCTCCATCAATGACTATGTGCATGTGCTCAGGGCCTCCAACCAGTGGCAAGGTCCCTTTTCTTTCCTGTGCCACTCCAGAGGTAGACAGGATGAAACCATCCAGCATGCACTGTGTGTTTCATTCAGATCAGAGGACATGAAAACTGCAGTGTGAATAGTCTCTTTTGACTGCAGAGTTTCATCTTCTCAATGTGACTTACATGAACTGTTTCACCCACAGAGAACTTGAGGATCATCTTTTATGCTACTACTAATGCATGACAATCAAATACCTAGATCTTAAGGGACGTATATACAAAGAACAGTCCTAGAATTATGGCCTTTAGGCAATCTGAAAAACGAATAACCTAAAGAAAAGCTCTAAGCTCTTAGTTTTCCTAAGCAGAGAAATGTTAAGTGAATAAAGGAGATACGCTTATTTTCAGAAAACTGAAAAATTGAGAGGTTTTTGATGAAAGAAAACCAGACATTAAACACGGACTTAATACCCAGATAAGTTCTTTGTTGTAGCTACTGCTGTGAAATTCTGAATGTCAAGGAAGAAATGCAATGATTATGAGATCCTACCTGTTTGTTCTTCGCTGGTTTGAAACAGTCTGGACAAGCTGAGGCTCTAAATACAGAAATAAAAATTAGCTGCTACTCTTCCAGAAAAAGAAACAAATAAACACACAGAGACCAACAGTCTGACTTATAAGCAAAGCATGTACATGGTCTCTGTACCAATATGCCCAGTATTTCAATTCCACAGCTTTGCACAGAGCAGGTTCAAAAATTAACTGTATCCTAAACAACAAATGGCAGGTGTGTGTTGCTTGATCTAAAGAGAAATCATGGACAACTCTGTGTAAACCTTTTTTGCTCTGACTAATACAAATGTGTCTCAGATTTGAGGTGGAATGGAAAAGCATACAAGTTCTGACCTTTCCAATCCTTCTTAGTAAAGGTAATGATTAATGTTTCAGTTCTGTGCAAAATTTGCTAACATCCTGAAATCTCTACTTGCTGTTCTTAGATAATGCACACCGCAAACTAGAAATTCAAATTAGTGCTTCTGGATAGGAAAATTCAATTTACCTCAGAAAAAGTAACCCCAGGTGTTCAGTACTCTTCAAATGGACGCTATTGGTTGTTTCATGAAAGTGAAAGCCAAGTCAGTAAAATACTTTTTCTGAGTACAGTAGAGGAAGTTGTTCCTATTAGTGGATTTTTATGTATGCAATTAAGAGATGATTTCTAGCCTACAACACAATTTATCATTTCATACTGGTGCTTTTTAACACCTTTGTAACTACCTCAGACTACAAGGATGCAGGTCTGAACTCCTGCTGTTACTATACAAGCAACTTGTCCGGCCAGTTTCTGATATGAAGCATCACAACTTCCCTCTTTCAAAATTTATCTATCACTTTTAAACGTAATTTCCATATATAAACTAACAAGAGCCAATTCAATCTTTCATGCCAAACCAAGGGCTTGACCTGTACATAACTGTGTAAGAACAGCTCGAGAGAGAAAAAAATGCAGATGCCTGGAGAAGTTCTCCAGGTTGAGACAAGGTCCTGCTTTGCTTCCACAAGAAACTATCACTGTCATTACTAAAGCTGTGATATTCATTACATTTACTACATTTACAACAAAACTAAACCATTGCCCCAGAACATGTCCAGAGCCAGCCATTCACATATGCAGAATGCCTTGACACCTGAGAAATTACTAGGTAATTAAATTAGGTAATATGCTGTCACTTCAGGAAAATTTCTAAAAACTTAATTGCTGTTTAACTATGCAACAAAGAGAAGGCAAATAAAGGGATATTGTCAAATCACATGGAATAAACCTGAGTACTTGGAATGTGGAACAGAACTTCTTCACAGCTTTCACCTCTGCAGCTACACCGCTTGAAGCGCTGACATTGGCACTGTGACATGCCTGGCATCAACATTTTTAAAAGGTCATAAAAAGAATGGAAGGATGAGCTGAAAATAAGAGGTTTCAGAGGAAGGGAAAGCACAACAGGAAACCAGAACTGGCCAAGTAAAATTAAAAGAATAAAAGGATGTAGGATCCAGAAACTTACATTTTTACAGGATTGCAGGTAATACTTTTTAGAACTGTTGTTTGGCCCTACTATTTTCTCACCTTTGTGCCCAGTATTGAAGAAGCTGGACAGGAAAAAAGTACAGCAAATGATAGTAATCATTTCTTCCTAATACTAGGTACGTCACCAAGCACACATCCCTCCACCCTAAGACATATGAAGGATGTGGCTGTTGAAAACCAAGAAGGTGGAGAATTGGGCATTCAAACAATGATCACAAATTGCAAGAAGGGGTAAAATCAGTGAAATATATAAAGGCTGCAAATAAAAACAGCGTCTTGTCTCAAGAGTTGAAGTCACTGTGTAAGAGGGAGGTCAGAAATTCTATGCTGAGCCTCTTTCTAGGCTAAGATTTAACTTGCAACAGGAGCACAACTGATGAAACTGATTGAAACTTAAGTTTTCCAGGAAGCATCAGCAAACAGGAAGAGTGAACCTAATTATCCAGAATATACTACTGCTAGATTTTCAGAAATCAGATTAAATGGTAGCTAAATTCATAGAAATATTTTGCTTTTTTGTGTATAGCAGATGCTCCACTGAACCTGTGTAATGGCTGGGGCACTTCCGTTTGTGTTCAATAACCAGCTCAGTTGTATTAAGTCACTAACTCACTTCAAAGCCTTCCATCCTATCCATGTCTCCTCTAAGAGCAAGAAAACCTACAAATAACCTCAGAAAATTCCCCCACCTGCAACTATGTGGTTTGAATTTACTTTTTAAAATTATAGAGCTTTATTGAAGAGGGTAGTAACTATGAAAAGGGCCGAAATTGAATAGCTTATCTGAATATTCTTCAACCAGTTCAAATCAAAATTCTGGATAATTCTGTTTAATGGCTTTAAAGCACAGAATTAGCCAGAGGTGGTGTAACTTTAAGCTCTGCAACTCTATCTGAATATTAGGAAGATTAGATGCAGGCCCTATTCTAGTTTAAAAATACTGCATATTCTCATCTGTAGCAAACCCAAACCAACAACATTGCACAATATTTAGATAAAGATCTTTTGTTATTTATAGAGAAACTTACAGGAAATGGCATTCTTCATCTGTTTCTGGGTGAGCAAAGACCACACTAACTTCAAACAAACTCTAAATTAAAAAAAAAAAAAGGAAGGTAACAGTTAAACAAACAGGGAGGATAATATCAAGCATCCTAATCCTTAATGAGGAAACCAGTCAAGAAGTAAACAAAAGAGAAAATAACCCATTTATTATACAAACCATCTAAAGACATTAAAACGTGTGCCATAATAGCATTTGCATTTCTGAAGTAACCAAAGATGATCTGAGAGCACTTCAGAAACATGAATGACCTACACATCATAGATACTGGCCCCATTTTGCACAAGGGGAACTGAGTCAGAGACAGTGTATGCTCAAAGCCTATTACGGTCACTAAACTTAATAAACCTTCTGGGAGAGCAGTGCGTAGCGTGGAACAAAGATAAAAACCCTGTAGTAGTCACCACTGTAAAATTTTGTCAGGGGCTTCGTTTGCAATGAGTGGATGGCCTTGGGGCAAAGAAAGGCAACATGTCCTAGTGGATTGACAGCTAGACCAGAAACTCTAGTGTAATCTTAATTCTACCCCCAATTCCCTCTTTGGCCTTGGGCAAACAACACTCATTACTTCTGTTATTCAGATACTAGAATACCTCAAGAGGGCTATTGAAAAGATTGGCTAATATTCAAGTGCCTTGTAGATAAAAAGCACTAGACAAGTGCTTCTTGCACAGTGATGTCTGGAGTGGCTCCGTGCCTAAGTGTTGTAGAGCTTTTGCTAACTTGGTATGTCAGAAGTTTGCTTCTTCTTGGATCATCGTCAGGGTAACTGAACATTTTTTTATTCACTAAGACAAAAAGGATTCTCTCAATTAGCACCCCTGGGAAAAGACAATCTGTAATTATTATGGAAGCTCACAAATCACCATAAAGACCAAGTGAGTCGAGTCCTGGAGTCAGTCCTGTGACAGATGACAAATAGAAACTGCAGAGTTCTTTTTCCTCAGTAGGCATTTTAGCCATATTTGCAAAAATTGCTCAAAATAAAGCTTATACTCAAGATTATGCTGTTTCTGAATTTGTTTGACAACACCTGAATGCTATGTTCAGTAAATAAATTTCAGAAAACTTTAAGAATGTTAGTCAGAATGTGAAAGTTGAAAACTGGGTTTGAAAAAACTTTTCTACTGCCTAGTTACAGGTATTGCAAGTTCCAACAGGCCTATCTCTAGCATTCATTAAATTGAGCAAGGACCAGTCTTTCGTCTTTCAGTATGTTTCAGAAATATATTTTATCCACTGAATTTAACTTGCTAAAAGCATGAACAATTTATCACACAGAGCAGTAACAGCACTGGCAGTAATAGGAAAGCAAAGAAAAAATGTGTGAGCATTCCTTAGCCTTCAGAAAACAGAGATCCTGGAAAATAAGAAAACTGGAAAAGTCTCATTGATGGAAGAACAATGACAGCCCAAGAACAAGAGATTTAGCAACACTCTGTGATGTTTTCAGAATATGCAATGATTTGTGTGTACTGAAATTAAGACTGGGTCCCTCAGTATTGAGAGTTGGAGATACTAATTTAAAAGACCTTTCCTCCAACTTCCTCCTACAGTTAAACTAAGAACAGTGCAATTGTTTAACTGTTGCTAAGGGGAAAAAAAAGTATATTTTCCCCCCTTAGAAGTGTATAAATATCTATACACACAAACACATGGGAAAAAAAAAAAAAAAAAAAAAGAGAAAAAAAAGAGAAAAAAAAAACAGAGGAAAAAAAAACAGAGAAAGAAGTGTTTTCTTATTCATACAACACCTTTCCATCAGCAGGAACATCCAACTTTTCTGACAACTGGGGATGAATGATCCACTTATAAGCTTCTTTCAGCTGAACAATGTCATCTTTTGCCCAGGAAAGGCCCAGTTTTCTGGATCACATACATAAAGAAATAATAACTTGCACAATAATCTGTCAAAGATCGATACATCACATACAGTATTTCAAGCCAATTTAGGACTAAATTGCCTCCTCCCTGCATTTGACCATGTAGTCACGACAGCACTTGCACACTGACACCAGACGGCGTGGTAAGGAATACCAGACCATTGACCCCACTTAAAGCACATCCAAATCCCTCAAAAAAAGTTTTGTTTTTCTGCAGGATCAGTGAGATGATGAGGTCTTTGAGTGGCCACATAAGCGTTAGTGTTAAAAGCCAAGAAGGCTTTCACCAAAAACTAGTTCAGTATCCTCAGACTAACTTTGAGGCAACTGGATTCCTTTCCTTTTGCCCACAAAGATAATTTATCCATTCAAATAGACTCTAGTATGTTCTCATTTGGCCAGAAATGAGTGTCCTGGAGCAGAGCAAAGAATTGAGCATTTGCATTGATTCCAAAACACTGAGATATAAAAGAAGAGTCAAACTTGACTTGTGATCACTGCACTAATAACTTCTCCACCACTGATTTTTCACCATTACCTGACTAAAAATGTTCAGTCGCTATTAATATAAACCTGAAGAACTTTGTATTTCACTACATCTAGCATGTACAAGAAGATTCTGGCTCAAAGATGACAGCATAACACCTCTCAGGACCATTCAGCTAACTGAAAGCTGTACAGCTTGAGAGACAGCCTGCACTCAAGCTGATATGCCTGGTCCTAGCTATAATCACACTATGAGGCAAAACAGATGAGAAACTCCAATTAAGGTCAAACCAGGTAAAAAAAATCAAACAAGCAAAAAAACAAACCAGCTGCCATCTTACCCTTCATAAGCATCAAGTAAACTGGACAATAGTATAATAACAAGACTATAAAAGCAACTTCTTGCCTGCTTAACATTTATTTATGCAAAGGGTGTCTATAGAAAGAAGGTCTTGTCAGACATACACTGAAAGCTATAATATTAATAGAAAAATAAAATAACAGCACATCCCAATTATTAATTTCTTTATGAGTTGCTTTGAAGGTACAAAGTAAGTTAAAATCTTAGCCAAGGACAAAGGAAGGCAGTTTAAATATTCCACAACTGTTAGCAGAAGTACCCTTACATAAAAGCAACTATCTTGACCTTGAAAACATAGCATTAATTGCTCAGTTAAAATGTGCTCTTAACATACATGTCTCAGAAGATCCACTATATTAAGTGGTTTCTCATTTCTGCTATGCTGGAAAAAAAGTTATAGTAGGAGTATCTTTCCTTCTCTAAATCTGGATAACTCTCTCATAGAAGTGGTACGAGAGTTGCCAACAGAAATTACTCACCCCATTTCCTGTTTTACCAGCAGCCAAGTAGCACGCTATAGATCACCAGCCATGCCCAGGAAGAAGAGAGAGTTGGGGAAAAAAAAAAAAAAAATAAGGCAAGTGAAATAAAGCTCAAAACTCCCAACAATTTGAGAGACTGTTAGCAGAAGGAAAAATGTTTTTAACACTCAGGATGAAAAGGAATTATTAGGATTTTAATTTAGGTTTTGCTTTAAAGTATAAAGATAGAACTAGTGTTTTCTTTTATTTGTAAGACATCACTTTGCATTTCACTTCAAATCCTATCCAGCTTTGAAATAAAAAGGATCACATAGCATTAAACACACTCTGAAACTTGCTATTAATGCTCTAACTACAAAAAGACTGACAACCTCTGTCAAGTACAACTGGCAGTTATCTACCATACAGAGTAATAAAAAAACAAATGTCTAAATGGATAATATATGAAAACTGTTTTGACACAGAAATAAAAAACAAGCAAATATTCAGTGTTTGGGTAACCACAAACCCTTTCCCTGGGGATTCCCATCTGATTTGAAGCATACCACTTAGATGAGACATAGATTAAGAGAAAGATGAGGATCAGAAGGAATAATTCTAAAACTCAGGAGGAAAGCTTTAGTACAAACACTTAAGTTCATTATCAATTTTTTCACACTGCATACATAGGAATGGCTGGAAGGTGTGATTAGAGAACCATGGGCAACCTTAAATACTCATTTTTTATTTCAAATTAGCCCTTTTGGTACTTTGCACAGATTCTCTGTGAATGCCACTTCAGCAGCTCCTGATACACTTCTTTAAGCAAAGGGTCCAAGAAGTAGTTTTGCTTTACATGTGTGCAATTATCCCATTATCATAGGTTAATTCAGGGACCTCAGGAGGTCTCTGCCAATGTTGTGCTTATAGCAGGACTGGTTGTGAAATCAGACAAGGTTGTTCAGGGCTCCACCCAATAAGTTCTGAAAAACCTCCAGTGATGGAGACTGAATCACCTCTCTGGACAGCCTACTACAATGCCTGGACAGCCCTCAATCTGTGCATTGTAAATACTTCCTCAAACTCTGCTCCCCTCCCTTAGCAGCCTTATATATGTGAAGAAACATAATGTAGGAGGTATAATGTAGGTGCAACACTGCCCAGGAAAGAAGACCAGGTGTTCCAGCCAAGAAATGGAACTCAGCGGTGTTATATACAATTAATAATTAAGCAGTGTTACATTAACAATTAATAACTGTTAATAAGAATTAACAATTACTATAACAAAAGTCAAAAGCAGAATAAAAATTATCAGTGCTATTAAAGAACAACAGAAAAATTCTAAAGTAAGCACAAAGCAGTAACCGCCACTGAATCCGTGCACAACTAGCAGACCTGAACAAACCTTAAAACAATCAAGAAACTGAAGTTTTCCAAACAACACTGCTTATGCCAAAAGCTTCCAAAAGCACATCTTTCCCAAACTTTGGTTCTGGAAGCTAAACATTTCAGGGGTGCAACTCTTTGCAGTCTCACTCCCTTCTTTTTGTACTGATACATTGATTTTACAGGATAATCTATTACTTCAGATTAGTAATTGTTATGTGCTTTAGGCTTTAAATTTTGCCTCTGCATGGGCCAAGAGTGACTGCTATTCTCTGCACCACAATAAAAACAGATGTCAGTAAAGTGAAATGCATTACAGTTAAGCAGAAGTTTGACTTTGATCTCAAATGGCCTATTAGATTTTAAATTAAGTGGGGAAAAAATTGACGTTGGACACAGGTATTCAGAAGTCCTGTATAATGTTTCTTTTTCAACAGAATGCCTATCAGTGCAAAAGGAATTATTAGGAAGAGAAAAATTCCTCTCAAAACTTCCTACAATGAAGCAACAACAGTAACATTTTCAGTCCTTTCTCTACCAATAACAATATACATTAAGACAGGAAGGATGTTATTTAACTAACAGAACCTCTACTGCCAGTATACAATCTGGACACCTAGATTTACCATCACCACTGAAGATTAATTCCAAGAACTAAATGGTTTGGCTCAAAACAACTCCAATTGGGAAAAAAAAAAAAAAAAAAAAGTAGTATTTTTCAATCTGTGGACTACTAGTAAAGTGTCAGAGAAAGGTGACTCCACACATTTGTCATGCAACCATATACACATATACCAGATTCAAAAGAGTTGGCATCTTAAAAGTAGCAAATACCACTGATTTAAATTCTTCAGAAGTTAAATCCCTTCCCTGTCTTTCATTCTTCATATGTGGTGTTTGGAGAATAAGCTTCCCCCAAACTCTGCCAGAAGAATTGCTACTGTTAAGGAAATAATTCTAATGAAGAGATTTGAAAACATGTATCAATCTTAAAGGAGCAGAGCCAGGACACATCATCCTTTCATTGATATCAGAAGGAACCACATCATAGATCTACATGCTGATCAAGGAACTCAATAAAAAATGTCTATTATCCCTCCTTTGGTATAATTAAAAAAATTAGACGATCGTAAAAACATTGTTTCAAATATTAAGAGGAAAGAGGGATTGTGGAGAGAAGACACAAACTTTGTTAGATACACATAACTGCATGCTACTGAACAAAATAAATGCAGTTGTGTTGATGGAATACTGCTTACTCAAATGCACTGTGATTCATTATCCTGTGTATGTGGAGGGTATGAGCAAGACTGCTTCACAAAACACCATGAAGTATATAAAAATCTTGCTTGCATAATAATCCAGATAAAATCATAAATAAAAATAGCTTCCAATTGAAAATTTCTTGAACATAACTCTGAACTAGAGATTATGATAATCCCAGAACTGGGTCTAGAAATCTGCATTTGACAAATGCCAACTTAAAAAATCTCATACGCCTTGATGTAAAGCACATGTAGGATTGGTACCTGGTCAGGTAGCTAACCTCACTCCTTTTCCCTATTTTATGGAGATGCAATACCAAATAGTGAAAAATACTGCAAGTATCTATGCTAAAATGAGACAACCGGAATTTCAAATTTCATCTCCTCTCTCTTGACTTCAAAGTTTAAAAAGAATTAAAGACATTTCTTTCCCCCTGCAATTAAGAGGAAACAATAGATTAGGGTACTGTGAGCACAGAAGCCAAAAGATCCCAAATTCCAAATCACATTCAACCACCAAGCCAGCCAAACCCCTCTACTCCTATGCCTTCATTCCCCCACTCCACTTTCTCCCAGCTGCACGTGAAGCAGGGGAGCAGATCCCTCTACTTCATAATTACTTTATGTTTGTGAAGTGGTTTGAAAATGAAAAATGCTCATTACAGTGCTCAAGCCTGCAGGGCAATGCTTAACAGCAAATATATTTCTGAAATCCACTAGCTCAGGCACTATATTGATTACAAGCTGCAGGATATTATTCTAATGCTATCTGAGGGATCACAGTGGCAACAGTTGAAATACCATGTGCAATCCCAGCCACAGCATTTTTTCACTGTATTAGAAAAGAGCTTCGAGATGGGGAATTCCATGATGAGGTATACACAGTCCTACAGGGAGTAATGACTACAGATGCTATTTGCATCAATGTCCTTTTAGTAAGTACCAGGATGATGGATCACAACTGAGACTACAGACATAGCTAACAGTCACCTTTTTGAAGGGCATGACTCACTTCATATTCTAATATAGTTGTCTGACATAAACTTGGGACTCCTGTATTTGACTTATTTTAAATATCCTACTTGTGGGGAGAGTTTCTTTGCATTACAGATACAAATATTATGTGAATTTAGATTCTATGACCCACTCTTTGTCAGCTCCTATCATACATTTTAGACTTGGCAGGATGACAACTGACACAATTAAATTAGTTGAAGGCAGTAATAAAAAGCAGTTTCTGTTTTGGTTTTTTTATTGAAAAGAAGTCAGAGAAAATCTGTGTGTCACACAAAAGGTCAGTGGGAGGGAGACTGTCTTCAGGGTGTCCTTTTATGATAAAATTACATATGTTCTTATAAAGTGCTGTTCAAAGAATTAAAAGCAGAATGTAACAAAAGACCTCTTTTTAATACAAGCCAATTTGAGATATTTGGAGGTATTCCGTTACTTGCTGTTTTTCTGTAACTAAACCAGTAACTGTTTTTAACAACTATTTTTTGAAGTGATAAACAGACAGGTAGTAATTAAACTCCCATGGTTTTAAAGAGCTTCTTTCTCCACCATCATTCATTTTCATACCTTCAGATAGAACACACATACATAAACAGCTTCTTTAGGAGTTAGCAAGATTGAAGAGAGAGAACAGAAGGGACAGCAGAACTTCCTAATGCAGACCTGCTCACAGACAAACAAAAACTGCTTCCAAAGACAACAGATCTGGTTTTGGAGCTTCCTACTAACTCATCTCACTCCACCTATTCATCTCTTGACCCACACCACAACCTTTGGTTGTATCATGCACTGTAGTATTGTTTGTTTGCTTGAGCATAATGACAAGATAACTTGAATGAAGCAGATGGGCAGGTTAGAATTGAATCTCACCCCTCATATGAAACCAGTAATCTATTGCACTTAGAAGACAAAGGTATTATAAAGCACTAAATCTGGGATTCTATCAACTGCATTTGCCAAGTCAGTTTTCCAAGTCCACACAGTCTCAGTGTATCATCCAGATTTCAATCAGCAAGAGAAACTCTGAAGCAAACTACTGTTTTTGGCTTCTGTTCACATCCAGGGCTGCCTCAAAATCAGACAGAAGCACTCCCAGTGCTTGTTCAGATGAACAACCCTGAGCTAGAACTGCGATGCAATGACACCCTCTACCGAGGTATGCTGGCAAAGACCCACTAAGACACAGAGGAAGAAGTGCAGCACCACATTTTTCTTTCCTTGCCTCGATCGATATATAGCTAAGCTACTGAAAACAATCAAAGAAGCAAGCAAAAAGTTATTTTTAAGATAGATAAACTATAGCTGTTCAGCTAAAGATGCATAATGGAACTGTATTAAGAACCTGATAACCCAGAAGTGCAGCTGCGACTCCAGGTAAAGATTCTGTGCAGCACTTTTTTTTTTTTTTTTTTTTTTTTTTTTTCTCTTGTTGAAGCTATAATAAATAAGAGTAAAGATGGACTCAGTAATGAGTAGCAAAGGGAGACTGGAAATGCAAAAGACCTGATCAATATTACCCTAAAAATAATAGGGCTCCTCTTTTTTTTAACACCTAAGCTTATACCAGGCATAAAGTCAGAATAAGGCTGATCTACATTTGGAATTTTATAGAGGACTGCAGGCACACAAACATGCATCTGTACACTTGCCTATCCTGAAAGAGCTTTTTTGACAGATCTCATTTTTTGGATGACCATAAAATCAAATGAGAATAACAGCAGTTCATCCAAAGAGAAAGTTCTGGTATTATTTTACCAGACACAGTGGCAGCCGAAGCAAACACACCAAGTATGCTGAATTTCAGGTGGGAAAGAGAGAATCTTATGTTCAAGCAGACTTAGAAGTATGTTAGCACAACAAAGCTATTACATTGGCATTTGTCTGAGATGCCAGAACTAGTAATATAAATCAACACCAAAATTCTAATAGAGTGCTTAACAGCCAAACTGTGGGGAGCGAGAAGAGACTTCACCACAGGTTTATATATAAATCCAAGACGACCTACACATCTTTCTGCTATATTCACTAATGCTTCTACATCTTCCTACAGCAGGCAGCTACGAAAGGTTTACATGCTGCTCTTTAGAACAGTAATTTTGCATCATTTTTATAAGAAAGGAAGGGACCATCATACATCTCACAACCAAGCAAAAATTGTCATTTTATTGATCAAGCTACACTATGCATAGTCTTCTTCCTCAATTAAAAAATAATTACCCGGGGTTATACACCTTTTCATGTTATCATTATCATCATTATCTTTGGTAATTAAATGATCGAAATGTAAACAAATTGATTGATTAAAATTGCCACCAAAGTCAGTAGTTTTACAACTGCTATAAACTAGTTTTACAAATCTAGACTTTCAACAATGCCCAAGACAGGTGATTATTAAACTGTGCATTTTCTTATTTAAAATGCTGAACAGTTAAAAGAGTTAATCTTCAAATTCCTTGATTTGTATTCTGGACTACCCATTATAATTTATTTCAGGAAAGGCACCAGCTGTGCAGTCATTCTCTGAGAAGATCCACAAAGCAGTTCTGGCTCCTGTACCAAAGGGAACAATACACTGAGGGTTTAAAGAAACCCCTTTTAGATTTTCAGATGTAAAGTAACTCCTGGGCTAGATGAAAACTGAAGTGACTCAGACACTTTATTAATTAAAATAATACTCACCAAAAAGGAAGAAGAGAGCAGACTTTACTTCTAGCATGTCTTTCTGTTTTTTCTAAACAATGGCAATTAAAAACTAAATCACCTCCAGCTTGTACATTCCACAGTTACTTTCTTCAATATGCATGAAAGTTATGAAGATTGACCTGTAAACACTTACCTCCCTGACAGACAGCTGGGGGGGTAGCGACACAGAAAATACAAAACTAGTGAACTGGTAGCCAGCAGTATTAACCTTTTGGCACACCTGCAGGAGAAGAATTTTAGCATTAAACCACAGCAATGTAACCAAGTTGATAATCTTTTAGGATATTCTTTATTCTAGTGTAATCACTGTAAATCCATGTTAATTCGTATTCAGATAGATGCTGAACATACAAACCTGAGTAATCCCTCACAACTCATTGAAATGTAAGCTTTTGTTTAAAAAAATAGAAAATATACTAATAAATTGTATCCTTATTGATATGGCATTATGAGACAACCAAATTCACTATTTTAAGGCTGAGACCAATTGTATAGCAAAATCTTAGTGCAACAAATTACACCACAGTGACAAAAGGCTAGAATAGCTGACTCAAGCTCATACGATTCTACAATAAAAATATTTAAGGTCCTGAGATAAGACAGGAACAAACAGGTATCCACAGTATTAATTCATAATCGCTCTCCAGCATTAAAAATTATGTTAGTCCTTGGAAATAAAGTAAGAACCCAAACATGCATCAAATATTTTGAAGAAGGCTAGTGAGAGCTGATGGTTAAATGTCCTTGCTGAAAGTAAGCATAGATACACATGGAAAAGTCGTCCAAAAGTCAGTGATTTTAGTGAGTGTTAAAGTTGAATTCTGAGCTTTCAAGGTGAAATCAACATCTCAGATAAGGAAATTTCCTTATAAAATAAGCAGGCTTTATGATGCCTTTAGAAATGCTTTCAGATTTTCCATTGCGACACAAAAGCAACAACTATGCAAGACTGAAAGAAGTCTTGGAAGTGGATTCTGTAAATATACACGTATACTATGCCAGCAGAAATAAAAAATAAGTATCATGCACTGCAACAACAGAAACTATGTATTATGCTTCCCGTTTAGTCCCATTTTTAGTTCTATTCATGCTATTGAACTGAATTCTTTTCTAATAAAACTCTTAAACATCTCAAACGCAAATGTGATTTTTCTAGCTGATACTCAGTTTGTCACATAAGCAATTTTATTACACAGAGGTGATGGCTGTAGCACTCATTATACCCACAGTCTCTCCTATTTTCTCCATTATCTACAATTTGTTCTATCAACAAAACATTTTTTCTTGCTTTGCTTTCAATTCTTTCTCTGTGGATTTCTAAATAGTAGCACACTGTAAAGAAAAAGTTGTGCTATATGAGTTAAGCTGAAGAACACAGCAGTTGATGCCTCTTCACGTTACCTTCCCAACTAGATTATCTGTTAGTCCTTTTCCTAGGAAAATGTGCTCCTTGCAGTCATTCAATTGCACCTGCACTGATATTTTTAAAAAACGTTGTGTTATGACAAGGGTTGGGTAAAATACAGTCACGCAGCCAGATTCTTTCCCAGCTGTACAGGAGGGGTGCAAATACTGCCAAGGAGCAGAACGGAGTCAAACGGCGCCATCTACACTTCAAATATTCACATATATTCACACATATTCACACAAATATTCACATATATTGTTTGTTTCACAGTTACCTTTCAATTGTTTAACTGCATGGTGTTATTAGTCACCAGGTCTATACTGAAGGCCAAAAACACACACAAGCTCCAATAAAAGCACATATAGGGTTACTGCTGGTTGTTTACCTTTTTAACAAAGTCAGCCTCACAGAACTCCTGAAGAATTCCCAAACACACATTGCAAACCTTCACAGCAGAGTTCTCCATTGCAGTATTTTCATCATTAACAGAAGGAATCTGCTGGAATGCTCCATTGTGGTTCACGTTGTCAGGCCCTTCTTCGGTGTGGTCAAGCCTGACTCTCTTACAAGGAGGATCAACAACGTCAAAACAAACTGTATCTTCCTTTTCTTGATTGTTTTTCAGGAAGTCTTTTAAATCCTTCATCAAATCCTAACACAAACAAAGAATCACACTGCTGGGATTTTTTCCTCTTTTCTCCGATGCTGTAACAAGCACTTACAAACACAATTCTTAAAGGCAGTACTAACCACTCTGGTTTAGCCTCAGTGCCCATAAATACTAATTTGGAATTTATACCAAAAGACATCTACATAATCAAAAACCTCCAAGCTGTGTTTCTCTCACAATTTTAAACAGAGAAACTGAATTTTGCTGAACAGACTTCTTTATCATCTAAGAAGAAGAGTGACAATATTTTACAGGCCTGACTTGCAGAAATGCATTTATCTTTGTTCCCATTAATATTCAGTAAAAACAGATGTTTATTGTCTTTTCGTCATTTAGATTATGTTGGAATTTAACTCCTACAACCCCATTATGCCCATATGGCTAGGAAGAGAGTCGGCTAGCATTGTATGAGAAGCAAATGAGAGCAGGTACAGATGAGGGTGAAATTAAATACAAAGAGGAATAACTTTTTTGAAAGAGAGAAGCCTACATAAGGGATGTGGTGGTGAGGTGAGAGAAGAATAATGTGCATGTCTCTGAATTTTAGGGAGGAAAAGAAACAGAGACAAGACATAGTTCAGAAGGAAAATCTTATTAAAAGGTCTTTAGTAACAAAACCAGCAATCACTCTGTTGTTGCAACTCAGGAAAATTAGGTAGATATGCAAAGGAATGAAACATGGCATACAGAATGAACACTCCTCAAATGACAGATAGAAAATGGGAAAGGACAAGGAAGAAAGATGTTAAAAATTAATTCTGGAGAGTCTAAACTCAAACAAAGGTGAAATAATCAAGACAGTCATCAGAAGATACGACATTAGAGGCAAGGGATTATACCAAGTAAATGGAAATGTTTATTTGGCTTACACAATGAGAGAGGTCTCAAAGAAGCAACATGAAGGAGGAGCAAACAGCCAAAACCAAATTGAGGAGTACCATGCACACAAAGAAATGCAAGAATGATTGTGCACAGCTAGGAAAAATGTGAAGAACATTGAATTTCAGCACTAAGGTCAACTAAAAAGGATGCCTAATAACACTGTGTTTCATTGAAAAAGAATAATTTTTCCTTAACCTGTGCTCTGCAATACTTCAATTACATCTCCCTGCCAATTCTACTGGAAGAAGGACATATGAGGCAAAAAAGTTTGGAGCATAGATGGTTCACCCTCTGCATCACCTGCACTGCCCACAGTCCTTTTACTGCTTATTACACCAAAGGAAAAAGAGCAGAGGGAACAGTCATAGCTGCTCTACTTCAAAACTGAGAATGCCATGCTGTGCAGAAACTGATATCCCCCGGTTTTTGGTGGTTTTGGGGAATACATAGCAACTTTCCAGTCAAACTTAACATTTAACTCACAACAATGGTTATACTCTGTGATTCTTCTAATTTCTCAAAATTGTACAGTGTAGCAGCAGTTATTTTTCAGAAGACATTTTGGAAAGTGGTGTTCTCTCAGGCAAGAGCCCAAGAATACAACATCCTTCTCCTGAAAGGTAGTGCAAAGAACTCTGCAATTAGGCACTGTAATTCTAATTAGGAATACAAAGAACAAACCTTGTATGGATGTCTGTAAAGAGTCTGTGATCCCACGCAGCAGAACCTCAAAATACACCGTGGGCAAGTGCCAGTGTTCAGTAACAGCTGAACAATTGGTCTGTCCTTCTCTGTTAGAGAAGACATCCTGTGAAATTCTGAAATTAAAAAAAGAAAATAAAAAGAGGTCGAATATACAAAATTCATCAATTCAACAATGAAAGGACTCATTTGCACCATATCTGGAAACACTACTGGGTTGAGGTTTTTTTGCTAGAGAAAGTTTAGGACATGTGCTTGTCTTAAATGAAAGGCACAACAGAACTGGAAGATCAAATCAATAAGACCACTGATGTCGGGAAAACTTCTATACTTCCTAGAAGAACCTTAAGTCAAGACTTCTTACAAAGGCATGCTGAGCTTTAGCCCGGAGTTTTATCTTTGATAAAGTGCATTATGTGATGTTATTCTTTACTGAATGGAGAAGATGGATGGAACTAAAACATACTAAGCCAAAGATAAAAGGGAAATTCTTTTAAAAATTGTCGAAACTAAAGAATCAATCTGTTAAAATCACAGATGAAAAACCAGGTGCAACCCAATTTTGTCATGCAGAGACCTAAAGGGTTAGGGAATTACTTCTTATCCATTAGCTTCTTCGATTTTTTATCACTCTTCCCAGAAGTTTAGAACAGTCTAATTTCTTTGGCTGAAACATAGCAATAGACCCCCCAGCACTAAAAAAAAACAACAGAAAGAGAGGTGACGTGCTTACCCCTATTGGATGGATATCTAGCGAACTTAAGAAGGCATGTAGAAACCACAGTTGTTCAGATCAAAGGTTCAGTAAGTCTACCGTCACCCAAAGGGGGCATAAAGAGATGCCACAGGAAAATATGTGTGTGCAGGGCACACACCTCTACCAAGTGCTCTGTGCCTCTGATTATTTCTGGGTTTGGGGATTTCTTTGACCTGGTGTGTTTTGCCTGTTGGTAAACCTTAACAGATCTTTCCTCCAAACCTTCTCCCAGTGTCTATTTGAAATTATTTTGCTTCTTGAGCAAGGAATTCCATACTATCTGGATATATATATCTCCTGGATATATACATATATATATCTATATCTCCTGATATATACTGATAGATGAGCCACCTGACTTTGTTTTGTGGTTAGCTCCTGTAAGCAACAGTTGATATCCGTCTAGTTTTTGTACTGCAAGAGACAGTACAGAAGCAGGATATATTGGTATCCTCCAGGCCAGCCAAAGTTTGTTAAACCTTTGATGCCTTACTCTACTCAGGAGTATCATACACAGAAATATTTCAGGCATAGAAAACCTTCACAGTTTAGGAAAAGTTTAGGAAAAGATATGAATTCATTTGGTTTTTTTCATTATTTGGTTTCTTTATAGGAAGTGATATGAACCAAGGGTTAGCTAGAAAATTCCAAACCTGCTATTAAATAAATAAATAAACCCGAACCAGGTTTACTTTCAGGTAACTGTTCATGAGCTACATAAGAAACATTGCCACGGTAATGTTTCTCGCTACCATGCTCTGAACCAAGAGATTTAAGAAGAAAACCCCTGAGAAGCTCCTCAAGGAGCCTGCCGCTTTGCATCGGCCTGGTTCAACGCCGGTCACACGGCGCGGCTGGGTGGGTGACGACACCTGGGGACACCGGTCCCCAGCGCTCCGCCTTTCCCCTCACCCTTGAACGCCGAAGCTACACATAGATCGAGACGAGGCCATCCCGGCTGCCCAGGGGGAAACTCCACACCCCACCTCAGGCTTTGGGGGAGGGAGCCGCACCACACGTACCGCCCACTCCCACTCCCACACCCACCCACCCACCGGCGCACGCCCCGACCGTTAGAACCGTTACACTCTGAGGGGCGCCTCGCGCGGGCTGAAGCAGGCAGGGGAGACGAGAGGAGAGGAGAAGGGTGGGGGGAGGAGGAGGAGGACATGGACCGCTCAGCACCGGGCCGCTCCGCTCGCTGGAGGCTCGAGGCACCGCGGATGGACTCCGCGTTGTTGCTGCTACCGCTGCCGCCGCCCCCAGTCCGCTCCCCCCGACACCCCGGGGAACAGCAATCACCTCACGGCGCCCCTCGCTTCGCGCCGTGGCCTCTCCTCCCTCCTCCCTGCTTTCCCAGGGCTGCTAGCGGAGCCGGCAGCAGGTATGGGTAGCTGCGAGGCAGAACGCATCGATGGGCCGAGAGCGGCGGCAAACCCTGCCCCAACGGGCGGCTGGTGAATAGCTCTGCGCTCCCGTGTCGAGTCTACCGGGTGGGCGGGCAGGCGGAGGAGCACGGCGGGCTGGGCTGGGCCGGGCCGGGCTGGGCCGGGTCGGGTCGGGGGCCGAGTGGGGAACGCAGCCGGGTGGAGATGGCGTCGCAGCCGCCGCCTCCTAAACCCTGGGAGAACCGGCGGCTGGCGGGAACCGTGGCGCCGGCCTTCCAGTGAGTGCATGCGCCGGCCCCCTGGTCTCTCCGGCCTGTGGCACGGTTGGGTTGTTCGTCCCCTCAGGGCTGCTGCGCCTCTCTTTCCCCATTCAGGCCTCCCGCCTTGGCCTTCTCCCTTGCGGTGAGCTCAAAGGTCGGGCAGTGCCTCCAGGAGCCGGTGCCTAAGCAGAGCCTGAGGGGGTTCGTTGCTTTGGGTGGCTGGGGGATGCAGGGGGTGTGTGTGTTATCTCCTGGGGTGGTTTGAGGTTGTTGTTGCTTCGTTGAGGGGTTGTGTGTCAGGCGGGGAGGGATCCTCTGGTAGATCACCCTTCTGAGCGGGGAAGCTGTAAGAAACTGCCGAAAGGTTCTGGTGTCAACCCCAGCTTTTGAGTGTAGAAAGCTGCCTGTTTAATGTAAGGAAGGTAAAGCTGTATGGGTTGCGGGGGACCGTACCTGGATATCACGCAGCTTTTTAAGTGTGTGTGCCTCCATGGGAGTGGAGAAGCTCTGTCATCCCCGGGAATTGGTAGAGATGTGTAAATCTGCTTCAGGTGTGTTCACCCGGGAATCTGAGCTTTTTCAGAAAATCCAGCCTGCTCACAGTGGAGGATATTGTACAGCAAGTGTTTGCCAACCCCTGCCTTTATATCAGAAACCAAGAAAAGCTTTCCAGTTGAAGATGAGCCTTGTTTTTCTTTGTGTGCTAGCGATTGTAATTAGAGTGAGCTGAAACTGGGCAAAAGGTTAGCCCAAGACTAAAACATTCAACAGAAACTTTGCTTTCTCACTGCAAACTAATGCTTGCTGAGCAAGAAACTGGATGTTAATCTTGGTGGGGTTATCTGTCTCATTTTAAATTGCGTCAAGCAGCTTTAAAGTGGGGAGTCCTAAGATAACTACTGGGGAGGGGAATGTACTGTGATTTAATAAGTTACAGTACTTCTGTTTTCTGTGATAATTTATTTTTGCTTTTTTTTTTTTAACCACTAAATTCTATGATGAAAAAAACACTGTAAAGATAAAAATACTGCTTTTTGCGGTGGAGACATTTAAGTTTTGCTGAGAGGAGGCTGTGCCTTACCTTACACGGAAATAGCAGCATGCCTCACACTGAAAGCAAAGCAGAAGGATGCAGCTCTCTAGCAATTAAAGCTTGACTTTCCTTCTTCTGTTGTTTGGTCAGTTTGTTTTGGTTTTCTGTGAATTTAATGGACTCCAGTGAGGCGGTAAACATAGGTGTGTGATAGTTTTGAGAACGGGGGGGAACTAAAGAAGGAGGGTTTCATACCCAGAGAAGGGCAGAACACAGAGGGGTCAATATTCCCTCCCACTTCCTGCCCACACTCTATGGAGGTCAGGCAGGCCAGAGGCCCGGTTCTGGTTACTCCTCACCCCCGCTCCTCGCTTCGCTGCTCTTCCCCTGCGCTCCTTTACCATCCGCTCGCCACCTGCTCTCCAGAATCCGTATCTGTCGGGGTGCTGGGACCCCTCTCCTGAGTCGGCCCTGCGGCAAGGGGCCCTCCAGGCACCTATCCCCGCCATCAGCGAGATGGGGTTGGATGTATATTTGTATATCTGTTCCTTATCCCACGTGTTATTGCCTTTCCCCTATTCTAGTAAACCTGTTTTCAGTTTTAATTTCCAACTTACTCTTGTCATTATCCCACTTTAATCTCCCCTTGAAAGGAGGGGGGAGTAATAGAGAATAATTCTGTCCTCTGGTTTTTGGTCCGCCCAAACCGCTAAGCCATGACAGTAGGAAGTGACCAAAATGTTTGACTTTTAGGATGATAATATGTGATTAGCTTTTGAATGAAGTGGAAAAATGTTGGCTAGCTGCCTGACAGAATTCAAGTCCCAGTCTAGTACTTGCAGGGTCTTATTACAAAGGAGGTAGATAAAATGGCTTAAACTTAGAGATATAGAAATGAATAAAAGTTTACTAAAGTAACAGCAAACTATTAAGTCATAATACCTTTCCGTCAACAGCCAACTATAATAGATACAATCCCTTGACATGCTACATAAAGGTGATTAGCTAGTTTGGGTAGAAGGACAAATTGAGGGACCCAAAGGCTTTGCATATATTGTTGTATAATTACTTGGGTTTTCAGTTAAGTCACACCACCCTTTACCATCAGCACGGATTTAAAGGAGCTCTCAAACTTTCTTTCTGATGTATCATTGGCTCATTGTGTAGAGGAGCTGAGAACAAGCATTGGAAAAAAAGTTTTCAGATTGAAAAGTTCATAAATTTTATCGGTGGTGCATATGAGAGGTTTTTGTGTGTACAAAAATTACATAGGTGTTACAGCCTCAGGTTTGTTGGATCTAGGTGTAGCATTTCATGTTATCTTAGTCATACAGTAAGTAGACTAAAAGTTTTTCCACATATACATTTCACATATGTGTACATTGGTTCCACATTTACACTGAATATATCATTAGGTTGGCGGTTTCTCCCTGAAAGACCTGACTGGAATTTTTACTTCCCACAGATGTTGTGCAATGTACTGTTCGGCTACCGTGTCCTCTGTCCTGAAACACACAGTCATATTTATATAGTTAGCCAAGAACTCTGGAGAAATGAAAACATAAATGTGAATTTTGAGTACTGATCTTGCTTCTCTGGATTTGTTTAGGTCTGCTGACTTGGGTGACAATGTGCTGACCAGACCTGGACAACCCACAGTGGCACGAATACCTCCACCTATTTTGCCAAGACCATCACAGCAAACAGGAAGCACTAGTCTGAGCGCTTTCAGGCCAGCATATAGTAGTTCTTTTTCTCCAGGCTATGGTTCATATGGAACCTCTTTTTATGGAAGCTATAGTCCTTACAGTTATGGATATGGTGGTTTGGGCTATAACCGCTTCCGGGCAGATGATATTCCTCCCAGCAGGTTTGTTCAGCAGGCTGAAGAGAGCAGCAGAGGTGCATTTCAGTCCATTGAAAGCATTGTGCATGCATTTGCCTCTGTCAGCATGATGATGGATGCTACCTTTTCAGCTGTGTACAACAGTTTCAGAGCTGTTCTGGATGTAGCGAATCATTTCTCCCGCCTCAAAATACACTTCACAAAGGTGTTTTCAGCTTTTGCTTTAGTGAGAACTATAAGATATCTCTACCAACGTCTACAACGATTACTGGGTTTGCAGACGAGCTCAGAGAATGAGGATTTGTGGGCTGAAAGTCAAGGGACAGTAGCTCGTGTTGGCCTTGAAGACAAGGTTGTTAGCTCTGCAAAATCCTGGCCCATTTTCCTTTTCTTCGCTGTGATAATGGGAGGTCCCTATCTGATTTGGAAACTGCTTTCTACATACAGTGATGAAGAAACAGGTAAAGATGATCTTCAGTGTAAGTGCAACATATGTTGTTCCTTTTGTTTGCCACACATGTAGCCATTGATCTTATACTACAGTAATATAAGCTAATAGATACTGGGGTACAATACTGAGTTTTAGGCATGTGAGACAAGCATCAGCCTGTTCAAGTAGCATGTTGTTGAGTTAGGATGCAGTTCCATGGTAAGTTCTGCATGATTCCAAAATTGTAGTTCCTTCTATTTCTGTTTCATTTCTATTGGTCAGGGAGGAATGTATTGTTTGGATTGACTCAAGAAATCACACTTTGTTACTCCTGTCAGTTCTCTATTGGAAAAATTTTAGCAAAGATCTTAAGAAGCTTTCTTCATTTTCTTTTCCAAAAAACCAACAAACCAAACTTTATAATTCAAAGCAGATAAGCTTTTAATTTCTATTTTGACAACAGCATCTAGTAACTGGGCAAGTGGAGAAGATGATCATGTGGTTGGAAGAGCAGAATATGATTTCAGTGCGCTCTCGGAAGAAGAAATTTCTTTCCGTGCTGGTGACTTGCTAAGATTAGCACCCAAAGGTAAACTTTTAATTTTGTATTTTATGTTCTAATCACATGTGAAGTAAGTCATTTTATTAGAGCCTGAAAATGAAGTAAAAAACTCTACCTTACTTGGCCAAACACCTCATCCACACTTACTTTTTCGCCCTGATAAGTTATTATTTCTGTTGCAATAAAACTTAGTAAGTTTTTTTTAATTACCCCAAGATACAACAAAACCTAAACTTACTCAGGGGGTGTTTTGTGACTACCCCTGTAGTTACCTTTGCCTCACATATGCTGCACAGCTGTGAAAATCCCTGAGCATTTGCAGTACAATGTGTCATGAATTGCAGAACGACTTGAAGTTCAGAGTCCTCTTCAGATTAACTCACCAATGCAGACCCTAGTTGTTTCTCTTTTGAAGTAATTTGTATTCATCTCTTGTCATTTGTGTTATTTTCTTTCTGTGATGAGCTGGTTGTGTTATCTACCTTCTGTTGCATTTGTGACTCAACGGCAATGTATTTTGAATTATTTAGTGCCTTGATGCATCTGTGTTTTCTTCTTCAGAACAACAACCCAAAATCCGCGGTTGGCTTTTGGCTAGTTATGACGGCCAAACAACAGGACTTGTGCCAGCTAATTACATCAAAATCCTGGGCAAAAGAAGAGGTAGGAAAACAGTAGACCTGCAAAGGATTACAGAGCAACGGCCAGCCTTTACCAGCACATCTGCTAGAAGATCCACTGCTACCATGACTTTAGAGGAGCAGGAAGCTGCTTTTGATGCTGCTTTTGCTGAAAGTAATAAAGTTCCTGTTGCATCTGATTCCACTGTGGTTAGTGGAGAGAAACAGGAACTCTAATGCACTTTCATTAACAAAGCAACTGAACTGTGCTTTATTGATAAAACTTAGGGTTTGTTGAAAATCTGTGTTGTAGTAGAACACTGGTGGGTCTGTACCAGTTATTGCTGCTACTGACTGGTGAAGGGGTGGAGAAAGGACTGCTCAAACTTGTAGTATTTATTTTTGACTCAACAAAGGCTGTACATTAGTGACTCTACCCAACCACTGGGCAGCAGCTCTAATAGCTTGAGACAAGAGGAACTGAGGCATTTATAACAAAGTGAACAACAACAAAAAAAATAGGGGCTGCTGGCCTGTTCTTGTTAGGGAGACAAACTCTTGGTGCAATCTGGAGATTAATGTCCAATCTTCTTTGTAATGTTGGCTTGACAAGAAGCCTCTTCGATAGCTGTGCAAAGGGAAGGTCGATTTTTCTAAGATGACTTCTAAAACTGGACATCAAGGACCATCAAATAGTGCTAGTACATTGTTTTGCCTTGAAGGGAGGGAGAACTGCTAGAGATTAGGTAACGCTATGGAGGTTGCTTGCTTTCCTAAGAAGTAGGGCTTCTGTCATAAAGACCTTGGCTCTTAGAAAAAGGGACCTGGGGGAAAGGAGAGAGAAATACATTTAAAAAGGAAGAACAGTGAAGTTCTAGCTTCACTTCAGTAGAAGTTGTAACCAGCTCCTTTTTGTTTAACAAAGTAACATTAGTCAGTCACTTTCCAGCACACTTACTGATTGTAGCCTTCTGTGCTAAGCTAACTTTTCATTACTCCTAACCATTTTGTAGTGCAGCCTGTTAACTGTCTATCAATAGTTCATCAACTACTATTTGCATTACAGCTTGCTTCTGTTCATCATTGTTTTTATATGAATGTCAAAATATCTATCCTGCCTTTTAGTGTGGTTAGGAAAGCACTGGGTTGGGGGAGTGGCAAAGAAAAAGAAACATTTCTTGCTTAATTGTCTTGGTTATGCTGCCTTTCAGGTGGTAAATTTTGCATCTGCCCATAAAAATTGAGGGCTCTGGTTCATCAAAAGCCATAAAAATATTCAGACTGTTTAAAATATGTACTTTTTTTCATATTGATATTTGAGAATTCTCTATTAAAATACTGTTTTGTTTTTTTAATGAAGCAAAGATAATTAAAACCTTTTCTTGTAGCATAAATGTATAATATTGAGCTTCTGAAGGTTAGAACAAGGGATAAAATAACTAAAGCTGGTCTTAATCACTAAAATAGCTTCACTTATTTCTTTTAAAGGTAGTCAGAAGCATTAGTAAAAGTAGGGCATGTGCCTTTGCTTAATTGATCCAGTACTTTGACTGTTTCTACGCAAATCTTCACCACCCATTATACATTAGCAGAGTTTTCAGTGTTTATAATTTAATTGCATTTCCTGGCCTTGAGTTCTCAGAATTCTGTTCACCACAACAAAACTCTGACAAGAAAAATTGATGTGAGTCCAATTTTACTGAGGTGGAGTGGCTGGGAAGACAGATATTATGCTAGAACCTTGGATTATGAAGTGTTCTCTGAATGGCTGTTGATGATATTAAGAACATTGAAGTCAATGTTCTCAGGTATCTGGAGACAGTGCAAAGAATCTTTTTTACAATATTGTTAGATCTTCAGGTGCAGAAGAGTAGTTAAAGGGAAAATAAAAACTTGAAGCTAGATTTACTAGATTTAAAATGGAGCATGTTGCTGAGATGTTTCCCTTTGTACTAGGGCATTGAAGAAAACTGTCTAGATTTGGAAACTACATCTGTTGCCGAAATAAAAATAGTGAACAGTCATGAAATATAAAATAGAGAGAGGAAAATAAGGGAGGAGGGGAAGAGAAGTATCAAGTGTACACTTCTGCTTACAGTGTGTATTCACAGAGAAAATTAATTTTGTGTTCTGAGATGTAATTACTGGCCTGTCAGCCTCCATTGTGTCAGTAAAAGATTTCAATCAGAGGAGGGTTCTTTTAAAGAAAAGAAGAAATAAACTCCAACCTTTGTGTAGTGTATCCATTCAGTTAGATTTCTGGTTTCCTGCTTACAACAAGTTGGGAAGAGTGTACCATGATGTTTGCTGGAATCCTTAAATCTTAGTGATTTTTAGAAAGATGAGTTTAATTTCTCTTTCAGGTCATACTGTTTTGAAAACAATTCTTTTAGTAGGAGGATCAGTTATTTATAACTTGACTGAATTCTCTTTATAGTAGTTTGACTTAGTCTACCAACTGCTAATGTATCTGCTAAATCTTGACAAGAGTTTTGATCCTTTCAATCTTGTGATTAATGGAAAAAGAGCAGTCTCTGAGGAAATGAAGTAAGGTTTTTAATTCACAATTAATTGTACTGATTGATGAAGAGGTATTAAAATTCATTGAAGTAAAATGTATAATGTGCTTTAAGATTTTATTTGGTTTTTCTATTTAATGCAAAAACTAGCATCAGGGAAAAAATGCGAGTACTACAGTTTCATGTGGGTAGAAACCCACGTCATGCAGGCTACAGAAAAAAGTATCTTAGTGAATGCTGGCTGTAGAAGGGAGGCTAGCTGGCAGGCAGGCTGCTCAGGACTTGCACAGCTTTAGGAAGGTGAGACTAAAAGCAGGTGTGGCTGCAAGAGGAGTGAATAGAAGACGAGATCAGAAAGGAGGTTCTGTTGAAATATTTCTGAACTTACACATTAGGTGATTGACTTTTAATTTAAGGTCTGTACATCCTAAGTTACCTTTATGTTATTCTTTGGTACTACTTATATACCTGTAACAAACGTAGAGGTCTCCAACAGAGCTATGAAATTTGTTTAGATAAGGATTTAGTGTAATCTTAATTTAATCTGATTGATACTATTTAGTATACCAACCATTTTATGCTTAAATTCTGCCAGAACTAATGACTGATGCCACTTTTCACTGTGTTTCTGGGTGCCAGCAGTACATGAACATGCACATGTTTAGGTTTCTGAATTATATATTAAAAATACTCATTTAGTAAATTGTAATAAATTGTCCACTTCTTTTTCACAGGGTCAAAACCTCTTTGTTCCGTGGAGCTAGACTGCAGCTGAGCTAGTGAGATAGTTTTTATGTATTTGGCAACCTCAGTGAGGTTAGCTAGTCAGGTAAATACAAAACCAAACAATTTTGTAAATTGCATATGTTTGCAATGGAAATTTTCCAGAAAGTGTACAAACTCAGAAACCAACACAGTGATTTTCTTGATGCAACATTGTAGAAACACTCTTATCTGCAGCAATAGAGCACTTATTTTACAAAACACAGGTAACACAAGAGTATTTGTTTTTAAGTAGCTCCTTCCAGTTTTTTTTTTTCCATGCAGGCACAGCTCTGTTGGGATTGGTGAACATTTTGGTCTTTGATGGCAGGTAGGAGTTGCGTGTGCCCAGAAGTAGTAATACACCTTTTTTTTTTTTTTTCCCATTTATGTTCTGGGGGTGGTTCTTCTGCAACACCTATTTAGAGCAGGTTTGGGATGGTAAATCTGTCTCCTGGGTTCTGTAGCCATACTGAACACAGCCTATAAGCAGCTGGATAATCTCTCCTTGTGCAAATGTACTTGTATAACCAGTTTAACCAGTAACATATGCACTATGTCAATGCAAGGCACCCCTGCATCTTTTCTGCTGTTTTAATGCTACTTTGAGATACTGAATTTCCTTAAATTTTACAGTAGTCACAAAATTGTAAGACTCGAGCAAATGGCATGTGTTATTTATGCTGCCTGTGGGGATCTTTACAGTTGTTTGGTTTTAGAAATGAAAATGCATTAAACGCAATGAGCTAGTTTTGAATCCTTGGTAACTGAATAAACATAGTCTCTAGACTATAAAATAAGTTAAATTTGAGATACTGAGGGTTTTTTTCCCTTAAATACTGTTTTTTTCCCTATTAAAAACAAAAAAAAAAAAAGGTAGGGCCTGCTACCTCACAGCGCAGGTAAATGCAAACACTGTCTTGCCAGTTCTCTGATGTTCTGTCAAGCCTGCATTTATAGTATAAGAATTTCATAATAACATAGCAGTATTGCAGCATTAGTTAATTCTGTGGGTTGCTGTGACATGGTGTGAAATCAGGAATGTTTCCTACTTTAACTGGAACCCACTGGAAGTTTTTACGCTTTTAAGAATTCAAATGTCTATTCTTTTCTAGACTGGTGCAATCCTTTTTTTTTTTTTTTTTTTTTTTTTTGAGCCTTTGTCTGGTGGTTTTTCATAGAAAAAACCAAAACAAAACAAGACTAGCACAGAGCACAGCCTCTTTGTCCCTTTTCCATATCTGCAACTCCAGAAGAGCTTGAACAGCAAGCCCTTCCAGCTACCACTTCTAGACCCCTCTCTCTCAGGGCACTAATGAATCTTCTTTTGTGTGTTCTCTGTCCTTTATGTTCCACACTCAGATTTAGGGGTGGGTTTTTTGAAAAAAAATGTTTAATATCCATGTGGCCATGATTCTCATTGATTCCTGCCAAAATACCACAGGAGGAGTAGAAGTTAAATTGTACGATACATGGGGATTTAGACTGAGGCAGTCAGAAAAAATGGGACTGGGGGGATTATTCTGTGTCGCACACAAGAGAAGGGGATCTGGGATGATCTTTATCAGGCGTGGATGGATTCCCAAGGAAAGTAATTACAAAATGGTTGGTAAAAATTGTTGTAGTAGGAGTTATGTGGTAGGGAACAAACCAACAGTAGCAATAGCAGGACTGGGACTATGTGGATTAATTTTGTCTGGTTTGAGAGGAGCTTTGAAGGGCATCTACCTGGTGGCTGGTAGTCCCGTGTTGTGGGCTGAAAGTTTCAGTTGCTGCTTTTACAGTTGCAAGTGTATCAGGTTATTTAATCATCTGAAAGCCTGGAAAAAAGCTTGAATTGAGGCTCACGTTGTCGTTTTTGCATGCGGATCCGTAATCACGGATTTTTACTGAAAATAGATGTCAGGGTTATTCTTACAGGGCGCTGGGGCACTGCTCAGCAAGGCTGGGCTTGAGGCTGGATGCGAGCGCAGACACCAGAGGGGAAGTGTCGGTGTGACGTCCCACCGAGCTAAGGAGAGGCTGGCATGACGTCATTTCTGGGCTGGAGAGCGTGACAGAAAAGTTCCCCCACCCCCGTCGGTTGCGACCGACCGAAGGGGAGGCGAAGGCCGTACTACGTCACCGGTTCGTGACGAGACGGAAGCGCGGTCTGGCGTCACGGCGACGTCACGCGGGGGAGGGGGAGAGGCGGCCCGGCCTCCCTGCCTGCGGCGGCCAGCGGCGTTGCGTTGCCAGGCAACCGGACGCTGGGCGCCAGGCGGGAGGGGGAGTGGGCGCCTCCGCGGCCGCTGCACTGCGACAGGGCGGGGCCGCCGCCGCAGCACGGCGCGCGCTTGGGCTCCCGCACCGCCCGCGCCGCCGCGTTCCCCACCCCTCTCGCTGCAATCCTATTGGCTGTCCCCGGCTAGAGGGGGCGGGGTCTCTCCCGCCCGGCCCCGATTGGCGGCCGCCGCTTTCCTCCCCCCCTCTCCCCTCTTCCCTCTCCCCTCCCTCGGCGGCTGTCCCCGCCTCTGCGCTCCCCCCTCCCCGGTGAGGGTGGGGCCGGGCCGGGCGCTGCCGCTGCCGGCGTGTGAGGGCGGCTGCCCCGCACGCCTCAGGCACCGCCGGGGGGGGACGGGGCGCTGGGCAGCCCCGAGGGTGGCTCCGCTGCCCAGGTCCCCAGCCGGGAACGGCCGTGCCGAGCTCCGCGCTGTCGGCTCGGCTCCGCCAGGCGCTCGGTCCCCTCAGGGGAGAGGCGGCGGCGCCGTCCCGCTGCCCGCCCCGGCGGCGCCTCGGAGAGGAGCGCTTGGCCGTCTTTTTGCCCAGGGACCGACTACCCTTCGCCTGGGAGCTCGCCAGGTAACCCCCGCCCTGCCCTGGTGCAGCTGGCGGAAGAGCATCCAGCCCGCCCCGGAGCTCCGGCGGAGGGTACCCCCTCTTCTCCCCAGCCCTGCCGCCTGTCAGACCGGGGAGAGGAGCCTGGCAGATGCGGGGGGCTTCTGGGTCGGAGAAAACTACAGATTGGGGTGGCAGGTGGAGGTCCCCGCTGCTGAGGAGGGGTCTCACCATCGCGGTACCGCATGAAGAGGCTGACTGCACTTGTAGGACCTCGCCCCAAAAGCTGAGATGGGTTTTTATTTAAATACCTTTTATAATTTTTTATTTTGGCTAATATGTGGGCAAACTACCATTAAAGTTGCTGATATTTCTCTCCCCCGCCTCATTCTGCACCAGCACTGTGTTACACGTAAGGGTTCTGCATGAAACCTTCTGCCCATCCCATCACCTTCACCTTCCTGCAGGTCGTGTCCCTGCAAGGGCAGAGTTACTCTTCCTTTTAAAATTGATTCTTTGTTTTTAATTAAACCAGACTTAAACGAGGCAGTTCGTTTCATAATGTAAACCAACTTCCTGCTTAATGAATTGAATCTTCATTTGAAGTCATACCAGTTCTATGAAATAGTGAAGTTTTAGGCATCTTTTGCGCCACTTAATTTAGAATTCTAGGTATTAATTAAAATTTCTGTTGTCATGTACCTTTCTATGTTGTGCATCTCAAATGACTTAGTGAGAATTAAACAATTCTGAAACCTCTTTCCTGCAATTTCCATAGCTGAGGAAAGGCTTAACTTGATCTTTATTTGCAGTAGTGAGCTGGAGAGAATCTGTAGAAGTTTCCTTCTCTCTGTTAACAGTGAGAATTTATTACAGGCTTTATGTACGTACAGAGTGCACCATTCTTGCATGAGAGAAGATCTTGAGTGTGTCTTTAACTATACTTCTGTCAGAATTTCCTTAAGGACAAAAAGGCCAATGTTAAATATCTTGTGCAAAGCCGCAAAGAGGAGTCCCATGCAGGGAAGAAGTAAAAATATTTAACTTCTGTATGCTTGTAATTAACTCCTTCATTTATATTTGCAGTAATAAACATGTTGAACTGCAGTATGAAATCTAATAAACTGTATTTTAATGTACAGAACAAGCAGAAAAAATATTTCAGTGGCAAAGGCTTCATCTCCTCTGAATATGTCATTATGTTTTAGAATACCTGTCATCCCTTCATGGTCAGATTGCTTCATGTTCCACAGTGCTGATGCATACATAAATTTGTTACCAGAAATCCAGTCATAATATACTATGTCCCTTGAGTTGTAGACTAACTACTGCAAAATAACAGCTCGTCTTTTTATCTGTTTTTTTCATTACTCAGCATAATAGTATCATAGAACTAGTGCTTAAAATGGTAATTTATGCAATATTGACATTGCTAGTAATTTTACTTTCATTACCTGTATCTTATGCCACAAGACCAGAGTATTCTAATACTCTACCATTTAATGATCTCATTCAAGCATATCTTTAAGCCATCTGCTTCAAAGCATAGAAGTTACCATAAGAAGCTGGCTTCATATGTTATAACCTCTCAGATTTGCTACTGGAACTGACCAGTTCTGGCCCAATTATTTCTTTTCATAACGGCTCATATGATAGATACTCACTAGTTTAAGCATAATTGATACTGACATCTGTCTGTGCAATGACAATGAGAAATCTGTACTGTAAAATTACCACAGATGAGGGCTAAGAACTCTGACTGTAAGGGCTGATCTTACCTTACCTCATAGTGATACCTGTCTGAGTTGGAGTATTTCAGATATTTTAAGCATCTTTTCTTTTACCTACATGTAAAGCAGGTGATACAAAAGATACATCTGTGTGTAGTATACTATCACTATACTATTGATCAGCTGAATCCAAGTGTATTTTCCCTGGAATTCTCTATAATCTTTGCTTTGTCAGAATTCTGTATCTGACTTTTAGGTTTTCTTATTTATATGATGTTTTTAAGGTACTTTGGAAAAGGTCCAAAGTGCTTTCCAAATGTGAGTCTTTACTAAGCTATTTGGCTTGAAACACAGAAGTGCTGATTAATACTGACAGTTCTTTCCCAGTATATGCTAAACCAGTACTTTGAATGTTTATTGTGTTCCCTGTTCTATGGTGCTATCCATCAATTCATTTGGAGGAAAAAACCCAGCAAACTCTAAATAAACACTTTTTTCAAACTAGGAGATCTTCAGTTTTAGTGTGGTCACTACTGTCCTTACATGCTTTGTTCTGGTGTTCAGCTTGAAGCTGGAGAAACAAAGTTTCTTGGCCCTGATAATCCCAGCTAGTCAGGAGATCCATGTGCCTTAGGACAACTCAAAAGTCAAGTCTTTGGGATGAGATCTGAAAGACATCAAGGTGTCCTGTTTCTTGGCTCCAAAATATTATTGATTGCCCTTAGCTGGGTGCCCTGTGTTGGCTCCTACATAATGGAAGTCAGGTGTGCAAAACAAGCAGAGCATGAGGCAACCAAAGGTGAGCAACACAAGAGTTTGGAGGAGCAGGGAAATTTATCTGCATGTAAGCAAATTTAAATTGAAATGTCCTGCTGTAGCTCAAATTCTGAGATTTTATTCTGAGATTTTGTGAGGCCTTTTTTGTATCAAAGGGGGTCAGTGGTGTGGACTGCTTCTGGAAGGAGACAATTCAAAAGAATGATGCATAGTGCTTGCTGCTGCTAGGTTAGTTTTGGTGTGTTTTGCCCATCTGCTTCTTCCCCCAGGGTTTGGAGGCTGCAGATACGAATACATAAATTCTGTAAAATAAAGCATTAGCTGACTATAATGCTGTGGTAAACGTATCCTGTAGTAATTTATCAAGTGCTGCAGTTAATAAAGATCAAGCTTTAGCAAACCATGCAGTGAGACTCTCTAATAACATTTTTCTCCCCCAGGCTTAAATAGCCAAAGATGAATCGTGGATTTTCAGAAAACAATAACTTCCCGTATGACAACAATCAAATGGTTTTGGATATGATCCTGTGTTCACTAATTGGTGTTCCTCAGCCTATCAACTGGGACAGCGTGGCAAGGCTAGTTCCAGGATATACATCCAAAGAGGTGAATTTACTAATAAAAGAATTAATATACTTTAGGCAGTAGAAGAAAACACCATTGGACGAGAAAGGGAAATTGAAGTTAATGAATTTTATTTCCTAAAGTAGTTTATAACTAAAGAATTGAAATTGTTAAACAAGAAGTATATTGGGAAAAAAATTGTTTCTACAAAACCTCAGCATCAAAATTAAGAAACGCATTTTGCATTTTATTTCTTCATAACTGAAGTAAAGTGAGAACAGAAACTACTGGAAAGTAAAATTAAGAAGTTGGATTAAAAAAAAAAAAAGTAGTTGTACTAGTAGATTTCAAATTCCATAGCTGAGATTTTAATGAAAAAGATGTCAGGGCCAACTAACCCCATTTAGGTTGTATTATAGTTACTAGGAAACCTGATAACTTTTTGCTCTTGCCTTTACAGTTCTGGGGAGTCACAGATCTCTATTAGGTAGTTAAGAGCACACTTGCCTCTTCTTGCTTGGTCCTGCAAGATGTAGATTTTTCTCTCTGTTGTTGGAATAAAGTTGGAAGAGCCCAGTACCTCCATATACTGATTCTTTCTGAATTTCTTGTTGAAATGCTTACATTTTTTAATGAATAATTTTGAAATGTTAATTTATAAGAGGAAGTAAACCAAGAAAAGGCAAATGTATCTTGTCCTTGTGATTCAGCAATGCTGGAAGAAAACAAGCCAGTGATCTTTGCTTTCTTGCAAACTTAATCAAATATGTCAGGTCACATTTATAGCATTGCTGTTGGGCATCGCTGAAACCTTGTATTTACAACATAAAAATGAATGATTGGGAGCAGAAGCTTCTGTGGAATGTTACTGCCTTTCTTTCAAGTACTTGAAGGGCTTGGAGGAGTCTCTACTGTTTGCCTTTCAATTTGCAGACAGTACTGTGCACATTAAGCAAATAAAATTATTATAAAACTATTGCTGAGCTCTCATAATAATTAAGATAATATTGTTGATTCGCAAGGATCTGGTTACTCTGCTTTAAAAGTGTCTCAATATCTGGAGTCTCTGCTTAAGGCAATTAGGTAAATGTATACCTGTGCTTTTATGTATCTTTTGTATATATTATAGTGGCATCATTACAAATTTGAGATGATGCAATAACATGGGAAGGATTTCACTGTGTGCACCTCTCTGAAAGGGACAGGTGGCATGCAACACACAATGTCAGTTAGCTCAATCCAAAATAAATTAAGAACAGCTGCTTGAATGGAGCCTGACATGCTGTGTCACGGGAGGCATCACCTGCAAAATTAAGTTGATTTACTTGTATGTGTAAATTACCTGCTTGTAGGATTCTGCTGAACCAAACCAGTGATTGTCATTGTAAATCAGTAAACATTTATAAAATGGAGACTTTCTAGTTCACCAGAAAAAGGAATGTAAAGTGAATAGAACTGCAGTGGAAATCACTTTGGGCATTTTGTCCAAATTGGAATGAGAGTAATAAAGAACAATAATTATGAACCAATTACTATTGCTGCATTTAATAACAATTGACAATGCTTATAGTAAAAGAACTAGTATAAAAAAGAATTTAACCTCTCCTCATAAATTTCCATTTTGAAGATCAGGCTTAAAATCACAGCGTTTAAGGAAATAACAATTGAAACATGTCCTGCCTTATTTTTTTCCTTCTGTTAGAGTGTTTAATTATGGCAACTTCTAAATATTTTACTGTATATTTGTTTACTTTCCTGATAAAACTGAATGGGAAGCATTATAAGTTTAGTATCAGTAACAAGCAAAAGATGCCATGAAATAGAATCTCAGATTATTGTTACTGAAAATGTAATGAAAGCTACTGCTTCATTGTCCTATCATTTCATCTTGTGACAGTGTGCAAAAAGGTTTGATGAACTAAAAAGCAGTGGAAGTTCACCTGTTGACAACCAGTATACTCCCCTGATGGCTGCTGGTGGGAGTCCTGTGGAAACTTTAGCTACGTACATCAAATCCTCCTTGCTTGATACACAGACAGAGTTTCAGGAGCCTGCTGTTGGTCAGGATTCCATCACTATAACAGGTATGATTTTAGTGATTCTGAAATATATTTGTTTATAATCAGTATGTACATGCTTTCAGCCCCAAACGGTAAGTCTACCCAGAAGTATTTGTTCATCTTTGAAAAAGAATGTTAAGTACAGATATAGTTCATAGATGAACTCACTTTAAGCTAGTTCAGATTAAGAATTGATGTTTGGGTATTTTTAACAGCTTGTCCTTCTGAAAGACTTAAATCTGTATCCTAAATCCTCTGCTTAGAGTATTTGGTGGGGACAGGAATTACTCTCCACAGTGTATCCACAGTGTTGTACTGTTAAACTTAGAGCCACTTCCAATCACATTAAGACGTGTTATTAAAATAATTAAAAAGTTGTGTGTAGAAAAGCTATAAAAAGCTGAGAAGATGAACCACTGAGGTCAGATCCTTCTCTCTCAGCTAAGTCTTGTGTTAGCCATGTTGCCTGGTGCCAAGATGGCTTTGTAGGAGTTGGAGTGAAGTCTAGCTACTTTTTGATGCCAGACAGTTTTGCTATGACATATAACATGTTTTGATCACTTGTATTTGCAAGTAATAATTTGGCAAAAGAGGACTCTTGCTGCATTCCACTCAGCACAATTAAATATTGTTAACAACTCTTTAAGGTCTTCCCCTATAAGTTGCTGTAATTAACTGTGTGATAGTATATGGTTTTCATTGTAGACTGCAATGTTTTCAATGTCTTGTAGGGCATGGTAAATGTGTTGCATGAAAAATGGGCTTCAGTAATAAGTAAATAATATCTGAGATAAAAATTAAGATGACAGTCAAATGTTTAAACAGCATTTTCTTTTCAATGTCCTTCACAGTGCTGCAGCTCTCTGGTCACTGTTCTCTTTGCAAAAGAAAAAGAGCTCTTTTGACCTTTGCTGGAGAACGAATGAAGTGTATTTAATATCTTTTATCAAGAGATGGTATTTGAAAACTGTATATGGAATATCTATACTGAAAATGCTTACAATTTGTTTTCAGTTATGTGCTTGTTACATGCATGATGTGGCATAAATGCTTCTTGCATCCTTAGGTGGCTAATTAGAAGATGACCAGCATCCCAGTAGTCTGTTAATAAATTAACTCTGTTTATAGAACTCTTTAGACAATGACTGTATGTTTTCTTTTTAACAATGTAATTCATGTGAAAAGTGTGGATGCAGTTAAGTACCTTAATGTTTCCTACTACTACGTCTTAGCTTAAGATTTTTGTGGTGTTTTCTCTGCAAATTTTGATAAATAATTTTCCCTGCTTAAGTGTAATTTGTTGACATGAAATGGGGATAATTAATCTTTTTCTGATAGGCTCAGGTAAATTCACCTTCTTATTATTTGTGAGGTACTTTTACAGAACTGGGGATCTGAGAAAAGCCTATTTGTAAATGTTATTTGATTAATCAGTTACTTCCTAGTGGAGTTATTCATATCTGCTTATTGTTAGGGTCAAGAAATTCAGGCCTGTTTGGGTTTGTTCACAGACATGAGTAACAGCAAGAAAAAGCAATCAGACCAAATTAATTTTGCACTGGACTGTGGTTTTGGCTGCATTACAAAAGCGCATTTATTACTTGCCTATTACAAGGCAAACTACTGTTAATTCCCTCTGAATGCATATTGTGACAGTAAACAAGCATATAGGATAGCCTTTTATTCCTAGCTTTCAGAAGTCAAACAAACTATAAGCTTTAGGAGGAAGAAAAAATAAGGAAGAAATTAATGGTCAAGTTAATCCCCATCAATTTAGATGTGTTGCAAAGTTTGTCAACATTATTTCCTTCTCTTTAACAAATAACTTCACTGTCCTAAAAATAAAAATTTTAATATTTGCAGCCAGAACTCTTACATGTAATTTTTTTCCGCAGGCCCTGCCTTTAAAACACTCACTTTACCTTGCATTCAAAATCTGTGACTCCTACCTGGGCTGTTTTAATGCCAGCATGGGTCATCTGCCTGCAGTAGAATGGCTGCCCTGAAGGCTGTGGCTGACTCAGACTTCCAAGGTTTTACTGGGGTCTCTCTAGTAAATCTCTCTGTTTTGTCAACTTTTTTCCCTCCAGCATGACCTTACTAAGGTTTAACCATGCAAGGCAATAGGTTATATCTTCTGAGAAAGTTTTGTTTCATCTGCCTCTGTTGTGATTAGTTTCCCCAAGGGCAAAACTGCTGTGTTCTGAAGTGTATAGAGCTTCCAGGTCATTTTTGATGTCAGTCTGCAGGGGTTATTTAGCCATAAGATGAAGAGTTCTGTCTTAGTCTTCTTTGGAAGAGTACAGCCTCTTACATGAGTGGAGAGAGAGGAGATGCTTCTGGAACTCTTTTTGCTAGCAATCTGAGAGTAGGGAGTAATTGTGGAAAATCATGAACTTACAGGTTTTCTCCAGTGGAAAACAGATATGTGCCCTTCCATTATTTAAAAAAAGAAAATGATCTTTCTGACTTAGAAAGCAAGATTATTGAATTTTCGGTTTGCAGTGATATGTTCATCTCAGTTGGAAAAGTTATTCAATGCCTGAATGTTTCAAGATCATCTTAACTGTTGACTCAGAACCCTCTGGATTTGGTTAAAAGATCTCCTCAACTTTTCAGCATTTTCTGTCCAGGTTACCCTGCATGTAGTGCATTTGTGAAGATAACCTGTTTGAACTCAAGAACAGCTGTCTTTTATTTCTGGAATGAGCTACATGATGTAGTTCTAAGACTAGATTAATTTGTATAAAACAGAAGTAAATGGTGAAGACTCTTTATGAATCTTAGTGCCCTGTATTGAGACTGGACTGATACGGGTTTGCAGCTAAGCATCTGGGCAGCCCAGCAATGCTACTGATCTGAGTTTCCAGTGCAGGAATTTGCAGCAGGAATTTAGATTATCTCATACCCTCTTACGGTAGAACAGATTTGTTGCTCTACCATGAGGGCTGTAGTTCATCTGTGTGTCCAAGATGATGAATAGTATCTTTTTGTTCCAATTCAATCTTTTTTCCTTACTTCAGGAAGGCCCAGCACAGCCTCTACAAGGAATTGTTCTTCAGAATCTGAGAAAGGTGCTGTCCATGAAGGTGGAGAAAACACTGATGAAAGCCAGGGGTAAGATGATCTTTGTGTTTTTGTTATCTAGGGGATTACAGAATTGATAGAAGGTTGTCTACATTTCTAATACTTTCCTGCTATCAGAAAGAGGACAGCTGGAAACATTGTAATAAGTGGTTTAAGAAATTTTGAAACCTGCATTGCTACAAAAGTATTAGGTTGGTTTGAGAATTTCCTACATGCAATAGGGATAGTTTATTTATAAATCTGTCCATGATACTACTCCAAGTGACTGATCACTGCTGTGGTGAGAATGGGAAGAAAGCTGATTATAAGAATTAGTGAAACAAGACTGATTCTCCATAACCTTTTAATTTAAATAAAATAATGTTCTGTGAACAAAGATTTGTCCTATGTAAAGGAGGAAAAGAAAGCTATAAATTAAAAGTGCAAATGAAAAATTTACTATGAATTCAAATAGCCATGCACATAACTGTTTTTCATACTGTCACATTCTTATTTTCCATACTATACAAGTACACTTAGAATAATATGTTTGAATTATAAAAGTAACCATCTATCTGTAGAGACAGCATTTATGGATTCTAGCTTTTGCCTTTTCTTAAGAAATGGACATTTTAAACAGACAATTTAAATGGAAAATAAATCCATTTTAATTTGCACACTTGAAAATTGCTATTGTATCCTATTATCATCCTTGGTAACTTCTCAGTAGTTTATGCATATATGTCTGCCTATTCTTTTTCAATACAGGTGAAAAGGCAGAACAAGGAAGTTCTCTGTTTAATTCTGTTGGCATCCCGTAACAAATCGGTGACAAAATTGAGAACTAGAGCTAGAAATTTTCTTTCTCTGGTCCCTTAACAATTAAATCATAGAGATTATCTGTCAGAGGATATGCATTTGTGTTCTTCATCTGGCAATGTTATTTGACAGTAGTTTCTATTAATAGTTCGTATTAGTAGTTAATAACTGCAATTTGTTTTCCTTCTGTTGATTAAAACCACTTAGTGACATTAGTGTTGCAATGCACGATCCAGATTTGGAGATGAGATCTTTGTTGATCCGTTTTGGTGTTCTAATTGGCTTAGGGTCCTAATTTGGTTTGTGGCTTGTTTTCCTTTTTGAGGCCAAATATGGTGATCCATGTGTGTGATGAAGCTAAAAACCTCAAAGAAGATTTTATTTGTCCTCGAGACCTTTTGATTTCAGAAATGAAATACTTTGCTGAATATCTGTCCGTGGATGCCCAGCGCTGGGAAGAGGTGGACATATCAGTGCACTGTGACGTTCACATCTTCGACTGGTTGATGAGATATGTTAAAAGGAATACTAAAGATTCTGAAGCTCATGAAATGCCCACTTTAGGTAAAAGAGAGTGTGTTGGTCATTTGTTGTAGGTTCATTATGTTCTGTGCTAGTGGAGGATTAATGGGTTTGGCACAGTTCAGCTCCATTCTCTTTGTTTCTGACTGTTGCACCGAAGCTTGTCAGTTTTTAGAGAAGTCATTGTGACAGATGTCTCTGATTTGTCAACAGTGACAATTTTGAGGGAATGTCCTGATAACTGAAGCAGTGAAAAAGGTCTTAATATATTTTGAGATATGATGTTTCTAATTAAAATTATTTGGACCTGTTCTGAACAAGAACAAGGGTAGTTCTAAAATGCTGATGCTTGTTGGGTTTGGTTTTGTTTCCCCTTTGCTCCCCATTGGTACAATTGCAGTATTTTTTACAATTTCAATGAAATTTGATGTGATATTAAAAGAGTTTTTTGCTTTACAAGTTTGAGAAGTTTTTTATCTTTTTACAAGCCTTTGCTGACATTTTTTAGATTTTTAAACTAACTAGGAGAATAGAGTTATAACTTGCAATGTTAAGCAAAATCTCAGCTGGCCATGATGGCAATAGATGAAAGTTAACCTTGTTGTGTGATGGCTTAGTCATTGTATTCCTATGAATTCCTATTTTTCCAGTTTTTATTCATTCCGGTTGGTTACAGTTATACTGTGGCCATCTATATGATAAACCAAAACTTTGTTTCTTAAGGTGGAAAATGCTCCACATGACAGAAGATGAAATGATAAGTATGTTCATAAAATAATACTGAAAACAGATACTAAATATGCAGAGGGAGGGATGTGATATGAAATTATCAAAATAATTCTTGTAAAAACCCCACTTTTTTTTTGCCTTTTAGAACCATCAAATGTCATATCTATTCTTATTTCTTCTGAGTTCTTGAAGATGGATTCATTAGTAAGTATTAAGAAAGAACGATTCTCTACCATAAGGGCACAGTTAATTACCAGGTGTATAACAGCATGTTTGTTATGTTTTGACTGTTACATGCAGTAAGAATCTTCTCAGATTTTTACCACCTTTCTTATTCAGTGCAGTAATCTAATACTTGTAAAATCTCAGTGCAAGAAAACTTACAGTTTAGGTTATTTCTAAATGTGATAGTGGTATCTTGAATTTGCCTTCTGTTGAGCAACCTAGAGTAACATCAATAGCTTACTTGTGAGAGGTTGTATAAAAAAAGATGATTAAATCAATTAATACCTTTGTTTTACATAATTTTTACATGAATAACACTTTTGCATATTAGGATCTGATTCTTCAGCTCTATGTAAGTAATATCTACTGACTTGTTAAAATGTTTGTCAAAATTTCTGTCATTGCAGTGACTCACAATTAAATACATGGGTAACAGCTGGTTGAGATCCAAGCAATACTGTGTATAATGTGTAGTATGGTCCTCTTTTTACAAGCAATTGAAAGGTACTAACTGTTGAAGGTGAAACACCTGTGGAGTTGTTTTTTGGTCTGTAGATAACTTTCGGAGTAGAACACACACTAACTCAGTGTCATGGTAATTCACAGTCTCTTTTAGACAAATCTGAGACTTGTTTTAAATTTTTAAGTTAAACTGAAATAGTTTTCCACACTACCACATTAAAAAATAGAAATCTTGAAACAATTAGTATGTGTTTTGAGACAGGATTCTGTAACATTATTTCTAATGTTTCTGATTTTCCTAGGTAGAAAAATGTATTCATTATTGCCACAAAAATATGAATGCTATTGTAGCCACGCCATGTAACATGAATTGTATCAATGCTAATCTGGTCACAGACATTGCTGATCTCTTCACACACAATGAAGTGGAAGAATTGAAGGACAAAAGAGACAAATTTAAGAGGTATCTTTTTGCTCTGCCATACGCTACTAAAGTGCTGTAGGGGTTTTTTATATTATGTTTCAGAACAGCCAAGGAATCGGTGGTTTGAGGTAATAATACATATATACATACATTACACATACACAATTTATATTCTCATATAATGTATATTTAACAGAGAATATAATGAAGTGGCTTCAGAATTCAATATTAAAATTATGAGCAAAAGGAAAGAGCTTTTCGTAGGAGACGAGCAAAAGAAACAGCCAAATTAAGAGTATAACATGGACAAATTATTCATTAATACTCACATGGGAGCCAGGATTAGAGGAAGGAACCTCTAATGGGGTGACATGTGCCTAATTCATAGAGAATAGTTGGCTTAATTCATAGAGAATAGTTGGCTTTAGGATTCTGTGAACTCTTGATGTTTGTCTGTAGAATTTAGGATGGATGGAAGGCTGAATAGTTGATGGAATAATATTTCATACATTGGGACTCCACCTTAGTTAATATCAAGATAAGGGCCTATTACTGTAAGGCAGACTGACAGACAACCAAGGTGGAAGTCAGAAAGTATTTCAGTCAGTAGAGATTAAGGCATTGTAACTTTATAGTTAAAGTAGTGTAATTTCACAGAAGTATACATTAATGAAGTCGTTCAGTCAAGGTAGAAGCTGAATAATAAGAGGAAAAAGGTTAGGGAATCTCTTTTCTCTCATCTGTGTAAAAATGAGAGAATATGATTGTTAGTCTCACTATATATAAAGCAATTTTCAGTTTTTTCTAATGGGTAAGATGTGTTGCTGTCATTAATAGTAAACTTTTCTGCAAGAAGATTGAGAGGCTCTTTGATCCGGAGTACCTAAATCCAGATTCTCGAGGAAATGCAGCAACGTTATACAGGTATGGTATTTTTCTATCGCAAGGGCAAATGGTATTTCAAAGCCCTGCTCTCACTCCCATACTTTCTTTTTCTTCTTTAATCTAGGTGTTGTTTATGTAAAAAGCTGCTAACTAAGGAAACTGAAAGAAGAATTCCTTGCATACCAGGAAAAATCAATATAGATCAACACGGGAATATTGTCTATGTTCATATAAGGTAGTGAATATATATATATAGATATATATAAAAATATTTCTCTATTTGTATGATTTTGAGTGATTTGAAAAAATACTACATGTTTAGGTATTACCAGATACTCAGATTGCAAAATGAAGTTACAGTATGTGAAGAGCAGTATGAAACAACTCAACTTCTTATATTATATAGAAAAAAAGAAAAAAGAAGGTGCCAATTAGGATGATGTATGTTTGAAATTAATTCAGCAGTGCTGCTACAGAATGGAAATGGAAGAACTACAGACACTGCTACTGGGAGAGCTATTTTGGGTTGTATTGCCTTAAATAGAAAGTGCTCAGCTGATTCTTTCATCAAAGGGTTTTAAGATATGTATAGCTGATGACAAATTAAATTAAAGGCTGCATTTCTACAAGGTTTGTTACTAAATGATAGGTCCACCTCTGCCAGCAAAGAAATGCTAAAGAGTATTTTCTAGACTGACTTCATACTGTCAAATCCAATACTCACCCTGCTCAGACATTACTATAAATAAACTATGCCAGCTACTTTTCTGTTCTAAAGTATTTGTCAGAGGAGCCTCCAGGACCTATTCTGTGTGTAGACCTTATTCCTTTGGCACAAATGTTTGATTCAATTCTGTATGGTTGTGAACAGCTGGATTCTCTTCTTAATGAAGAGCAGTACATGATCAGCTGCAGTTTTCCCCCTTCCCACATGCCCCCTGTAAGGAAGATGCTGTGAAATTAATAACAGGAGACCTTTCTCAACAGAAGTATTTTGTTCGTAACAATGAAAACACTGTTCAATGTCAGCTCCCAAAGTAATGTGTATTTACTGTTACTTGTATTTACTTTACATGTTACTTCCCCTGGTAATTCTAAGACATGGAAGAAATTCTACCTAACAGTCTAAATCTTACAACCCTGTTCTGACCTATTAGGATCATTAGTGATTAACCATGTAAAATTAATTAATTGTATTACTTAATCTGATGGCATGTAGCTGCTACGCAATCCCTACTATATAAATGTGCAGCATTTTAAAGTTACTCAGAGGATTACTTAGGTTCTAATTATCTGCCTTGTGGTACTAATGCTTTACTACACAGAATCCATTTATCATTTCTCAGGCAAAGTGATGGTGTCCACTAATGAGCCAATGCTTTTGGGGTTTATGAGCCTATCTTTAAGGACTTAAAAATAGATTTATATTTATTGGTCCACTAGTGGTGCCTATAAATAAGTTCCAGCTGGAAGTACTGCTCTCTTAGCCAAGGTTAAATGTATATAGAGTAAAAAATTGTTCAGGCCAGGGCTTTGTGAGAAAACAGTATCTGCTTACTCTGAAGAATACACAACAGTGCAGATTGTGTGTTCTCTTTTGAATTCTGAAGAGGTAAGTAATTTTGTCAGTAGAAAGGAGCAAAAGCTGTGTTTTTAAGACGAGAAGTCTCAGATAAATATATTGATCAAAAAGACAAGATCTTATATTTTCAAACTTTAATTCTTACCTAATTGCTGTTGCATTGGAGGTATGTAGAAACTTGTTATGTTGCCTTTAAATGAAATAAAATAAAATGGCAGAATAGAAGACTTCACTTCTATTGCATAATGTATTACTTTAAAAACAGAAAGCTGCAATATGACTGAAATCGTTTGCATGTGCGTTTTTGATTTCTTCTAACCTGTGTATTGGGTTTTGCTCTGTTTTATGGTTCTACTGATTACCAAAAGGCTTGATATTTATCTTATCTTACAAATATGCAGTATATGGAGCTTGAGATGAATTGAGCTGTAATTTATTGTTTTCGCTGAGTTTAGAATGTTGTGAAAAGATTTAGGCTTTCCTGACATGGTCTGAATTTAAAGATTGTCCCATGCTGTGTCCTTCCTACTCTTAACTCTTCTGTAGGCTTTTCACCAGTGGGGCATGCATGCTCTGCTTCTTCTCCACCTCACCTTTATGGTGGCAGTATCAAAACAGAGTTATGACTCTGAATGCAACCTGACCTTTTGTTTTTTCAGAGACAAGACCTGGGAAGTCCACGAGTACTTAATTAGCCTTCATGAAGAACTGAAATCCTGGCGGGATGTTTACTGGCGTCTTTGGGGGACTGTCAACTGGTTGGTCTGCTCAAGGTGTAACCAAGTTAGTATGTTTTCATTCTCACTTGTGTAGATGGCTTCTTGGGGGTGATTTTTGGGGGATGAGGCAGGGATTAAAGCAGTTTGGAAAATACATGACAATAAAACTTGGTATATGTTTTTAAAAAGTGCAGAATTTTAATGTCTGTAGGTAATCTCATCTCTTGTTATCTCTCCTTTTATTCTAATCTAGTCTTTCCTGTGTACTGAATTCTCCCATTGCCAGTACCATTCACAGCCAGTTCTGTATCCTGGTGTTGGAAGTGCTCTGGGCTCAAGTGGAACAGGGGTATATCCCTGTTGTAACCAAAAAGTACTTCGATTTGATCCTACAACGCTCCCAAAGGTACTTCAATATTATCTCACTTTTTAAAAAGCGTAACAGTATAGTTCTTTTCCAAAATAAGGTTTATAAATTGTTGCAGTGTCCCAAGGAGGCTATGGACTTAGGACACAAAACTTTAGAAGTTACTGCACTTACTGTAGTCAGTTCTTCCATTAACTCAAGTGTTTATTCTTGTGTGTTTATGTGTCTCAGGGCTGCAAAGTGAGGGACCACATGGTTGATTTACCTTCAGAAGATGAAGAGACAGATACTTTACCATCTCAAACTACTAAAATATTGAATGATCTGCTCCATCATAGAGATGTTATTGTCGTTCCTTTCACTAAGGATGAGAATAGGTAAGAACACTATTTATGTGTTACTGAACTAATTTAATCTTCAGTACCTATCACATGTGCATGCTGTGTTTGATTTCTCTCCCATTTTAAAATAGCTGGCATAAGTCTTTTTAGAGGTAACTTTTTCCTGTTATATTTCAAGCTGAAATTTAGTCATTCAGTCCCCATAAGCATTCACTCTTATCTTTATATTTTAATAGATTGTTATAAAAATATTATGTGACTGACTTAGAGGTATGTCTTCTCCTGATACTTGATGAGTAAGAAAGTTGTGAAATGAAAATTAATGTTTCTATTTCAAGTGATTCTGGTATTGGGCTCTGTGAAGAAAAAGGCATTGAATGTGATGTGCTTGTAGAACCAAATACACCATGGGGTCCCAGAACTGGAGAAATCAATGCTGTGAGTGACTGCTAATGTTTTTTCCCTGCTTCTTTCTTCTAGTGAAGATTTTTACAATTCCTTTGACAACGTTTAATAGAAACCAAAACTCATATGTTGTTGGAGGAAGAAGTGCACAGCTGAGCATTGCAGAATAACATAGGCTAGCATGGGTACAAAATATCTGGTCAGTGAAAAACCGAAAGTTGTATCATATCTGCCAGAGAATATATATCAGTATATTGGAGGCAATTTCCTATTTATCTGGGTTTTTTTAAATTGATTATACTTAAGAATCCACTCATAGTTTAAAATACATTATGTGGTAAATATTTATATAATTGCTGCCTTTATTTTGTCTGCTGATGTATCTGCACATGCCCACATGACCTTTGCAAGCCCATAGATGAAGAACAGTAACTTGGATTGCTTTTGTGGTGTTTGGGTTTGGTTTTTTTTTTTTTGCTTTGTGGGATTTTTTTGAGGGGAGTTGGTTAAGTTTTTTTCCCTCGAGTTCTGGAAGACTTTACTTTTCTAGACCATGATGAATCTATGTTACTATGGGTATGTCAGGTCAACAGAGACACTTCCTAAGCCAAGTTTAAGGAGTCGGTTTGTAATGCTAGATAAAGATTTGCAAAGACAATCTTCAAAAGTTCTGCACCATTGCAGAGCTGCTGGTAACTCAACAATACTGATGGCAATGTGATGGTGCTGATTCAGTGAGAATTTAAAGCAGAGTGTCAGAAGCTTCCCTGAAACAAATGCAGGAGAGTATTAAATTTAAACTCCATAACCATCTGGTACATAACTGCCCCCCTGCCCTGGACTGTTTTTATGAATAAAATTAGCTGTAATTATCTGCAGTGCTAAGGTTAGCCAAATTAAAGAATGATTATGAATTCACTGCCTTTAATTGATTAGCTCACAGCCTGTTTGCACACTTAGTCATTCAACCACAATTCCTAGTTAAATGAAAGTGTGCCTTCTAAGAGTTACAAGAGCAGATTGTAGACATTTTCAGAATTCCAATCATAATTTTTCTTCTAATTTTATTAGTTCTTTAACTTCTGTGCCTTTCTCTTTTTTTGACTACAGTTTCTTTCTCTGAAGAACTGGACTTTACAGCTGGTTAGTAAAATATTTTGTTCTTAATTTTAAATAATTGGTCTCCTGCACTGGCAGACATCTAGCTTTGAATTTTGTTTTAATTAATTTGGAGAGAATTGTATTTTCTTTTGCTTTAATTTGGAGGTTAGAGTATTTGGAATAGAGCAGCAAGTTTTACAAGAAAGTATGAAGGATGTGTGATGTACTACTTTTCCTTGAATAAACATTAAAAATTCCTTTTAAAGGTTTCTAGAAATAACAACAAACAACCAACTAATAATGCATGCTTCAGTTCTTAATACTTCATTAGGCTGACAAATTGTGAAAATTAGAGATTTTGAGTGTCTGTCTCCTTGATGGCTTGTCTGATATACTTCATGTCTTTATGCTGCTGGTTCATAGCATAAAGCTTTTATCAGGGTTGATAATGTCAAATGCAGAGGCTGGTGAATTGTTCTTCCAATAGAATAAGATATTACATGATTTACCTTTTTTTTTTTTTTTTTTTTTTTTAATGTAAAGGCTAAAGAGCAGGAGAGCAGCAATTTACTTCTGTCACGCTTGATGGTTTGTGTTAGAGTCTGGTGCTTCTAGCATCCTATATCAATACTGTTCCTGTTGCAAACTTTTTGAACCTGCAGTCTATTTTAACTTTCATAAATTAATTAAAAATTAAATTATTTAATTACAAATTAGTTTAAACTTTCATAAATTTCATGGATCACTAGCCACTCATTCACATACTTCAGAAGATATGTGTGTATGTTTAAACAACATAAACGTGGCATTCCTTAATATTATCATTATCCTGTGCTGTCAGGAACTATTCACTGTAACCCCATCTATTGCAGCAGTGGATACAGTGGTTTACTAATAATGTACAAGAGATAGAAGGAGAAAAAAATTAGGTATTAGGGTGAGTTCACAAAAAAAGTCATCCAGATGTTGCAGACCAGTGTGCAATAAATTATAAATTATTAATGTAGTTAGCCCTGGTGTATCTAATGTATATTTGTAGTGTACTACAATATGCATGCTTTGTGGTACTTAATTGATATCTCAAGTTTTCAAGGTGCAGCAAGCCTTAGTGGAAGTGTAAATTAAATTGTAATTATATATATTATATATATGTAATATTACATATAATATTATAGATAATATATATTATATATAATATATATTATATTAACTTGCATAAATAATCTATTCTATGATTATGCAGCTAGCTCAGAGACTTGCTACCCTAACACGAATTTTCTTATTAATTATGAAAATAATACAGCCTGCAATACAATGCTTATTAAACACTGAGTCATACATCTGATGATGGTTATGTCATGTATTTCTTCTTCCCACTTGCAAAGTAGGGCCAGCTTGGAAGTTAGATTCAGCTTCAAAGCTATAGCACTTCACTCGAGGTCATATCCAGTAAAATCCTGAGTATCTCTGCAGATGAAGATTCTACAGCTTCTCTGGGAAACCTTCTATAGTTGTTTGACTACTTGGAAGGAACATAAATACAAATATTTATCAAAACATTCTAAGCAAAGATGTAAAATTCTTTCTCAACATTTGAGAATCATGTTCTCAGACCTAACTGTGAACAAAGTTAAATTACTAAGACAGACAACTCCTTCAGTATAGATTGAATATGCCATCTGATAGATATTAAGCCTTGCTTACAATCTGTGGTACTCTGTTCCTCTTGACTAGAAACAGCAGTCATTGCTATCTGAGGAAGAGGAGTATACCACAGGCTCAGAAGTCACTGAGGATGAAGTTGGGGATGAAGAAGAAGTATGCAGGAAACCAGGTAAAATAACTAGAGTCATCCTGTTTGGAATTTAGAGATAGGGATTCAAGGCAGCAGAATTATTCTCTTAGAAAATTCTAAGCAGTAGGAATTTTAAAAACAAAAATTAACGTTATTTGCATTTTATTTCACGTTTTTCTGTGCTTAGATAAAAATTATCCCACTGCACACTGACATCAAAAATCACTGGCAAATGAGGAAAGCAACTACTATTCATATCTGAGATGTCCTCAAATTTTATCAAGGACGTATTTTTCAGGGAAGACTGTCAATTTATGAAGTTTCCTATAGATAAATGTTGGAAGAAAAAGCTGTAGCTATACAACTATATTTTTTACTTTTGCATGCATTTTCTCTTTTTCAGAATATTTTTCTGGTTACATAGTGAACATGGATAGAATTGTGTCTGCATAGAAAATAAGTTCTATATTTTTTTTTTTTAAATACAATAAGAGATTTAGGACTATGAAAAGCAAAAAAACCTTCTCCTTTACCCTCTATTAATGAGTAATTTGAACCGAGACAGTTTCTTTGTTTGTTTTGTCTTGACTCAAAGGAATTGAAATGCATCAGTATATGTAAAAAAAAATAAAACCCCAACAGCAACAACAAACTTGACTAAAAATTTTAGTAGTTTGACTTTAACCTTGTTTGGTCTGATATAACTCAGAGGTTGTTGATTGAATTAATATGGTCAAAGATGTAGCACTTGCTATTCATTTTCCAACAGAAAACTTATTAAGTGTAACCAGTCTGCATTTTAAATATGTACTTGAGTTGCTGTATGTTTGTAATAGAAAAGAATTTGAGTAGTCTGTGTTTATTAGCATGCTTTCAACACTAACAAAGGTAAAATAACCTGTTCATTTTCTCTTTTTGTAAAGATAAAGGGGTGGGGAAAAGTCTTTTTTTAGCCATATAAACATTCCAGATATCTGTGATGGTGTTAGTAGGTATTTCTTCAACCAGCAGGGAGAAAGGAGAAATTAAAGAAATCCTACAAGCACCCAAAGAAATTGATTTCTTCACCTAGTGTTCAGAAAAAAGAGAAGCCATCTGACAAGGTAAAATCATAGCTGTGAAGCCAGCCTCTCTGGTTGGGTTGAATAGTGTGGGATTCTTTTAAGTTTTGGACTTGATCTTAAAACATACTTAATGTGTTTTTCTTTTTTGATAGTCAAGTTCCCAAGATGCATCTCCATTCATGTAAGTAATTTTTTAAGTCCTTGAGAACATGTTGTAGTAGACCCCTTTTTGTAATCTGGTACCGATAACGCTGTGTGCATCTTTCTTTTCTAACCAGTGTGAGTATGCAGCAGAACAAATGGGATGCCTCCAGGTCACTAAGATTCAACCAAGATGCTCAAAGAGAAGATGGTCCGTTCTTGCATGAGTTTTAGCTTTCATAAAGTTAATATTGTGCAAATAAAATTATTTTTTTATATAAGAAATGGCTAATTTCCTAAAGTATAGCTACTTAGAAACCTTTAGGTTGACTTTCATCCCAGATATAGCAATGGGATTTTTGTGAAGTCTTTTTTCATAGTTGCTTCTCATTGGAAGAGAACAGCTTTCAACTAAGCTAATCATTAGTAATCAGCTGTACCCAAACCATACAGCAATCTCAAATTCTTCCAAATTGTACAAAAATATCCATGCAGCTAGTAAGTCCTTCTGAAAATGTTACTTTAGGATTTGATTGGAGTTTATTCTCAATTTCATCTACTTCGAAGGAGAAAAAGTTGTTTTTCATAGGAAAATGGCAAGAAATCTCCACACATAAACTGTATGTTGTAGTCTTCCACACAAACAGAAAAATAAATAGTTGCACTGAGACAACTGTCTTGGAAAATATTGGGAAAGGGATTCAAAGTTTCCAGAAGAAAAATAAAAAATACATTATAAGTATATGTTAGTGTGGTTTATGTTCTTTATTTCGAATGTCAGCACATAACCTATGGAGATTATAGTTGTGTCATGTGATAACTGTATTGGTATACAACTAATTTTTTTTTCCATCCCTGTATCATTTGTTGTCTGTGCAGATAAGCAGAGAGAAATATTCACTTCTCTCTTTCCCAGTCTTTCTGACTAAATATATTCAGAATCCTACTTCTGTGTTTCACCTTTTTTAATATCTCATGAGTCTCCTGTGCATTTTGGCTGTTCTGAAAACCTCAGCCTCAAAATCATTCATGTAATTTTTTATCTCAGTGTAATGCCTCAGGCTGATTTTGGTATCTGCCAAGACTGCTGCTGAAGCCACATTATGTGTCAGAATCTAGGATCTTGGTTATTCAAGATTTTTATATGAGCTGAAAAGACAGCTAAATTTTACAGAGACAGTGTCACTAAAGTATGCACCCAATTCTTCTCTCTTTGTATTCAGTAGCAAAGAAAGTCTCTGTTCTAAATATTTTTTCTTATTTCTGACAGATCAGAGAAGAATGTCTGAGATTACAGGGCACTTAATAAAAATGAGGCTGGGAGACCTTGATCGAGTCAAGTCAAAAGACAGCAAAGAAGTAAGATTTGTCCTATCTTAATACAGCATTTACAGAATTGACATGAGCCTTGGTAAGAAAAGTATGGGTTTTTGGGCTCAAAAAGTTCAGATACTGGGTTATGGTAATGAAATAAGGTATACTAAATATATCTTGATGTATCTGCTGAATAATGTTTTTTTATGAAAAGTCACTAATTAAATTGAATCGTATTGGAAATGGAATGGAATCTTGTTGAAATTTGTGGTTTTCTTCTGGATTCCAGTATGCAGGAGGCATTTATTCTAGACTTGAAGCTCAGATAAAGGCCTCAGCACAGGTCAGTGCAAGACAAAGCAACGCTGAAAAGAATGTCAGGTAAGATTTTAAAATAAAAGGGAAAATCAGAACATGGATTTCAGATGGGGATGTGTTTATGTGTTAAAAGAAAAACATGCCATGTCTCATACCTTTTTTGAATCAGCATCCCTTCCAGTATGTTAACCATATGGTGTGTGAAAGCTTCTTTTTTGAATTAAGCTATAACTAAGAGAATGAAACACTCATATCCATGCTGGAAGAACTTCTTTATAGCTTCTGTGCTAGGAGGTTGGCTGCTGCTCCAGTAGAATTTTTCTGTGAAATTATGGATAACTGGAAAAGTGTTAACCATTATTCTTTAGCCTATTCTTTGACCTCCTTCCCAGAACAAATAAAAAAACCCCACCCATCAAAACCTTACATATTGGTCTTCTGTGCCTTAAATAGATAAAACACAAATGAACTGAAGAGTGGACATGCCACATGCAGTTGTAGAGCCTGGAACTGGTCATAATTTGGCCAGCAGGTGAGGAGCTTCTAGAGCTGAAATTTACAGTGGCGTTGCTGACCAACTTTATAGGGATGAGCTGGATGCGTCAAATACGTTGTCAGAGGAATTACAGGTCTTATTTCTGTCAAAAAAAAAAATGCACGTGTTTTTCTGTAGAATTAGTGATTTCAAAAGAAGATATTTGACACCACAGTTCTTTCATCTGTGTCCTGTTTTATGACTATGTAGTTTGTGTGTACAGGTATCCTGGCAGAAAGGCAGCTTTCTCAAGAGAAGGTTGAGAGTGAGATACTTTTTTTTTTTCCTTCTTTCAGAAGACATTATAACATGAAAGTAATTTCAAACAAATACTGTACCAGAGAGTTGACTGGACAATGAATTAATTTTAACAGTAATAATGTACATATTTCTTATGTGTTCTTAATCCAGGTCAAAATCCCGTTTTGGTCAAGGCCGTCCAACATAAGGACTCATGAAAAAAAGTTAACCAGAATTCATTACTGCTTCCTGAAAACACTACTGCACTCTAATGTACGGAGAATGCACATCTCTGAAAGCTTGCCAGTGACTTATTTATTACTTTATGCCTTGTAAATTATTTTATGCGGTAAATGAATGCAAATCCAATCAGGTCTGTACTTATTTTAATTGTAAATATACTCTTTCATAAATTTAAAATTAATTGCTTTTTTAGGCTATTGTGTTAAGTTGCATAGAAAATATTTTCTAAATCTGCAAAATTAAATTATTAGACTATTTATGGGAAAAGACATATGTATGCCTTTTTTAGTATGCCAGAAATACTGAAAAGGAAAAAGCAAGACTACTGAATTTTGAATAGAATCAGCAGCATTAACACAAGTTGCCTCGAGTATTTATATTGTGTAATATGTGATGGTATGTTTTAAGTCAGTTCTCTGGGGATTTGCATTTAAAGTCTGTGACAATACCTGTGACTTAGACTAGTTTAAGCAAAATTTTAATGCCATTCTGAGCATTACAAAGCTCCTGTTCGTGTGAAGGTGGGTAGCAGATAGAGACTAGACCTCCAAAGATTATGTAAATGCTATGATGATGCACTATTGCATCTTGCATGTGAAATGCTTGTTTTACTTGTATGTGAAATTAATATTCCCATTCCATATCTGTCCCCTCTTGCACAGTACAATGTTCCCTTTTAATATCCAGACCTTAGGATACAAAGCTCTATTATTTCTTAGCAATGTTATGCCACTAAGTTTCTGAGTAGATACACTATTAACTCTGCATCTTTCAACTGAGACGGATCAATATGAAGGTTTGTGCATGTTGATCTTTTGGGTCTAGTTACTTTCTGAAACCTGCCTGAATAATGCTGTTTAGAGGTCAGATGCACTTTCAAGTTCTGTATTTGGAGCAATAGAATACAAGTTTGTCTACATGTAAAATCCAGGGCTACCAAACTGAAATAACTTGCCTAGAAGATAAGTCACATACTAGATAAGAAAATGGCAATAATAATGGCTGAATTCAACTAAACACATTCTGACTTTTTGAAACAGGTAGAAAGAGCACTCAGGGAAAGCTTATTCCAGCCCACAGCTGTACAATAAATCGTGAGTTTGGAATTAAGTCAAGATCCTGGGTGGGGGTGGGATGAGGAGAAGGAGGTCATTGTTTATATGTACTCTTCTCTCCATTCATGCTTTTTTTGTTTGTTTGTCTTGTTTTTTGAGGATTTTGATGAATAGGTGTCAGAAGATAAGGATAGCAATACTTGAAAATACTGCTTTCAAGCTGAAAGATTCTTATTGAAACAATTTAAAAAATAATGTTTTTTGTTGTTTGTTTTGTGTAATGCTAGAGTAAATGCGGAGCCCAATGAAACCAACAGGCAAAACAGTGGATTTTTCCATGGCTTTGATTTTAGTCAGGAGTGGTAACTTTGAAGAAGTGGTTTAATCTTTAAATAAGGCTTTATTAATGTCTCAGGACTGCTTACCAATACTAATACAATTTGAAACACTTATAATAAATACTGGAAAACTGATTGTTGTTTGTTGAAAGAGGAAGTATCATAAAATCAAACAAGTATGAAAATACAGTAGGGTAAGTGTTTTGGTACAATTTTGTGGGTCCTGATAGAGGAGTGTTCCAAATTGCCATGGTGAACTTTGCTGTGAAAGTTGCAGGCTGCATGTATGTGTGTTTAGTTTTCATAGAGCTACTGATGAGAAGGGAAAATTCTGCTGGTTTTGTTTTGTGGGAAAGCACCAGTTCTACGTGCCAGTATTGTTTTACTCAACAATATTTTTAAGCATTTAAAATTAACATACCTGGTGCACAGTCTTTTTTCCCCTTGCCAACCACCTTGAATTTTTACCTTGTATTAATTTTGAATTTGTCTTGATTTAATGGAAATAAATGTTATTAATTTAAGAAGTGTGGTGTTTTTTTTTAATAGATACTCGTAAGAACTAAGTAAGAGCACAAATAATGTTCACTGGTCTCAAACGTGTATTTGTGGTTAAATTGCAGCATCATGCTAAAGACTTTTTATCTGGCCAGAACAGGATATCATTGTACACTGAGCTACTCCAAGTCTACAAGAATTTTAAAGAACTTGTATCTGCATTGAGTTTTGAAGCTGGATTAAAAATTCATGAGTCAGCTGCCCTACAAATGACCCAAGTATGCAAAATGTCAAACAAAACTGTGTTAAAAAGATGTTTAACTTTGTCTTTCAGTGCCACAGTGTTGATCATCCAATCTAAGAATTCTGTTTAATCTATGAATAGAGTTAATTTCTATTATTCTGTTTCTAGAAATTGCTATATGGGTGTCTTGTATATGTGCAGTGGGTATACTGAGAAGGCTGCAGTGTACATCCTACTGTCACATGCATTTAAACTAACCTGTTTCACTGTGGAGCTGTGCCTGTTTTCTTGACATTCAGAAATCTTGGAGAAAAGGCCAGAATTTTAAATGGCTCCAAGGGGGAAAGGGAATGTGTTAGGAGAAATGTGGTTGTCTCAGTCTGTAAACACAGAACTGTGAACAGCGTGGGCAATTCGAAGTGGCTGAGAGGACACTTCTCTTTTTCAGAAGGGAATTGTTCTTTTAAAAAACAGTTTCCTGTTCTTGTTCAGTGTTGGGATACATACAGTGCAGCATCAGGAAAGTGCTTTTGTGCCTGCTTGGGCCATTGCATAGAATCATTAGGGTTGGAACAGACTTCTGAGATCTTCAAGTACAACCATCAACCCACCACCACCATGCCCACTAAACCATTTTCTGAAGTACCACATCTACATGTGCTGGTATTTTTTATATGAAGGTCCCTGCTTCCATTTAGGCACCTTCCTCTCCACTCGGGGCAAATATAGAACCTTAATTTGTTCTTAATATTCAAGTGAGCAGCATATATAGGCAAATACTGAGGACATTCCTCCTGCAGCTGTTCTTGGTGAAATCTAATCTGTATTAACTGTAACACTGTGTTCTGAGTTTATTCTCTATGTTCTAATGGTTAGAAAGTAAAGACAACTGCGCTCGAGTTAGATTTATCTTACTGCAGGAATAGATTTACTTTTCAGTACCCTCTTGGCCTTTATCTATAAATAAAACCAGCCAAAGGCTTTTGCAGGCATCTACCCAGTGACAGCACAGAATGGCTGTGTCCCTGAGGTTACTGTCTCATCCTGTCTCTGAGCATCATGGTGGTGGAGGCTGATGGAACTGTCAGCCAGTCTGAAGGCTACAGCAACTGACATGAAGTTGCCCAGGACTGCACAAGCTCCCCTACTTTGGGAATCAGAAGGGCTTCAGATGCTAATTTGGTAGGTGCTGCTGCTGTTGAAAGTGAGGAACATCCTCAGCCAGGGGAGGACTCTGCACTCCCTTAGTGGATGGCACTCACTGGTCAGCCTCGTGGGAGAAATACGTGTCCTGCTGTTTTCCATTGCTGTGCCCTTCATGCTCATCAAGCAGCCTTGTCCTCCACAACATTCCTGGATGCTGGGCTGATAGATTCCAGATAATGGTGTTCATCATCAGGTTAAAAATTGCTGTTTCCACCATCCTGAACAAACTCCTTTCCAGGCTGCATTCCTGCTGCTCTCTAGCTTGCTTGGTGTTACAGAGCATCTCACCTTAATTCCATGTCTCCATCCTCCCCTTTTCCTGTATGCTAAGCATAGAAAACAAATGAACTTAATCCTAACTCTGTTCTTGGCCTGATTGTGTTATGGGACACAGGTGGCAATGGCCAAGACTCTCACGATGCTTCTCATTGTCTGGGCTTATAGTGCTGACCCATAAACAGCTGCCGTGCAGGAAGGAAGAATCCTGTGTGGCAGCTTTGGACTAGGACACCCCCAGTTCAAGAACTGTTGCAGCTTTAAAGAGTGTAGAACAGCACTGTTCTCCATCTAAGCAGCAGTTTTCATTCTGCACCTGCTTGTAGATGACCTTTAACTTATGTTTGGCTTTGTACTGCGTTTGTGTATGTTAATGGCTTACCTTCTGTGTCTAAGCTGCTTCCCCATAGATAATGAGGGAGAAATTTCTGGAATTTTATCCTCTAGGGTCTTTGTCACTTCTTATCACTGAATTCACAGCTCTCTCGGATGCCCCTTGCTAGCCTCAGAAAATGTTGAAGCTGCTTTGCCTTCACTGTATTTTGAAATGTCCAAAAGATGATATTTCTTAGTGGATGAAGATTCCAGCACATAAATATTTCTGGTGGTCAGGAGGATTGGTTGCTAGAAGAACTTCTTGGAACAAACACCAGTTTACATAGCTTGTGCCCTGGCTATGAGAGCACAAATGTGTGTGATGCTGTTCAGTGATCCAGATCATGAAGCTTCCCTTTCTTTTTCTCAAGATGAATTTTGTGCACAGATCTCCCTTCTGTATTTTGTTACATAACCTTCCCAAAGCCTGGTCATCACAAACACAGGAAGCAATTAGGCAGGGGAGGAAAAATAACTACCCAAAATTGTCTCTAGTAATACTGCCACTGAATGCATAATCTTGGCTGGATGTAGCCCTTGTTCAAAAGAGATGGTTCCCACAACTGAACTTTTAAAATTTTTTGATCGGTTCTGCTTTAATTGCTCCCACATTTCCATTTCAATTATTTAAGGCCAGGAAAGAACAATTAAAATTTTATTTTTAGATACTGTATGCCATTTTATTATGTTTTGCATTTTCGTTTACTCTATAGTAATTACTTTGGTATCCATGGTGACAAAACATGATAGCATAAACATGAAAAGACCTTGGTCTGGCAGCAGTTTCCTTACTGCGTAATCAGTTGCTCCTTTGAATTAAAGGTGTATTTACCTTCAACTGATTGGAACAAACTGCATGATTAGCTGTATAACTTGTAGTCTTTTAAAGCTTTTAGTATCTGATTTTTTCTTTACTTTTTCAGGAAACTTCATTGAAGTAAAATGTTTTAACTGCCCATTAAGCCTATTTTCAATATGTATGATCTGTAAAATATTACCATGCTTCAGAGGTGTCTGTATTTGTTGCATCAAATAGGAACTACTGTTTTACAACAGGAATGCTGTACTTAGGGCTTGTTATGAGAAGGTGCTCTGCCATAGCAATGAGATTAAAAGGGGCAATCTTGGTTCCTTTATCTTTTTACACCCAATTTAGTTTGTTCCTGGGGAATATCTAAGTTTCTCTCATATTGGTCAGGAGACATCTTGCTGTTTTAGAACCATAAAATCATAGAATGGTTACTGTTGGAAGGGACCTTAAAGATTGGGCACTGGGCAACCCTGTCCAGTGTCTTATCACCTTCACAGGAATTTCCTCCTACTATCTAATTTAGATTTCCCCTCTCTAAGTTTTAAACCAATGCCCCTTGTCCTCTCGCTACCCCATCTTCCTTGTAGGCCCTCTTCCAGTATTGGGAAGCTGCTATAAGGTCACCTCAGAGCCTCCTCTTTGTCCAGCTGAACAATCCCAGCTTCACAGAATCTTCTGGGTTGGAAAGGACCTTTGAGATTATCAAGTCCAACCTTTGATCCACTACTGTCTTGGTTGCCAGACCATGGCACTCTCCATCCATCACATCAGTCTCTTCTAAAAACCTCCAGGGATGGAGAAGCCACCACCTCCCTGGGCAGCCCATTCCAATGTCTGATCACCCTCTCTGTAAAGATTTTTTTCTAATATCTAACCTAAACCTCCCCAGGCAGAGCTTAAGACCATGCCCTCTTGTCTCCCCTGAGCCTCCTCTTCTCCAGGCTGAACACCCCCAGCTCCCTCAGCCTCTCCTCACAGGACTTGTGCTGGAGTCCCTTCACCAGCCTGGTTGCCCTCCTTTGGACCTGCTCCAGGACCTCAATCTCCTTCCTGAACTGAGGGGCCCAGAACTGGACACAGGACTCGAGGTGTGGCCTCACCAGGGCTGAGTACAGGGGCAGAATCACTTCCCTGGACCTGCTGGCCACGCTGTTCCTGATCCAGGCCAGGATGCCATTGGCCTTCTTGGCCACCTGGGCACACTGCTGGCTCATGTTCAGCTTCCTGTCAATCCAGACTCCCAGGTCCCTCTCTGCCTGGCTGCTCTCAGCCACTCTGTGCCCAGCCTGGAGCTCCCCATGGGGTTGTTGTGGCCAAAGTGCAGGACCCAGCACTTGGCCGTGTTGAACCTCATCCCACTGGAATCAGCCCAACTCTCCAGTCTGTCCAGGTCCCTCTGCAGAGCCCTCCTGCCTTCCAGCTGATCCACACTCCCCCCCAGCTTAGTGTTGTCTGTGAATTTGCTGATGATGGACTCAATCCCCTCATCTGAATCATCAATGACGATATTAAACAGAACTGGGCCCAACACTGATCCCTGGGGGACACCACTGGTGAGCGGCCACCAACTGGATCAGCACCGTTCAGCACCACTCTCTGGGGGCCTCCAGCCAGTTCCTAACCCAGCACAGAGTGCTCCTGTCCAAGCTGTGGGCTGACAGCTTTTTCAGGAGAATGCTGTGGGAGACGGTGCCAAAGGCTTTGCTGAAGTCCCGGTAGACTCCATCCACCGCCTTCCCCTCATCCACCAGGCGGGTCACCCGATCATAAAAGGAGATCAGGTTGGTCAGACAGGACCTGCCCTTCCTAACCCCATGCTGGCTGGGTCTGATCCCTTGTCCATCCTGCAGGTGCTGTGTGATTGCCCCCAGGATGATCTGCTCCATAACCCTGCCAGGCACTGAGGTCAGGCTGACGGGCCTGGAGTTTCCCGGGTCCTCCTTCCGTCCCTTTTTGTGGATTGGCGTGACATTCGCCAACTTCCAATCATCTGGGATGTCCCCAGTGAGCCAGGACTGTTGGTAGATGACAGAGAGAGGCTTGGCGAGCTCTTCTGCCAGCTCCCTCATCACCCTGGGGTGGATCCTCTCTGGTCCCAGAGACTTGTGAGGATCCAAGTGGCTCAGCAGGTCACAAACGTTTCCCTCCAGGATTACGGGGGGGCTACTCAGCTTCCTATCTCTCTCTACAAGCCCCAGAAGCAGCTGTCCTCAGGACGCCCTGTCTTACTGTTGAAAACTGAGGTAAAGAAAGTGTTAAATACCTCAGCCTTTTCCTCATCTTTGGTAACTATGTTTCCCCCATGTCCAACAAGGAATGGAGGTTTTCCTTTCCTCTCCTTTTGCTGTTAGTGTATCCTTAGAAAGACTTTTTGTTGTCCTTAATGGAAATGGCAAGATTAAATTCAAATGATGCCTTCATCTCTCTAATTTTCTTTCTACATGACCTAACTATATTCCTACACTCTTCCTGAGAAGCCAGCCCTTTTTTCCATTGTCTGTAAGCTCTCTTTTTAACCTGAATTTCCTTCCATATCTCCCTGTTCAGTCAGACTGTCCCTTTTCCCTGCGGGCATGCCTTTTGGCACACAGAGACAGCCTGCTCCTGTGCATTCAAGGATAGGCTTCCTTGGCTGTCTCCATAGGGAAGGTTCTCCAGTCCTCTCATTTTTGTGTCTCTCCTCTGGATATGCTCAAGGAATGTTGACTCCAGAACTGGACACAGTACTCCAGGTGGGGTCTCACAGGAGCAGAGTAGAGGGCAAGAGTCACCTCCCTTGACTCACCTGTCTATGCTTCTTTTCATTCAGCCCAGGACATGTTTAGCTTCCTGGTTGTGTATTTTTCATCTCTATATTGAATTACAAAATAAAACCAGACTTTGTTATTTGTGCTATAACACAAAATATGGTATTTCCTGGTTGGTCTATTTTATTGCCTGAAAGGGACTTTGATCCCACAAGATGAAAATGATAAGCATGTTATATAGATTGTGGATTGCTCTCAAAGGCTTATTCCAATCTTTTGCCCTGTTCTCACTGAAACATTTGTCAAGATAACTAACTTACAGCAAATAAAATGATTTTTTACAAATATTTTATATGAGAAACATCATCTGGTTTTGCCTTCAGTAGGATATTTTTTCCTGTGGTGCTCATGGCGTTCCCTAGATCTCTGTTTTTTGCTTTAATTGGTGGGGTTACATTCATCTGTCTCGATGCACAAAGTAAGTAGTGTTATTCTTATAAACACTTCTGAATCTTTTCCTGCTTTTATTGAAATTCAACAAAATTAAATAATTCATATAAATCACAATCCTAGAAGCTTAAAATATATTGATCTGTGGACTGATAAAATAGCAACTAAATAAGCAGTCTTCCTGGTGCACTTGGAAGTGGTCTGTAGACTTTCAGGGTCTCAGTGATCTCAGGTTGAAAACCACTGCTCTTGTATGCACAGTGGGTTTCTGTAAGTCTTCTTTAAACTTTTTTTTTCAGATTTGGTTAATTAAAATACCTAGGCTGAAATGGATTCTGGGGATGTATAATTTTGAAGTTGGGATCATCTGAATTTCTCACTGCTGTTACTCTGCTAAATTGCATTGGACTAGTTACAATTTTAAAATTTTATATTTGTTGTAGTGGTATGGAGTCCCTGAAAAGTTAGATCTCTTTGGTGTATTGAGGAGAAGGATTCCAGAAAGTGAAAACTGTGCCATCCATTAGCTGAATATGGGAGTAGAAACAATGTCTGCATGACTCAAGGTTTTTATATAATTTTGGTCTGTCAGCCTTCCTAGAGAACCTTCACAACAGTGAAAATGCTCAAGTCTCTTTCTGGCTGAGAGAATTTTTTTCTTTGTGAAAAAAGCAGCAGGATTTTTTATTTAATTATCGAATTTCCATTATTCAATTATTCAACTGTGATATAACGCTCCAGCCACTTCCAAGCTTTTTTTTTTTTTTTTAATGAATCTTTCTCAGTATTCTAGATCCCTAGACCCCTGCTTTCAGAAGGAGGCTTTTGAATGTTTGGAAATGGAGGCAGCAAATTAAACCCATAACAAGCAGCTGCTGACTGTAGCAATATTCTCTAGGTTTTGTTCAGTTACATGAGTAGAAATCTGCTCAATATTTACTTACAAAGGAGATCCTGCAGAGTTGTGCAGATGGGAACAACAAGACGAGTGTTGAGGAATAGCAGAAGCTGGTAATACACAGACCCCATTTTGGGAATAAATATGAAGGCATCTGCCTAGCCAGGCAAAAATAGCCCACTGCTTCTTTTACCAACTATCAGTTTGGATATACTGTAAGTTTGTCTAAGAGAAAAGTGGAGGCACTCTTGGCATTGGTGCAGCCTGCATAAGACCACAAAAACTGCACAGGTATAATAAGAACATAGATTGTACTGTGACAGCTTTGCTGGGTACATTTGATCAAGGAAGGAGGGAAAAAGCGTGATGGATTTCTGTGTGTATAGTTTGCAGATCTAGGAAGAAAGTCTGTTGCTTTTTGTCACACAGCGAAAATGTAAAGAGATGGCACTAAAGTACAATAAAAAATTTTTGAAAGCTCCGGATCAGAAAAGAAAAATACACTATTCAAAAATGTCAATTGCTGTAAAAATTTAAGGAAAATAGGTTTCAGGTAAATCCATTAATATGTCTTTATCCTAATTTCTTGGATTCTTGCTGACATTTCATTGATAAATAGCTTTGTATTTGCAGTTTCTGTGGCAGTAGAAAACAATTTCCCAGGCCATGATACAAAAGTGGTTTCAGTTATGATTTGCACAGAAGTTTCAGGAGGGAAGTAAACAGTGATCTATTACTTTCAGGCAATAAAGCCCAAGTTTAAGTCTGGTCAGGGTACAACAGAAGGACAATTCTGTAGCTAGACACGTTCACATCTTTTTTTGATAGCTGATTCTTAAGTTGTGAAGTGTTTAATTGTATAATTGGGGTGGGGCAAGGATAGATTGGGTCCATAAGATCAATGTTTATGTACTCTATGTAATGTATTGTTTAAACCCTGCAAACTATGTCAAGGTGCCACCATGATAAATGTCTTTCAGCTTCATTTGAACTACTGTGTGCATCTGGTTTTATATAGCAGAAACTTGTTTACTTTGCACTATTTCTGGAAATACCTCCTATGTGTCATTTGTACATGACTTTTTGTTTTCTTTGTAGAAACCACAAGTATAAATTGTGATGTAACACCCAACCAACTCGTGCTGTCAGGCTTTTTAGATGAATTTACAGGTAAAATCATAATTCTATCCTAGAACTATCTGATTTGCTCCCTAATACACTCAGTACTTTTATGCTTTGTGTAGTTGTGTATTTTATGATAAATCTGTGTTATTGACTTCCAATACCCTTCATGGATGAATGCAGCAGCTGGTTTACATGGCATACTGCAGCAGAATAAATAAAGATAAAAACCTATAAAAAACATAGCAGGCAGTAGAAGAGGAAATAAGTACAGAAAACCTGATGTTCACAGTCCCCCTTGGTTAGTCAGCCCACAAAAGCTGATCCCATCCTTCCCTCCTACATCAGAAGGAACCACTGCCACCACAGCCCTGCTCTGCTTCTGGAGCTCTGCTGGAGACTGGAGCTTCTCTGAAACCTCATTTTTTGTTTTGTTGGGGCAATAGGGAGAGCAGGTGGGGTGCGGAGGAACAAGCAGGCATGCAGTAAAGAGAATTGTGGGGTCAATTCAATGGATTTGCATTTTCTATTCTAGATTTGTTTGTTAGTGTAGCATTTTCTGTGTTATTCTGATGATTAATGTGTGTGGTTTGTATGTGACAGGGTTAACATTAATTTATCGCCACATTTTCTATGCTTCCTTATCCTGGCTGGCAAAGTGTGACTGTGTCTTGGAGACAAAAATCCCACACTGGAGGAGGGCAGTGGCTGCAAGAGAGCGCAGTGCAGAAGAGGAGTAGACAGTGTTTTAATTTTTTTTTGTATTTGCATTGCAAATACAGTACAGAGGACGACTGCATCCTCTGTTCCTCCCACGACTAACCAGAGAAGTTACTGCTGTGGGCTAAGGGTCTGTGACCATACTCTCTGTTAGAGGCAGCCCTACAGTCAAGATTGGGATATACCAACAGGTATACAGCAATCTCACAAGGCAAAGCATTACGTGATGGCCAAAATGTTCCCTTCAGGATATTTCATAGCCCTTTAGGATCTCAGGGAAGCATGTGCCAGGACCATGCTGACCTCTCACAGGCAATCTCCGTGGCTTTTGGCTTTCAGCAAACTGCAGGATAAAGGGTATGATAGAGAGCAGTGGTTTTTTTTCTAGCAACTGTTAATGAGGTGTAAGAGCATAGCTGCTGTGGCTGACTCCTTCATGGAGATAGAAAGGAAAAGACTCACCCTTCACCTTAATTCCTCTTCATTCAATTTTTAAGCGTCTAGCAAGAAGTTTGGCCCTTTGTGTGCGTCATATGTATGAGTGTACTTGCTGTCATACCTGTAAAGAATAAGGACAACCAGTTTCAATTTTTTCTGAGCACTTCCTTTTTGTTAGGCTCCCTCCACTGGATGGAATACTGATTCTTAGGCAGCTACTTGCTACATGTCTGAATGCATCCATCTCTGGATGGAGTATTAGACAGTCTATCAGCAGGCAAAGATAGATTTTGTTTTCTTGAAATGTTTTCTTCCACCAGTTTCAACACTACATACTAAATATTGTGATCCCACACAAAGCTGTGCCCCTGGGATGCAGCCCAGTTGTTCCATGCTTACTGCCATCTGCCTGGACTTTCTCCTTACGTGCAATTTTAGTGCAATATCTTTGGGCTGGTATCTGACAACATTCCAGACACTCCCTTCTGTTGAAAGAAGATGAGGTTCTCTTTCCTTCAGGACTTAGTGACCAACACCACAAGTCTGCATGTGGAGATGGGGCTGTTACAGAAAGGGCTTATTAGCCTAAATTAATAATGATTGGGTAAAAAAAGTAACAGATTAAGAAAGGAACACAGCTAGCAAGCTTCCTGAAGTTTGTGGAAAATATTTGGAATGTTTGGGAAAGATTTTGGTGAGGAAAGGGGATTATGGTTGTGTAATCCAAATAATATGTTCCATGAGAAAATAAGTATTATTTCATAAACACAAATATCTTGATTGTATAATGTAAGAGAATTTCAGCCTATTTAATAAAGTTGCCCATAGCTCCACACTGGATGTTTTAAAATGATACCTTTCAAACACAGATTTGGTGTTTAACCAAGCAAGTAATACACTCACTACTAAAATAATAATTACACTAATATGAATCATGCTAATTACAAAAAACAAGTTTTAATATTTTCAAGTTCCTAAATGCATGGTTGTAGAAAATAGCATTCAAATTTATTCAAAGATTGCATTGTTATGTGTTTCAGTGTTCTGAACATATAGGAAGAGATTAAAGGAGGGGCTGTACACTTACCATTTTGTACCGAAGTTAAAATTTAACCAAACACAAGCTTGAGTCCAGATTCACCTTGTATTCTACCTGGATTCAATGAAATGCCCTGGTGTTTGACAAATACTGAATCTTCTCCCATGCAGCCCCAAATCAGCCTTCTGCTGATATTGATAGTGTTCCCTGACTTTGATTACATTTCAGTTACATTTTCACTGTAAATGTGGAAAAAAAAATTCATCATAAAGCTATTTCCAGAAAATGGTGGAAATTTCAGTGGAGATTATGCCAAGCATTTTCACTCTGGACATTTTGTTAGCAAATGTGAATATATTGGAAAAAAAGTTATTTTCTGTGGTTTTAAAAACATATCTATGCACTTCTGCACAGTAGTTGAGGAGACTTTAGCAGATCTCATTGCTTAGCTGAAAATGCCAAAGTAATGTAAAATGTAACTGAAAACTAACTAATAACCTTGTTGCTGGTACATATGAAATGAATGTATGTATTTCTTTTCCAAAAGGCAATCTAATTTGTTACACTTTCTCTTACAGGTGATATAGAACAGATTATAAATATTCCACCCAATGTGAATTTGGAATTAAAAGAATATCTGTTTCCTGAACACTTACCATATGTGGAGCTAGTATATAATTCTGGATCTGATAGTGCAATAGTGAGGACTCGTAAGGCACTGGATGTTGATTCTATTGAGGTATTCTTTCCACTCATGTTAGACCTAGTTACAGATCTTTTGTTGACAGGTGAACAAAAGTAACACTAGGATGCAAATTTTAATTGCTCATTCCCTCACAATACAAATTGGTATTCCAAAAAAGAGAATCATCCGAAAGAACAGCATAGAATTCAGTCACTAGCACTCAATAATATCTGTTAAATATCTTCAGTTTCCTGTAGCTGTAAGCTTACCTGGCAGCTGACAACCAGACAGGTTCTTTCCTAATCATGTATTGTCACTTGTAATGAAAGTAGTACATACACAGCTATGACAGGTATCACTTTTCTTAAAACGCATCTCTCAGTAACGTGAGTTATTTCATCAAAGTGAGATTAATAAGGTGTAATTTGGTAGAAGGCAATCTTTAACTATGAATATTTATACAAGTGCTTAACTTCACACACAAATACAGAACCATTGGCCCCTGTTGGTTGGTGGACAGAAGGTCCTTCCTCCTAGGCTATTCTGGCTTCGTAGGACTACCAGGAACCTATAAAGCCCTATTAATGTTTTTCCTGGCTGAAGCTGCCTCTGAATATGAAAATGGTGTAGTTCTTCAGACTAAATCCAGGCTACTTTTTATACAAGTGCTATTTCACTGACTGTACTTAACAGAATTGGACCATACATACTTAAAAAAAACCAGTTACAGTCAAGACTTCTAATTGAAAAAAATGTATTTATGACTTCTACATTCATATTTCTCACTTGGATATGTTCCAAATAGCTTAAAACATTTTTTTTATGCTTCCTACACATATTTTCCCATTCTCTGTTGATTTTCTATTGGGGAGACCAGTCAGGTACATGGTTGGTGAGATCTGGGTGGGGAGATACCAGCAGTAGATGAATGACAGCCAAATTAATACAGTGATACAATAAATAATCTGTAATGACTTTGCTACGAATTGTAAGCAGTGTGTTTTGGTACAACATAGAGACAGCTGCAGTATGCTCCTGGAACTGAATCACATAAACAATTTTCTGTCAACTCAGCATGGCACCTGAGGATTCAAGTGCCAAAAGTTGTCTTGTATAGTTTTGACACTCATAGAAGGAGTTCATAAATACCATTGTTGATTAGTTTGTTTGGTAATTTTTAGAGTGATCATCTCTTTTATGCTATTGTCTGCCGAAGGATTGGAATGGTAAGTAAAAGATATGCTTTACTCCATTATTTTTTATTATATGTGTTGTTTATCTAAGTTTAACACAAATGTTTCTTTTCTGAAATACTATTTCATTTTAAAATATGATATAGAAGGCTAAGAGTATCTTGTAGAAAATATATTTCTTTAAATGTACCAATTGGAATGAGTGGTTTTGTTCACAGAAAAGGTAAGAATTTTTTTTAAGTTAATTTAAAAATATTTTCAAAACCAGTCTACTTCATTATTTGAAATTTTAGTATAACTCCCCTGTTGCAGTTTTCAGAACTAAAGGTGTGTCTGTTTGAATCTCTTATTTATATGACGAAATTAATTGTTAATATGCTGCTACATCATTGCTGTCATTTCTAATGTGTTTTTTGCTTCCGTTATGAAGACTAATGAGGTGGAGAATATACGGGACTTAAACCTAGAAGACATAAATGACAATTCTCCAAAATTTCTGCAAAGTCACTATAGCGCTTCAGTGTCAGAGGTGGGTTATGGTAAACGCTAATATATATTTCTTGTGGCATTTTTAAATTATTCACTGGGGATAAAACGTGCGAGGTTATAATGTGACCACACTCAGATTTCTACATGCACTCTTACGGGATTTCTCTACACCTTTGCATGGGTGTGGAAGTGGTTGGGCTGCACACACAGCTGGAGGCATGGGAAGGAGAAGAAATGTTCAGTTCTGCAGCCCAGAGTGGAGATTGGGAGTAGTTTACATATGCTAAGGAAATTTTACAGCTTTTCTGACAGCAATTAGAAGGAGTATGGAAAGGGCCTTATGAAAAAACATCTGGTCATCTTTATTTCCTCTAGGTATCTGCAATAGGTTTCATGGTTATAAAAGTGGAAGCTCAGGACAAAGATTTTTCACCTCAGTGGAACGTCATTACTTACAGTCTTTGGGTGAGTGCCTTTTGTCAAAGACTGCAAACACCAGTCTATATTTCTTATAAAATGTAGCTTTGGACCTGATTCGAGGATGCTGTCTTTGTACCCTGCAGTTGCTACTACAAATCTGCAAAATGCTAGCACATTTTCTCTGCTCCTTTTATAGCTGCTGAAGGGAAGCTGATGTCATCTATCTGACCTGCTTTAGTTATTGACCATAGGATGATATAAATCAGATAGAAAGTCTAATAGCACTGATGGGAGAGGCAACGTAATGTGTTGATAAGGATCAGCATTTTCTTTTCCAGTGGCGACATCTGAGAGATTCATGTTTTTTAGGAAGAATAGGTAGCAAGAGAAAACAAAAACTGTTTCATTGTTCACTGCTAATCATGCCAAATGTGATTTATTTATTTAATAGGGTCCAAACTCTGATTACTTTTATATAAGGGGAGGAGATGGAAACATCATAGTGAATAAAACATTGGATTACAACAAGATCAGCCTTTTCAATTTAACAGTCCAAGCAAAGGTATGATGTAGATTAAAAGATGAATGAGAAGCAAAATAGTTCTACAGTGATACTTCCATTATTATAATTTCCCAGTTTCTACAAATTCCCACCTTAAGGATTTCCCAAGCCAAATGTTGTGTCTGTATCTTGGCTAGTACTGTAGACAACTGTAGCACATTCTTAATTTTTTTGCCATTGTTTAAGTTTGCCCAAGTGTCTTTCTGGGTATATTTCTCTAGGTATGTATAGTGGACGTATTTCTTCTCCACTCTTCCAATATATATACACCTATTCATTCCAGTGGATCTGTCCTATTTTTGCCACAGCTTGCCACCTGCAGTCTTTTTGTGTGTCTTTTTTTGAGATATATTTGCGTTTAATTCCTTTTAGAACTAAAAAGAAGTAATTTTGCCATATTTATGGTGGTATCTAGCAAGTAGTACAAGCTGCAGCAAGAGTACCATTAGTGGATTCTACGTGCTATTATGTAACACTTGCTAATATAAAATGAATAACTAATAGCAATTACCTTTTGAAAGTATTATTCCTATAAATGGATATCCAGAAATGGAAGTATCTATCAGGGTCAGAGTGCTCATGTTAAAAATGCTTAGATGTTACAAAGCATGTATAATAATATTCTACTGTATTTCCCACAAAGAAATGGTACTTTCATTACAATGTTTCTTCTTTTCTTCTCTTGGGATGCAGGAAAGATTTGGAAGCAACAGTGATAATGCATCATTACTAATTAGTGTAGAAGACTATGATACATTGAACCCCTATTTCAGTCAAACAGTGTACAATGGAAGAATCAGTGAAAACCAGGTAAAAACTTTTCACTGAATGCTGTGAATGTAAAAATGTTATTCCAGTCCATGGTGTTTTTCTCTCAAATATTCTTCATCACTGAGCCCATCCTTGAGGAGGAAGGGCTGGTTTGTTTTGTCTAGCTGCTGAATTGTGTCATTATCAACTGTAGACCTTCAAGGACCAGATAGACAGACCATGTATTATATGAAACATAAAACTTTCTGCTACAGGAATACATTCTTTTATGTTTGAAGGGAAAAAAATGAAAATACAAATGCCCTAACGGGCTTTTACTGTAAACTTGAAAGGCCCATCAGTACTCAAGATAGATGCATGGTTTCAGTTTTAAGTAGTGTAATTGCTTCTTAACTCATTACAATCAAATAAGCAAAATAAGAATCTGAGCAGTGAACTGTGATTTATCTTTTTTTGTTGGTTTTCTTTTCCCTATAGGGTGCAAATTTCTTGGTGGAATGTATTTGTTTAACTCAGGCTCCTGTACATATTGACAAAGATAATCACAGTAGAGTGTTAAAGGATTAATCCACTAAAATGGAAATAGTTAATTGTCTTCTTTATTATCCCTATTTGTTTATCATTATATTCATGTTAACATATTTTAAACCACATATGCTTTTGCTTCAATGCTTTTGGTGTCCCTTTTTTTTGGATCTTCTGAAATGTTTTTCTGTTTTAAATATTATGTTTTAATTAAATTACTGTTTTTATTAGGGCTGCAGTGTAGAGTTGCATATTGTTTTCCAGGAGAGGAACGGAATCAAAATATTCAATGTTCTTAACACGGATTCCATCAGTGTCTACTGGTTCATAGTATGGTGTATCCATCAAGTATTTTTGGTCATAATTTTTCTCTTAAAAAGTGTGTATGGCAGAATTTCTTCTGGATCCCAGTTTCTGTAATCAAAATTGTGACTTAATTAAAAATTTTAAGTTTATGTGTATTTTTTTTCTAACTTTAATCAAGACCCACTCTTTTCTAGTTGGGTCCTCTGGCTATTCTCCCAGAGAAGATATTAGCTAAAGATGGAGACAAAGGTATAAATGAAAAAGTGTTTTACAATATCAAACTAGGTAAGAACCTTTATTTTCTTCTAGGCTTTCACACAGCAATATATGATGTCTGTATTAATGAAGGAGATTGATAAGAAAATGCAATATATAGCCAGATGTCTTAACTGCAGACATCTTCACTACCATTCTTTGTGAGATAAATTGGCTTAATTTCAGTCATTATAGCAGGATCCAACTATTTTTAAAATGTTTAAATATTCTTAACCTCCCTCCAATAAACAATTACTGATTCAAAATGTAAGGCAGTTTAGAGGCTTCCATTTGATCAAAGGATTCCCATTTAGGAGCATCTACAGAGGTAAATTCCATCAGGAGCTTTTCCTTCTTCTGAGAGAATTGCTAAAAGCTCATTAAATACTTAATTTGAGACCCTTGAAGTTTGAGTGTACTTCCTAAGAATTGTTTTGAGGATAGAGTATTTGAAAAAAAAACCAAAACCTTTTATCTGGAATGTCTCTTGTTTTTTATTATGGCCAAGGAGATAAAATGGCAGAAAAAGGACACATCAGACTTAGCTATTCTGGTTCATTCTTATTAATCCATTGCAATTTTTTTCCTTGTCAGTGAACCCTCCAGCCTATAGCAACACCTTTTTAATCAATGCAGACACTGGAGTGTTGGAAGTGACGACTGCAGTTGACAGAGAAGAATGTCCAGATCTTCTTGTGGGCATTCAGGTAGTGATTGCTTTAAAGTTCAGTGGGTTAATACTGAGTCTCAATTTCATGACGTAAAACATGAAACCATGTTACCATATATATTATTTCTCATAGCAATGTTAGAGGGCAGTTGGGATCAAGGCTTCATCCTGCCATTTAAAATACAAAATAAAGGAAAACTTAATTCATTGTATATGTGAAGTCATGTCATGTCCTTGAGTTTAGCTGGAATGGCTCACTGCTACCAGGGTATGGAATTTATTGCAACAAATTATGTTTTCTAGGCAACTCAGCAAGACAATACTTTCAAAACAGCTGATGCAGTAGTGCTGGTTTCTATTGAAGATGAAAATGACAATAATCCAGTATTGTCACAACCAAGTTACAATGTCTCAATTCTAGAAAATTTCCCAAATGGGATGGAAGTTCTTCAAGTAACAGCCAGTGACAAAGATGAGGTAAAATGACAATGTTACTGTGGTTACTACAAATGCTGCACTTTTGAAATATAATATAAAGTGCATTTAAGTTATACAGGTATAGTGAACAGTTCTTTAGATTTTTTCTTTTTTTCTGACAGCCTAAATATACTTAAGCAAAACAAACTTTATTTCAGTTCTTTAAGGCACAGAATCCTGCAGCCAAAGAATAAATTTAGTCTGTCTCTGAAACTCCTCTGACTTGCAAAAGGTTCCAAATATGAAAGTGCAGAATTGCTAAATGGACACAAAGCTGCAAGTCACCCTCAGAATGCATGATGTATTTCTGTCATGTAGTTTGCTTTCTCCTTTCTTTTTTTTCTTTTTTTTCTTTTTTTTTTTTGGGGGGGAGGGTGGGGTGGAGATTGAGTGATCTGTATCCTCAATTAAACTAAAAAATCAAATAAAAAAAAAATAAAAGAAAAAGAAAAATTAAAACATCCCTAGGGACTAGCTCAGTGATTGTCCTATTTAATAACAAATATCATCACTTTTTGTAGGGAGGCTTCCAAGGAAGGTTCATTCTCACTCCAGCTGACAGTCCCTTCCAACTAAGTCAAGATGGGATACTAACTGTGAGGAACTCCACGCTGTTGGATAGAGAGAATATATCATCTATTCACCTACAGGTATTAAAAATAAGCCCACTCTTCCTTTCCAGAGCAACGTGGGGCAAGCTGGTGATAGCTGATCTGTCTCAGCAAGAATCTGATTCTCTGATGTGGATCAACATCGTAAAATCAAGACCAGACTACCTGGAGAAAAATATCACTAGTGATGCAGTTTACTAAGCTTGTAATTGTGTTTCACCCTTCTTACTACTTACAGAACATGCATTTGAGCAAAGAAATAATTGTACTGCATCATTTTTCAAGGTCACTGCTAAAGATCATTTGTCACCTTACAATGAGGCACACTCTACAATCAACATATTGTTGCTAGATGAAAATGACAACAGCCCAATCTTTAGAGGCATGCCATATGAAAAAGACATTTTCAGCAACATGATGACTGAAGGAATGAGTATTCTTCAGGTACTAGAAGTGCTAAATAAAAATAATATTTTAGTGAGTTCTATGTATTCCTGAGTCCTTGTTTGAACTTCTGTAGTGGAACTATTGAACAGGGAAGCTTTACTGAACTCCTCTGAGTTGATTAACAATCTGCTTTTCATTTAAAGCTTATGCCTGTTGATACTCCATAGTCACTGGAATGCTCTAATTGTTTTCCAGAGAACAAATGATAAAGGATTTTTATTCTTGAGGTTAGATGCTGCACACCATTCTGAATTCCAAAAACGTGAGATAGAAAATAAGATTCTTTGATTTATTTTTTGTAAGGTGTTTAATGAAAACTGAATGTTGTTAGAGTCCAAAAATTTAAATAATTGTCAAAATTTTTAGAAGCTTCTGAATCATGCCACATTGTAGATAATTTTTAGACACAGGTTTTTTGAGATAGCTTATCATTTAACCAGATACAAGACGAAACCAAGATGAAAATAACTTCAGGACTTGAAGTATGTAAGGAGTTACTATCAAAACTTGTACTCAGGCATACTGATTAAACGGCTGCTGATGGAATCTCTTGCACAATCTACTCCCAGTGACTTTGGGTTTCCTATGAAACAAACTTTCAGAGATACAAACTTGGTGTCATTCACATGAGTTCCATAGGAGCAGGATTTCACTCCTGCTTCTGGAATGTTACTGTATGTGCACCAAAGAGCCCACATTCTTATTGAGCTTTAACACAGGAATCATATGGAAGTAGACAGTCAGTCAGTTAAAGCTATAGCCACATTTTACTGTGGCTTTATTTAGCTGAGTATTATATATATAATATTGTCCAGACATATTATTGTTCCTTGATAGCAGTACAAGAAATTATTTTTTTCCTCCAGGTTACTGCTGATGATCTGGATGCTGGCATAAATGGAGAGATAAGCTTTATCTTAGCTGGTGGCAATGAAGATGGATACTTTGCACTGGATAAATCCTCAGGGCAAATCAGTTTAAAAAGAGTAATCCCATTAGGAATCAATCAGCTTAAGAAATTTGTCCTGTGGATAACAGCTATTGATGGTAAGGCAAGATTTTAGCATAGATCAACACAGATATTCTGGTCATTGGTTTTGTTTTGTTTTTTACTTGAAGAAATATTATATAAATAACCTCATAGAACTAATTTATGCAATACTATGTATTATTTTCTGCTGTTGTTTTTTGGAGTTAAGAAGAAAGCTGTCTTACTCATCCAAAGTAATTGCTGCATCTCTGGTAGAGCTCTGCTTCCTGCTGATGCTGTTACATAAAATCTAAGTTGTTTTTTATGTCTGCGGGAAGAACATGCAAAATATAGTATATCTCACACGTTCCTTTAACTTAGCTATTGACTGATGTTTCATAGTATAGAATACAGAGATTCAGGCACAAGCTGGGAATTTATAATTCAGTCATTGGTCAACCAGGAGTAAAATGAAAGTAAAATGTGATGAGTAACTCAGTCTTTGCACACCTGTGTGAGTATTGAAAAATGAAATGGAGATGCCAAAGCCTTTTTAGGATGACCAGCACAAAGGTTGTTTCCTTAGCCATACTTATTGAGTGTTTCTTTGTTTCAAACAAGTAACATAGAACTCAGTGAACATTCATGGTCTGACTGAGGGCATAGATAAATGTAACTTAGGAATGGTAGCATGACTGTACAAAGTGGTTTTCAGCCTCCCAGTTTTCCCTTGGTTTGACCCATATGAGCTCTAAGTCTTCAAATTTATAGCTGCATAGTTAAAAGAGGTACTAGGAGGAATACTGTTGCAAAAGAAATTCACCAATCCACCCTTTGTCTGTGCTAATATTGTATCTATTCGGGTTCCTATGTTGTAGGTCTAACACCCAATGCATGAAACCCTCATCTTGGGTAGGATACTAACAGTATCAGTAAGAATATAAGTTTGTATAAATCAGTACCAGTGAAAAAGTGTAATATTTTCAAGCAGAAGATATTTTGTGCCTCTTCTGGGAGATGTTTTCTTTTGCTTGCAGGTGGGATGATTCCAAGAAGTTCATCAGTGCCAGTACAAATCTTTGCAGTTGGAGATTCCAGACCACAGTTTATTCAGAAAACATATAACGTGTCAGTGGAAGAAGAGCTGCTCAGTCCTGTTGAAGTAACAAGAGTAAGAACAACTTTATTCTATTACTTTTATACAACATGACAACTAAAAGAAAAATCCTGTAGTATATGTGCTTTAAATGTCTGTAGCCCTGTGTTATGGATAACTAAACGTTGTGTTTTCTTTCCTGCACAGCAAGCTTTACATACATTACATGCCGACTTCATCCCTCAGATCACCCATGAAGCCTATTAGTTCTGTTGCAAATATTTAAACAGCATCTGCTACCATTTAACATACAAAAAAACCCAAACAAAACCTAAAAAACCACCCAGACCCAACAAGAACCACCAAGAAAACCCCTGAAAAAACAAACAAAAAAACCCCCCAAAGCTCAACAAAACAAAACCAAACCCCCTAACCAAAAATCTCAAACAAAATAAACCCCAGAACTGCTTGGGAAAGTAAACTTTCATGCTTAGCTCTTTGTGAGCTTTGGACATTCTCCAAAACCAGTGGTGGTCCAAAGGCAATATCCACTCCTCTGCTGATGCTAAATCTAAAATCCTGTGCCATGATATACCTAGGAAATGGAGACTTCCAGTCAGAGAACTGTCATAAAGGAATTTTCAAAGAAGGCTCTAGAACTTGTTCCTCATTTTGCTAAATAATTGCTTGGACAAGCAAGCCACCAGAATGCACTGTAATAACTCCTTAGACACAGTTCTGAAGACAGATGTGAGGTCTGGTACAAACAAAGTGAGAAGATAATGTGTTTAAGTGCTTTGATTTATCATCTTTCTGAGTTAAACCATTTTTCACTTTTTTCAGAGAAAGATAATCTAAAGGTTAAAGTGCAGTCTGTTATTTTTATTGCATATCATACCCATTCGCATTTCTGTTTAGTGATGTTCCAAGCTTTCCAGCTGTATTTATTTTTATGTATATTGTGTCTTGATTCTTACTTCATTTAATTAATAAAATTAGAGATTGGACATAGTTAAAACCATTATTCCTTTTTAGACAGTGGTTTATCAGATTGAATTATTTTATTGATAATATCCTATATCTTACACAGGTGGAGTATGAATCTTTGAATCCCCATATCCCAGTTACGTTTCGACTACTGACAGAATCTGTTCCATTTGACATTGATGTCAATGGAATCGTCTTGACAAATGACAAACTGGACTACGAAACCCAGAAAAATTACAAACTAAATGTTTCCTTGTCAGATGGAAATGCTACTGACTATGCTACAGTGTTTATCAGAGTTACAGATGTCAATGACAATAGACCCGTGTTTGGTACAACCAGCACTACCATTACTATTCCAGAGAACAGGCCAGCTGGAACTAGAATTACCAATGTGACAGCTACAGATGCAGATGAGGGCTTCAATGGATTAGTGGTTTATACTCTCAAAGGTGGAGAGGGCAGAATAGATATTGACACTTCAGGTATAATTTTGGTGGAAAAAGTGTTGGACAGGGAAGAACAAGGCTTCTATAACTTAACAGTGATTGCCAGCGACCAAGGCCAACCTGCACTGTCTACAGCTCTCAATTTGACAGTCATAGTTGATGATGAGAATGACAACCCTCCAGTCTTCTCATCAAGGGGATATGAAGTGAGTGTCCCTGAAAAGGAAGTGCTTGGAAGGGTGCTGCTAACAGTAAATACCACTGATTTAGATGTTGGGGTCAATGCTCTCGCAAAGTACAAAATTGTTAGCCAGCAACCTCAAACCTCCTCACCAATGTTTCTCATCAATTCAACCACGGGTCAGCTCAGCCTGAGCCAGCAGCTGGATTATGAAACCATGAAACGATTTGAAGTAAAAGTGGAGGCATCGGATGGAGGGAAGCCAAGTCTCAGCACTAACACAGTTGTTGTTGTGCATGTCCTAGACGTCAATGATAACCCACCAGAATTTAATCAGGCAGCTTATGAAGTATTTGTGTTTGAAAACCTACAAAAAGGTAGCCCTATGGACACATTCAGTGTTACTGACAAGGATGAGGTAGGTACCAACCAAACTAATCTCATGCTGATAAATCAGAATGACATGTTTTTCTCTATTAATCTGCAAAACAGTAGGTGGGCAAAGGTAGATTTCTTAAACGGTTGGCATTAAGTACATTTTTTGTCTCTAAAATTTCATCTTGCTTTGTATGGGACCAGGAATAAAATTTCCTTAACTAAGGAAAATAAGACAACATACAAAACAGTTTACTGGCTAGGCAGAGTAGAAAAAGTTGTTTGCTTTTGTGCAAATGCATATAAGATGAATGTATCATCACTCATAGACAGAGAACAGGATTGTTTGTTTGTTTTTTAAGTTCTTTGTTAATTCTTAGTATGTTCAGTTCTGCTTTAATATTGCTTGGTAACTTGCTTCTATATAAGAATACTTGCTAGTGCATTTCTGTAATACTATCACCCTGCTTTTAGAATCACTAGTCAGGGAGAAAGTCAATTTGTAAAGCTGATATAATTTCTATTTCTTTAATACGAAATTGCCCAATTTCGCTCTGCTTCATAAAAAGTTGTTTCTTGCTCCCCTTGTTTTATGAAGAACTTTCGTATGTAGCCATGGCACTGGGGAGATGGTCTGGGAGAAGAAATGTCAGTTTTAAAGAAGCATAAACTCTTCTCCCATTTCAGACTTCACTGAACTGTGTGTTACTGCTCCTCAGATCATGGGGATTGGTTTTTAAGAGTTTTAGGGAGGAAATATGGAAGACCAAAATAGAGAAGCCCACCTACCCTAGTTTCTGGTTTCCAAATACATTAATTATTCCCATAGCTCAGGGTGGAAGATTTCATTTATTGAACCTTGAAAAGGACTTGTACTTGTGTGATGAGAAGTCCTATAGAATTGTTGAGTATTAGTATTATTAAGATTCCTTTTTAACTTGAATATAAATAATTTTAATATTAAATTAACTATGTTTTTCTTTTTAGGCTGGCTTTTCTCAGGGACACTTTATTCATAATGGTACTTTGTTTACTGTGGATATCCCTGGAATTCTTTCATTAAGGAATGATTCAGAATTGGACAGGGAGTCTACATCTGGATTTACTTTACAAGTAAATTTGGGGACAGATTCAGAGCTTTGGCTTATTTCTACTCCAGTCCCTCAAACCCTTTTTTGTATCTTCATCAGATGGTTAAAATGGCAATAGAGTCAACTAAAATGCTGTTTTTCTTTCTTACTTTGGCAGGTATTGGCAGTTGATGCTGAAATGAATGGGCTTACTTCGAGTGCCTTGTTCCACATCACTATTCTGGATGTCAATGATAATAACCCTGAGTTTCAGATGGAGCCATACAGTTTTGCAATTCTGGAAGGAGAGTATGTGTCAGGTGCTCCAACTAGAGTTGGACACGTGACTGCTACTGATTTGGATGAGGGAGAGAATGCACGAATTACTTACGACTTATCAGCTGAAGATGGGGATAATCCATTTATCATCCAACAGGTAAGGTTTTAGATACAATGAAATACATATTATATATTAGCTAACATATTTAGATACTGCTTTTCTTGAAGTTACTTGGCATACTAAGATTCATCAGGTTAAAAAGAATAGGCAGGAACCATCATAGTACACATCAAACCCAGCATGTGCGCTGTAGTTTTTACATATAAGTCAGCATCCACAAGCTAAGACATACTGGTCAGTCATTGCTTTGAAACCGAATTATATGTGTCCAAAGGATTTCAATCCCTCATCTCTTCTGAGAACTTGCTGTACAAGAGTTATGAAAATGATCCATGCATTTGAACCATTTTACCTTCTCTAGGATGGAACTGTTTTGGTTAGCAGATCTGTAGACCGAGAAACTAAAGAGAAGTACGTGCTGCTGCTGGTGGCATCTGATAACGGAGTACCTCAAAGACAGGTAATAGACACCAACACATTATTGTTTGTTCATAAATCTAAGTGTCTCTGAGTGTGTGCATTTTCTGAATCACTGTTTTCTCTTGTCACATGCCAGAATTTCACATATGTCAGCATCCAAGTGTTAGATGTGAATGATAACCCTCCTCGATTTACAAAAGCACAATACTCAGCCAGTGTATGTGTAGCAACAGCAAAAGAAGGAGAGTCTGTGCTATCTGTGTCTGCTACTGACCTTGATGTTGGAAACAATGCTGTTATTTCATACAGGTAAATCTCTCTGAGGTTAATAAGGATCTCTTGTTAAAGAAACAGAAGGGTATTTTTGCTTTCTCACAAAGTATTTTTATTAGTCATAAGACGATAAGATCTGTTCACAGATACTTTACAGCTGCTATAATCAGTAAGGGTATTCAAACTCAGGAATAAGGACAGTCATTTCTCTGTGTTCTAGAACTTATCAAATCATGATTACACATGATAAGAAAAAGTACAGTAAAATGATAACAAGAATGGAAAGCCAAGATTTGTTTGAATTTTGGAAATTTTATATAATGTGTTGGAGTTTTTGGGTAGGAAGTGAATGAATCTCTGATAATGACTGTCTTTTCAAACATCATCTGTTTGCTGGGAGGAGATCAGAAAATACTAGCTTTCAGAATACACTAGGCATAAAGAAAATTAATGGAGAAAGATTTTTGGATGAGCCTTATATCATGGAAAATACAAGGCTACCTTGGTGTGAAAAGCATAGTTTGAGGGGGGCAGGTGAGTAAGTTAGTAAATTGTGTTTAAATTAGTGTCTTGAAAGAGAATATTTTTATCTATGAGATGTCATTCTACCTTAAACACATACAGTTTTGCTGGTGGGCAATCCATTTATCCATATTATGAGAGTTTGCAAAACACTACAAATCAGTAGGTCTGCATCTTCAGATGAATGTCACCTGCAATTCTTACACTTCTGAATGTACAGCTGAGCATGCACTATCTGCCTTATATTCTTGGGAAGATCAAAGGCTTGGGGTATAACAGGAACTGAAGGCATGAATGCTGTCTCTTTTCATGAGGGAAGACATACTTGGAATGAAAAAGGACAATACATTTAGGCTATTGACACAGTAATTTAAAATCTGTTGCTTAGCCATTCTTTATAACTAGGCAAATACTGTCTGTGGAGTGCTTGTTACAGAAGTAGCAGTAAGTAGATGGTACTTCCAAGGTCATTAATATGAATGTTTTACTGATTTCCCCTTAACACAGTCTCATGAACCACTCTGATGATTTCCGTATAAATAATTGCACTGGAGAAATTACCCTCAGCAGTAACTTGGACCATATCACAGCTGACACAGTTGTTATACTGATAGTTATTGCTGCTGATCATGGAGTTCCTCAGCTTACATCAAGTGGTAAATGCTGTCTTCTCAACTTCCTCCCCCCTATACATGTAGCCTTAGCTAACACTGAAATTCCAAATTTCAGTGGAATGTCAAGTCAAAATTAATTAGGGCTAGAATCCATGTTACATTTCAACAATGATGCATATTTATTTTTTTCCTCTTCAATTTCCTTTCAGCTGATCATAATAACATAAAGCTTGGTTTAATAATCCTCATTAGAAATAGGATTTTGTAGCTCTTGCAGGGGTGCTTGTGGTACAGAAACAAGGACTTCATAGTAGTATCCACTCTAAAAAGATGTAATAAAATAATATTGATAATGTGTGTTTCTCTTTCAGTTTTATTTTCTTTGCATTAGAAACATGGAAACAAATTAGAAACTAGCAAATAACACTCAAACAAGTTTCTCCTTTTTCAAAGGACTCAGTCATGTGGTGTTTTTGGTAATTCATCCATGTATTTTTAGGGGTTAGCTTTGATTTATCATAAGTAGGAAAAAACCTGATTTTCTTAAAATAGGATGAGTGACCACAACATAGTTTGCACTTATGTGGCTTTATGTACCTCCCTTCTCTTTTTTTTAGAAAGCAATTTAGTGTAAGACTTCTAAGGAGTGGAAAACACATGCATATCCCATTAACTTGCTCTCCTATCGTATTGAAGTAACATTGGCATAAATGGCATCATGTTTAATCCTTATTACTATTGATTTTTTTTTTCTTCTCATTCCTCTTTTCTACATGCTGGTTTTCTGTCATTTTGTATTAATTCCTCAAAAATGTAGAGAAATAGACCACAGATCATTATTATTCTAGCAGCAAGCTCACTATCTTAATTTGTTTTCTCTCATTAGCCTCTGTTACTCTCTACTTGCTGGTAAACAATAGCTTTGGCCTGGCTTTTGATAGCTCCAGCTATGAGTTCAGCATTCAAGAAGATGAACCAGCTGGGACTGCTGTTGGCACTGTGAAGGCTCTTACTGGAAACACAGCTGTCCAAGTAGTGTATGCTCTGAAATCTAATGGTGACAAGTTCTCTATTAGTGACCAAGGAGATATTGTGGCTCTTGTCAGGCTTGATCGAGAGGAACACGACCTATACAGCATCCTTGTAGAAGCTGTTGATTCTGTGGTGCCACCTAATACAGCTGTTGCTTTGGTACAGTATACTGATTTTAAAATACTTTTTTTAAAAGGGATATAAAATATTTAAACAACCCATACCCAAACAAACTGATAAACATTGGAACTGGTTCTGTGTATAGTTCTGTCAAACGCATGAAGTAGGTGAGCCATAAAGACCTGGATCATTAATCCTGCTCATCTCTTCCAGTTAAAGTGTATGTTATCTCACCTGTAACGAGAAAGCTGGAGCATAGGAGATTGTGGGTAAACATAAGGAAAAGCTTTTTCACTGTGAGGGTGACAGAACCACTGGAACAGGCTGCCCGGGGAGGCTGTGGAGTCTCCTTCTCTGTAGACATTCAAACCCTGCCTGGACATGTTGCTGTGTGACCCCCTGTAGGTGACCCTGCTATGGCAGGGGGTTGGACTCGATGGTCTTTCGAGGTCCCTTCCAAACCCCTAACACTCAGTGATTTGGGTAACAATTGAGAATTTAAAAAAAAAAAAATAAAAAAATGCTGAGATGCTGAAATTGTGAACTCAGATGCTATAAAATGCTGAAGCTGTTATGTATCCTTTTGGTTTATTTGTTGTTTGTTTGGTTTTTTCCCCTATATATTTCCATAGATTAAGATGAATCAAAAACCTCCTCTGGATACTCTTTCTACAGTTCAATATGTCTCTCCTTTGTTTTGTTTGTAAATACAGGTAACTGTGAGAGTAGATGACATCAATGACAATGCCCCAGTTTTCTCAAGAGGGATTCAGACTAAACTGTCAGCTCCTGAGAATGCAGCTGGCCTAGACTTGGGTGTATTTTCTGCTACTGACCTGGATATAGGAGTTAATGCACTCATAAGCTACTCTCTGAACAATGATTTTTCTGGATTGTTCAATATTAACATCTCTACTGGGAAGCTGATGACAAAAAAACCCTTAGACAGAGAGATGATGGACAGTTATGAATTTAAAATAATAGTAAGTTGTTACATTTGATACAAGTTCACAAAATTCTCAACATAAAAAAAAACCAACTGCGAATCATCACAAGAAAAAATCTTAGTGAATTTCATTAAAAGTCATTATTGAATTTTGACTGTTAAGTTTTGTATCCAGAGTTTTGTTTTCCGATGTGTAAATTGGTATTAGCAAATAAATGACCCATGAAAATCAGCTCTTCGAGGTCATAGTCACATGAGAGCTTACTGTGAAATCTTCAGAGTGTTTCTGAGTCCATTTTAGACCATGCATCTGCCTTGGTGCTGTATTGCTTTTATTGCTTTGCCAATCCATATTTTTTGTCCTTTTCCCTTTTTTTTTTATATTTTCAAAATATGTACCTAGACCTTCCTAAAATGCCTGAAATATAGAGTTCCAAGTTAAAAAAACAAAGGGGAAAGCATAAAGTTTCATCCAACATTCGTGTGGGAATCTGTTTGCTGTAGCTTTTTTAATTGATATTTTTTTCTGCTAGTAATCAAATAAATTACTGTGCACACAAAGAATTTTTCCAGCTCTGGCCATCTCATACAATTATTTTTAAAGGAGATATTTACTGCTAAGAAATAATTTTAAGTGGAACCTATTTAGGTCAGCCAGGAAACATAATAAAACTCAGCATCTTCTGAAAATTTTAGATTTAATAAAAGTGGACACTTTTTAAGCCTGTTTGAAAATTGTGTGAACAATGTAAAATTGACTGTGAATTTGTCACGTAGTATTTCCTCTTCACAGCTTACTTTGTAGACTCTTAAAACCCTCAAAAAAGGGATTTCCTTATTCCTGTGTAGCATGGTTTTATGTTGGTTAGTGCCACGTCTGATCACGGGATGCATCTGACCTGGATCCTGGCTTGAGCTTTTCATTAATTGTTCATGAAATGAGGCAGAGCATGAGATATGATGAGGATACCAGCTGCAGGAAGGCATGCAGCACCGAACCAAGTACAGGGCTACAGCAGTATAATTGAGTGGTAATTAGTCCACAATTAGTTTCACAATTTTTGGAACAAAATTGAAATGGTAAAATAAGTTTGGATCCATGTAGCACTTCCTTCCATGACAAACCCTTTCTTCACAGGCCACAGATTCCGGCAAACCACCACAATCTGCCAGCTTAGTTCTAAACATCACTGTGGAAGATGTGAATGACAACCCACCAGTCTTCCCCCAGAAATCCTACTCTGTGACCGTGAGAGAGAATGAGCCTCCACATGTGGTATGTGGCTTGTTCTGCCATTGTCTTCTTTATGTAAATTTGAAGTTCAAGTAAATCTATGATGAATGTGCATGGATGAACATATTTCTCTACCCTGTGGAGTCCATAAAATCACACAGCATATTTATTTTACACAACAGAGGAGTGCCTATCCCACTGACACTTCCTAAAGCTCTCCCAGCACCTCTTGTCCCCTCCCCTTCTCCCTCCTGTCTCTGGCAGCCATGCCACACTGCACAGATCTAGTTTTACATGACACTGGTATTGCTGTGCACATACCCCAGCACCTCCCTGTTCCTAATGTTTTCTGCCTTCTCCCAGTGTATCCATTTCTTGCTCCATATTTGCCTTGCAGATGTGAGTGAGTGGCTCATAGGAATCAAGGGAAAAGAAACAACCTACAAATCTGTGACACGTTTCCAGCCCTGCTATATGCTCTGTCAGCATTCTAGCTGTGCAATTAATGGCCACATAAGTAGTTCAGTCAGTAAACACCATATAGATAAATACCAGTCCCGTGTCTATCTTCTGTCACTCTCTTTATTCTGTTCTAAACCTGTTGGGTTTGGGTTTGCTTGTTATTTTTTTGTTTTCTTGCTTAGATTTTGAGTGCAGCAGCCACAGATGATGATAGAGGGTACAATGCCATTATTCATTACACCGTCATTGGAGAGACTTCTTCATTTCATGTTGGAGAACTTTCAGGAAATATTTCAACTCTTCAGCCTCTGGACTATGAAAGTCATCCTCAGTATACATTTATTCTGAAAGCTTTCAATCCCGGAGAGCCGTATCTCCAGAATACAGCAAACATTACAGGTAGCTCTGATTTACCACAGAAAGTTTACTTAGGGAGTATTTCAGCATATGTGGTTATAAAGCATAAAGATAGCCTTCCGTAGTAATACATTCTGCTTAAGTAAATCATCAGAAATTATGATGTGACCTTTTGACTGTAGCCAAATGAAATTTTTCTCAAAAGATGTTTGGCTTCTCAAAAATGAAGATTTTTTCATACAAACTGATCCTACTTATTTCAATGTATTCACATATTTCTCTATGGCATTTTTGGATACCTGTTGACATTTTGATTGGAAAGGTTTAAAAAAATATACTGCAATCCTTTTCTGTTTCGAAGATGTTAAAAAATATTGATAATTATTTTTAGTGTTGTTAAAATACCAGTACTTGATTGCTGCTGGCTTTTTCCTTTCTATAAAGTTGGTAACATAGTTTTTATCAGCCCTACTTTTGATCATTATGACTGAAAGTTTATTTATTGTTTATTTATTACTTCATGTTCTTTTTCATTTATGGTACTGTATGACCAATTTCACCAATTGTGCGCCACGTCCCTGTTGTGCCAAGTAACATAAAAATATAAAACTTAAGTAACCCTTTTTGGCAATGCTTTCAACCAAAGACAAAAAGACTAGAGATACCAGATGAGTATGGACACAGAAGGGAGCCCAGAAAAAAACAGTAAGATTATATAAATTCATGACAGATATTAGTAATAATTTAATCCCAAAAGGTAAGCATTTTGAAAAACAAGGTTTGCCACTTGGTTTGAATCAAAAGAGCTTCAATTCAGAGGAGCTGTGCTGGTTTATATTAGCTGAAGTAATCTTGTAACCACTCGGGTGAACGTCATGTTTACACTCAGACATGGACCTTCTTTCCCTAGTTACTGTGGAAGATGTTAATGAAGGAGGACCCATATTTGACAAGCCCTCATATTACCAGATCATTCTAGACAATTCTACAGCTGGCACACTGGTGATAGATATCAATGCAACAGATGAAGGCAAGGATTACGATGAAGGAATTTTCTACACTATTTCAGGTATGTTAGAAAAACATCTTACAGGTTTTTGTTACTAGGATACCTGTATTTTGTTACTAAACTAAGGTGTGTGACATGAGAGATAATGGTCATAAATTGAAGCGGCTGGTTCTGACTGGATATAAGGGGGGGAAAAGCCCTTTATGAGGATAATCAGACCAGTTTGCACAGAGAGGTTGTCCTTTGGAGGTTTTCAGCACCTGATGGATCAAATCCTTGAGCAACCTGCTCTGAATTAATTTGTGACCCTGCTTTGAGTGAGAGTTTGAACTAGAGGCCTCTCAAAGGGCCCTTTCAGCCCAAATGATTCTGTGATGCAGATGCAGAACCAAGAGATGCCAGGTGTCTTGCTCCAAACTACATATACAGATGAGGATTTCAACCCGTATCTCTTAAATCCTGGATGTATAATTAGTGGCTTGTCTCTCCTGGTTCCCTTGAACATCTCCAACATTTGTTTTTGTCTTTTCAGGTGGAAACTCAGGTGGCCTCTTTAGGATCTCCAGTACCACAGGAGAACTCACATTAACAAAAGACTTGTCCGAACAGGCTGTTCCCATGTATTACTCCTTGACAGTCACTGCTACAGATTCGGGTCTGCCACCTCTTTCAACTTCTGTAAAGGTACTAACATTTTACCTTAGTTAGTCTCCTTGCTCAGTTTATTCCCCAGATTGTTTTATTCCAAAGTGAGTGTAACTACTGCCAGGAAATAGGTGTTAGTGAGGCAAAACTATGCAAAATGGCAATCAGAATGTCAGTCTCAGTTCTATTTCATGAACAGGAGACAAGATGGTAGCAATTCCAAAGTTATGCTGCTTCAGCAATTACTAATGGGGCACACCACCCATCGTTGTTTTGATTATTCTATCTCAGTAAAGACAAAAGCTCTAGAGTGTGAGAGAGGAAAATGAGAGGAGTGGAGACTTCAATGTAAGCTCAAAGCATGGGATAGTCAGAGGGGATGTAGTGGAAGTATGTGATAGAATAAGCACTAGACAAATGAGATATTTCTGTCTGTTTTGCTATAATACAAGTAAAAATATATAAATTAAAGACTGAGAAATGTAAATATGATAAAAAAATATTTTTTACACAGTGCGGGTAACTGCCTGGTGATCTTTTGACACTAAATGTCACAGTTTAGCAGAATTAAGAAAAAAGAAAAAGACTAGAAATATGTAATTGGATAAAGACACAGAAAATTATATTCAATGTAGTATTAAAATGTATATTTATGAACCATCATTCTTCAGATCATTGGACAACAGTTGTCTGATATAATTTAGAAATAAATTGTGTTATTTTTGTGATGTAGACATTATTTATTTGCTACCTGTCACCATTTTTCATATATGAAATAAGTTATAATTTTAAAATACTGTGCTTCCAAGCTCCTGCTCTGAACACATATTCTTCAGTGGAAGATTTTGTAGCAAATGCAGATCAGTTCCTCTCTCTAGGAGCTGCTTAGCTAGACAATGCCACTGAAGTGTGCTGTATGGGATGAAATGGAGTCTCTCTATAAAATTAAGAAAGCATACAGGTGAATTTAAATTGATGAGGTTGCTGTCATTTCTTAAAACCTTCACTGCTTTCGAGGCAGTGTCAATCTCAGCCTGCAGCAACCATAGGCTTTTCCTTACTCACAAAGTTCTGGACGTATGCTGTTGCACACCTGAACAGAAAACTCTGCTGAAGAAAAAAACCCAACTCCTGTGTTCATCTCCTTTTTCCCTGCAGGTGTCAGTAACCATAGCACCCATCAGCGTTTCCTTCCCGGTGTTCTCTGAAGCAGCCTATCAACCTGCCCCTCTGAGTGAGAAGGCACTGCCTGATACTTTTGTTGTGGAGATCAGTGTGCTGTATAAGGTCCCTGTGACATACAGTATTGTATCTGGAGATGCAGAGGGTAAGCTCTTTATGTGAAATAACAAGGCTGAGGGTGTATAAACCACTAGAGCTGCAGAGCTCTTAGCTTTTGGATTGTTTCTTCTCTCTCTTCTTTTGCTTTTCTCTCGGTTTTACAGCCACTAATACTGGATGTGTATCAACCAGATGTAGATATTTGATATGGGTCAGTTGGGGCCACATGATTGAATTTCTGTCAGATTAGCTACAGCCACGTGATACAGAGCTGACTACACCAGCTGTAAGCTTTTTTATGTCTGATACAGGAAGATCAGATGGTACCTGGTCAGGCATAAATTTACAGGGACTGGAGAAAAGAAATACCTAATTCAGCATAAAGACTGCCGGTACAAAAAAAAATAGCAACACTTTATTAACAAACTTTATTAACAAAACTAAGTTTACATGGGATCAACTGTCTTTTTTTACTAACGTGATATTACTAAGCTGATTTTATTGTATCATTGGACTTAGCCACTTTGCATTTCTTTTTTGTAAATTTTTTTGGATGAGGCTGTAGTCTCCTTGACGTTATTTGCAATGATCTTCAGTAAGAAGAGAATTTCATAGGAAATAAAATTTCTGACTGGAGAGTGATGGCATGAACTGCTCCCCTGTGGTTTGCATCTGACTTTCTGAATTATCTGCTTTTTGTTAATTATGGCCCTAGATACATCTGACATGTTGAATTTTATCTTTTCCTTGAAGAAATCTGTAACATATGCTATTCATATAAATAATGTATCATTTTCATTGAAGACTTCATATCTTCAGTTTTAACTAATAAAATACAAACATAATAATTTTATTTTTTACATCAGGTTATTTCATTATTAATTCATCCACTGGTATTGTAAGAACAAGAGAAAAATTGAAACTAGAAGATTTTCCAGTCATTTTCAATGTGCGAGCAACAGATTCATCTAATCCTAGCATATTTAGTGAAGTTTCTGTGAATGTGGAAGTTATTGATGAAAATGATTTCTCACCATATTTCCCATATGTTCTAGTAGAAGAAAGACTGGAAGAGGTAAGGAAATATCATCTAAATGGAATCACAAAAATAAACCCTTCAAATAATAATTAAAAAATATAATAATCTTTGGGTGAGTGTAGAAATGAACATCCTGGAACTGAACAGGCTTACCATTTCATCCTGCCATACGATATTTTAGGGTTTATTTCAAGGTGAAAATCCCAATAAGTAAAGAGAATGGTCTAGAAATATGAACATATTAAAGGAAAAGCAAATCTTCTACTAGTTAGGGACTCTACAAAGGAAAAACAGCAACTCCATCTTGCTTATTTTACATAGAGAATATTCATGAGCACTCATAATCTAGTGGATAGGCTGGGCACCTTATAGACTCTCAGACTTTTGTAAGAGACCTTCATGGAGAGAAGCAGCCAGCAAAACTCTCTGATTTAGCAACATTTCTTCCTCATGCACAGTATGTTGTGATTCTTCTTCATGCTAAGTAATTGGTGGCAGAATGCAAGCCAGATTTCAGTCTGTAGCTGTGACATTATGGTCATAAGAAGCCACAGCATTTATAACTAATTTTCAAACATTTTTCAAATGCTACCTACTTTTTACAAAAGAAGTACATTGACATGTTTATCTTCTATATAGCACATACCTTGCCTTTGAGATTACCAGCTGATTCACACAGCTCACAGATTACCAGCTCTCTTTAGCTGCCCTAAGTGATTTAAAGTCGAGTCCATTTCTAACATTGAGCTAAACATCCATTTAATTATTACACCTAATTTTAATGTTTCCGGTTAGCTTAATGGAGAAGAGTTAGAAGTGCATTTCTCAACCTTAAAAATTAATTTCCATGTGAAATATTTACACAGTAGGAATAGCTGGACACCCTGTTGGATCAGATATCTTTAGATCAGGTCTCAAGTGGCCATGCAAGTGAAGCTCTGATATTTACTGTCAATCTTCATGTGAATAACATTTTTTTAAATTAAGAAATAGATTATTTAATTTGAGAAGAGTAATTATTAGCCAAAAAGTTCAGAAAGAAACAGGATTTTTAAATAGAGGCCATCCATTGAGTTTCCTGAGCTAGAATTTCATGAGTAGAGGCTATTAAACATGAATAATTCCAAAGCATCAAGTCAAATGCTTTTGAGGTTAACATTTGGCCTGTCTGAAATCTTGGTAGTTTTTCTTCCTGAAGATTGCTGCTGTAAGCAGTGATATGAGGGAGGAAATAGTTCTTGCAAATTAGAGAAAACAGGACATTCTCTTATTGTGCTGAACAACTAATTCTGTATTTTTGTGTAATTTTGATTTTTAAATGCCTACACTACTGTAAGTGGTTGCAGTGTCTGTTACTTCCCTTCTTTCACATAATTCAAGAAATTGCAGTTCATCAACATCTCTGACAGCCTCCATCTATTTTTCATCTGCAGAGCTTACCTGCATCTCAGATTGTGCAGCTGAAAGCTCAGGATAATGATACAGGTAGAAATGGTATCCTAACATACGGAATTCTCAATAAAGAGAGACTGAAATTCAGGATAGATGAAACAACTGGAATTCTTTATTCCACTGAGACCTTTGATTATGAAGAGGAACCTACAGAGTATCAGGTTTGCTTTAGATTTCTCAAGGGTGGGGTTTTTTTTTTTGTTATTCAGAACTCTTTCCCTTGGAAAACAGGTGACACAATTTTGTTTAGCTTGATATTGCTGGAACATTTTATGCATTGCTTTAGAATATGAGACTCTCAAGATATGAAGCACCATTAAAACAAGACTCTTGTTTTTAACCTTTAGACTATTATGAAATACAAGCAAGGCTCATTGTTCATCTGTCCTACAAACTCTCAAATACATCAGCACATGAATAACTAGCTTAAAAATCTCAGGTCAAGTACTCAGTGTTGTCTGTTTACTTGAATCTGTACTGGAATGAGTTCTTGCAGATACAATTCTCAGTTAATCCCCTTTCTTACTGCTGCCACTTTTGGTTATTTTTAATGCTTAAAGCAAATATAATGGTGAATTCTTTAGCTCTATATAGATAGGATTTTTTACTGACCAAATGCTCCTTAAATTTCAATAAGCCTTTTGAGGTAAATGCAGAATTTGAGTTTACATTTCTGCAACTATTACAAAGTTTAAAGTTCACACAGATTTTTTTTAACCCTTACACAAGTACCTATTTATGTGATTCTCATACCAAAACTTGTGTAATTTACAGATTGTGGTATATGCTGAAGATGATGGGATACCTGAGAAGAAAAGAGGATACTGCACAGTTGTCATAAAGATAATTGATGTCAATGACTGGCCACCTGCCTTTGATCCAGTGCCTGAATTCAGCGTAAATGAAAATGTACCTGTGGGATTCGTAGTTGGAAAAATCACAGCAACAGACAGAGATACAGGAGACAATGCCTTCATTCTATACAGCCTTACAGGTAACAAGGAGTTGTCCTGCTCCACTGGAAGAACTGTTACTTTGTTTTCCATGCTCTTATGAGGTTAAAGAGCATTGTGGGTGTTATCTCCTAACCCCTTGAAATACTTCTTTGGTTTTGGACTATCAAGAGACGTGTGTGCACAGTTTATGTGGTTTTGGAGTCTTTCATTTCCAATATGCATACAGACCTTGAGGCATCTTTGGGCAAGTGTGGCCAAAACCAGTAAAAAGCACTGACAGGTCTTTTGTCATCAAATTGATTTCTCCTTAACTCTGTAAGCCACTCCACTCACCTTCATCAGAGAGAGAATAATGACATCTCCTCTTAGAGATCTTGGCAGGAGCACTGTCTCGTTACAGTGCTTCATGACTGTTGCAACCAGAAAACATGAGACTGAATATACAAAAGGTCAAAGGACTGCAAAAATACCTGGGAACACATCTAATTGCCTCTAAGAATTGCACAGGTTTGAAAGAATTTTCCCCCAGAGATTCACCCCAGAACTCCATTGTGCTGTCCATCGCCATTTTCATGCCTCAACCACTGTTACTTTTTGTGTGTGCCAGATGTATCTGCAAAATTTGTGAACCTGTTCTATTGGGTCACATTTCAAATGGTCATCCACTCAAAGTCTTTTCTGTTTTTCCTGTACATTATCTGGGTGATATTTTAAAGAATTGTTTTTAATGAGCTCAAGACACAAGTAAACATAATTTAAGAGAGTAGTTAATTATGTGCTTCTAAGATGTATTACTTGTTAATGCTTCTTTAAATGTATCTCAGGTGGTGGAGGAAATATATTTGAAATAGATGAAATACATGGCAACATCAAGATAAAGACCTCTCCAGATTATGAAACCATGAATAAATACATACTTACAGTCAATGCTGCCAACAATAAATCTGCTCCTTTCCATGAGGTAAAGGACTATTACTGTAATGAAAAGTGACTCTTCAAAGTGGATTTTGAACTAGTGGGAGGGAGATCTATCATAGACACTCATTGCATAGAATAAATTTGTCACCAAATCATGGTTAGGGTCAGACTTTTGCAACCTTTATCCATGCTAAGTAGTATTATACTCCATAATTAGTTGAAATACTTCATAATTGTGTATGGTAGAATTTGAGCCTGAATTACCTGCAGACTTACGTCTGCTGGGGAATTGGAATTCTTGTCTGCTGCTGTTAGTACTGTAAGTGCTGTGATAACTTTTCATGGGAGAAAAAGTAATTTTCAGAAATTGTTCTAATGCTGCTGTATGTCTTTAATTTGAAAAAATTCTACACACTTCTTTAACATAACCAGAACATGTGTGCATCCCTTAGTGCATCTATCAGCAGTAGTAGGATGTGTTGGCCTCCTAAACACATCTGTTCTTATTCATTCAGGTATCCTTCGAGAAGCAGGATTCTATTGCAACATTGAATTCCTGCCTCTCTTGTATTAAAATCCTGTTGTGAACTCTGATATTGCATTCACAAAATTAAACATAACAGAAGATTTTACTACAGCATATTCAAAGTCGAATTCATACTTTTTATTGCATGTGCAAATAACAAAAAAGTATTGCTAAGTAAGACAATCTAAATATTCTAAAATACATGACACCTTTCTGTTTTTTAGGCAACTGCTCATGTCACTGTTCTAGTGATTGATGTGAATGATAATGCTCCAGTATTTCCTCAGACCTCCTATTCCGCTTCTATAAACATGATTAATCCAGTAGGTGCTCATGTCATAACTGTGAGCGCTACCGACAAAGATCAGGTACCTGCTCCTGTTTGATTCTGACACTGCTTTAAGCTGCAGCACAAATACAGGTTTCTTTGTTCTCCAGGCATGAAGCACCAAATGTAACAGAAAGTGAGTTCTGATTGACTGGGAAATGGAAACCGGGACTTTTGATGGTTTTGCTTTAACACTAATGTAGTCCCTGTCTTTAGGCATGTTTCTTCAGCTTTATTTGCCTTCATTTTGCCCTTATTATACAAATCTGTACTGGTCTTTCAGAAGAAAACAAGGACTTAGGCAATTTAGTGCCTGTGAAGTTATTTGAAATTTTGAAGCAAAAGAATCTGTAAAAGCTGAAAGTCAGAAATCGAAGATATTAGACTTTGTCCCTATTCCTCCCTGTTCCTGAAATAATTTTAAATCCACAGATTGCTCAGTGACAAGAGATATTTGTGGTAGGGTTTGAGCCTGCTGCTGCAGTGCCACAGAAGAACAGAACAGAATGCTTTTGAGAAATACAGAGCAAAGGGCAATAGAGCAAACCCTAAGGGTTTGTCAAAATGGTTTGTCTCAGGGAAGTCATGTGCGTAGGGTAAAATGTGTCCAGTGGCAGGCAGGAATAGAGCTTACCCTGCTGGCAGAGGGGAGGCTGTGCTTCTCCTTGAAGGAGTGAAAAAGATGCAAGGGACTCTGGCTTATATTCTCTTTGACATCACACTTTGAGATGACACTCATTCACTGCTCTGAACGTCCCCCTCTACACCTGTCCTTGTTTTCATTAGAGATCTTTCCTCACCCCCACATTTTTACTGTGTAACGGGCCATCTGCTTGTGAATTTTCTTCTGCTTGGTGTTTTTATTGGCATCCATCCTACTACCATAGCTAACACCAAGTTTTCATTCTCACAGTAAATTCAGTGTTCTCAAAATCAATTCACTAGAGATATTTAAACACTGTCACATCTCTTATTTCGCTGTTTCTTCTACCCTTCAAAATGTACTCCCAGGGCATGCATTTTTCTTTCTATGGGATTTTTTTTGAAACTTGGAATATCAAAATTAATTGGGTGAGGGAGGTATGAGGGGCTCTGCCCCGTGGATGCTCTTGTGTTACAGCTTAAGTACAGAGTAGGTCTGTACCAGGAACCTGGTTCTCTATATTTATTTAAAATACTTCTGGCATTTTGTCCATTTAAGCATGGAAATACTGAAATTCCAGTGAATCTGTACTATGGGACTTGGGGCCCTGAAATAATGTGTTTCTGCAATAGTTACATGAAATTGTGTCATTTTTATGGCAGGGGCAAAATGGCCTTGTTGAGTACTACATCCTTCCTGATCAAAGCATCATCCCATTCTTCCTCATAGAAGATATAAGTGAGGGGAAAATAATTACAACTGGAAACCTGTCTAGATCTGGAGAGATACATTTAACAGTGATGGCAAAAGACAAAGGCATTCCATCTTTAAATGGCACTGCTGTGGTTACTCTTGATGTGTTTGACAACCGTCCATTTGTTCCTCGGTTTCAAGAGAGTGAAATCAGGTGAGGCTTTCATGTTAATTTTTATAACTTGCACTCCAAGTAGTGGAAAACATAGTGGAAGTGAAAGCTGAAGCTAATTTTCACATTCTTCCATGCAGAAGAAAGGACATTAGTTTTTTCCAAAATAAAATGTCCAGGAAATTCTGCTATGCCGGTGGTTGTTTGAATATAATGTGGGGCATTCCCTGTTATTTCATTATCATGCAGCATGCAAAAGCCAGACTCTTTGTCCTTCTTCTCTTGAACACTAATCAAGTATTCTTCTTTCACTTTTACCTAAGGATAAATTAATTCCTGTCTAGAAAAGTAGGGCTTGTACTGCACTCTGAATGTCATTGAGACGTGAACAGCTGGAGTGGAGGGGGCAGAATTTTCTACAGAAAACTTGCTCTTAAAGAGTTAAGTTTCAAAGCCTGCTGATGCAACAACTGCTGGGAAATTTAACTTGATTTATCATTTATTTCCAATATTAGCATTTCCATTCTGGAAAACACAGGAGTGGATTATTTCATTCACACTTTCACTGTGGCTGAAACTTTAGGAAAGCCAATTGATTATGCAATCATATCTGGCAATGAAAAAGGTGAGTACTGTTTCCCTTATGAGTTAAAATAGCTAAGATAACAGAATAATCTGTCTTTTTTTCTTATGGCAGGTGTTGCTGTGCGTAAATAAGGAGATGGAGAGCAGGGGTTAAAACTTGTGTCATTTTTTTAAAGAACAAAAGTACACAAAGAGTTTCTGTCACAACTCTTCAGCATGGGCTTTTTTTAATCAGCTTTGGCAATAGATGGTGGTAACTCACCAGAAAATGGGTTCCTATAGTCTTAAATTAGGATCATCTGCAGGCTGACGGAGCCAAGATAGGAGTTGCTAGCAAGCAGCTTCCTCCCTGCCACTTACTTTTAGTCTATCATTTCATTGCAGTTGCACCTATTTTACAGCGTTTGGCCTCTTTCAAGTTTTTCATTTGCTTACAAAATAGAAAATAACTAGAAACTGATAGAAGACTTGGAAATGGATGAAAAAGGAGTGGTGCAACAACAGGTTTCAATTGTGTTTTCCACCCAGGTTGCTCCTTTACATGTTTAAGGCCTGTTTGGTCTGGGATGGGACCCCAGCTGTTATGCCTTTGTTGTTCAGCCAGTGGAAGTGTTGAATTTCATATTCTTAATAGTGCCCAAAGAGACATCCTCAGAGCAACTGAGACACAAATGCAAGGAAGGATATAAGTTAAATGGTTGCTATAACAAGCAAGGTGCATGTTTTTCCTTCCAGGTCATTTCCGATTGGATCCAAAAAGTGGTGAGCTGAGAACAGCAGTTAATTTGAACTATGAGGAAGTTTCTCAGTATGTGATTTTACTTGAAGCAAATGAAAATTTCTCTTCTGCCACAGAAGTCCAATGTTCAGGTAACTTTCCTTTGAAGGACTTTCCAACTTAAATCAGGAGAAACAAATGCTGGTTTTGTATTTACAACCCATTATAAGAATCATGATTCCCTTGAATCTGAAAAAGATTAAAAGATGTGAAAGTTCATAGAATTGTCATGGTTGGAAAGGACCTTCAAGATCAAGTCCAACCATCAGTGCTACAGCACTGTAACCACTAAATCATCTCCCAAAGCGAAGATGAAAAGCTGAAGGTCAAGGTGGTGCAGAGAAAAGCCAGAAGCCTTCCTTCAGGAAGGCTCACAGGACCCTAGCATGGTCTCAGAAAATAATATAATACCTGGGTATTGGCCTCCTCAGCAAGAGCTGGAGGAACCAGCCTTCCCCTTGCCTGCTACAGCAGAGCCAGGTGACAGAGGAGCAGTGCTGTCACCTTCTGCCTTGAGCTGCCTGCTCTCACTGAAGACCCAGGGGGAGGGAGATAGAGCCCCTCTGGGGACATCCTGGCTGTGTTGATTCCCTTTCCTCTTCCTCACATGCAGCAGAGGAAGCCGCAAAGCCACAGCCTGACCCGGCCTTTGAAAGTTGTGCTTTTGCTGGTGTTTGTAGTTGCACTTAATTTGTGTTCGCTTTACAGGTTTGTTTGCTCAGAATGTGGCAATGCTGACAGTCTCAGTGCAGGATGTAAATGAAGAGCCAGTGTTTTTGAAGGATGCCTACTCTGCTCGTATACCCAACTCGGTGCCATACAGGTACCTGGTTGTTACAGTTCAGGTAGAGTATCTTTCTGTGCTCCTCACAAGGACAGAGATCCTATGAAAGACCTGGATTTCTTCCACAGTTAAGATGGGTTAAAGGAGTTGTAACATCTGTTCTTGAAATCTTGAGATACATTCTGCCCACCATCCAGGTGTAACATAAAGCTGGAGAAGGATAGGGTATTGAGGGTGCAGCTCTGCACCTGTCCTACCAGTGGGTCTGTCAGAAAGCTCTATGGACTGTTCTGCCTCATGCTGCTGTTACAGATTACACAGTGCACAGGTTACTGTGCTCTCTCTGGCACTGATCAATGCTTTGTTATCTGTCAGATCCAAAAGGGATATGAGTTACAAAATGGAGCAGTTCTCATCCTTTTCTAAATCTGGTGTTTTCCCTCAGTTCTAGCCTGCTCCTTTTATGCTTGCAGCTGTAAAATTCTCCAGACTTTATGTTAAAATTATTTCCTCTTTTATACCCTTGGTCTGATTCTGAGAGTTCATGCCCCACTTTGTTTAGTGCAAAGAGAAAAATATGATAAGACTATCCTAGAAATCTCCAGTCTTTACAAATAGAAATTGTAGAGTGCAATGTGCAACCCAAAAGCCACCAGCTGCGTTTCACTCATCACCTCTTTTAAACCTAGGCCACAGATCCAGATTCAGGAGACAACGGGCTTCTGCTGTACAGCTTAGTGAGTGATCAAACAAATGAATTTGACATCGATGAAAACACAGGGCAGATTTTTGCAGTTTCTGTAGCAGGAAAGGCTGGAACCTTTTATCTGGAAGTTCAAGCTGAAGACCAAGGAACAAGAAGACTTATAGCCCGGACAACAGTCAGTGTAAGGAAGATTGCTATTTATACTCCTGATTTGCTTCCATGTCAAAACTTGGTGTACAGAAAGGGCTAGGTTTCATAATGACAAAAAAATTACTTAAGACCATGCAGTGAGACCATCAGCCACAGTAGCATTTACTATATACTTTTAGGTCTGAACTATGAGGCTACCATTTCCATTGACATATAAAAATGTGTTGGCATGTTTTAATGATATTCTTTCTCCTTTTCTCTTTCAGAGAACAAATATTTTTTAATTAGAGATTTTGGATTTGTCAGGGGTTTTTTGTTTTGTTTTAAAAGTTTATCTAAGAGAGGTACAAATGCTTCAGAAAATCTTACATGTGATTTTTTTATTTATTAGGTAACTGTTGATCCTAGTTCCACAAACAACATTGTGGTAGTGGTGCTGAATCAGAAGATCAATATCGTTGAAAGAAAGATTGCTGAAGTAAAAAGGTATTCTTGAAACTGTGAAGCTTACTCTGATACAGTATCTAAGGAGAATTTAGAGTCCTTTTAAGATAAGGGCCTGACAGCCTACAGGGGAGGTGATGCTGCCACTGACCATGAAAAACTAAGGCCTTCAACTTTGTGTAGTTCTGTAGTTCAGAATAATTAAAGGGTATTCACATTAATCCACCAGAATTTACTTGGTTAGGCTTTGGCCTGAGCTGAAAACATCAAAGATGTCACTGGACTAGACGATTCCAAGAGGTCTCTTCCCACCTCAATATTTCTGTGATTTTTAACAGCTTAGAAAAAATGTTTTCCATGGATAGTTGTCCCAAGATAGATACAAATATGAAGACAGGGGGTAGAAGTAACAAACCAAACCCACCTTTAAAAGAGATGAAAAATCCCCTGCCTGGCACAGCAACAGAGCTTCTCAGGAAGGCTTTGACCCTACAGTGCAAGGGGATCAGCTAGTGACCACACTGCAATTAAAAATCTACTTTGGCCTTTTTGGCACGTTGATGAAGACACATTAATGAAGACACAAGATCTTTTGATTATACAGGAACATATATTTACATTTTAAATATTGAGTCTTGTGTTTTTGAGGGGAAATCACTTTGAGTGTTGGAAAAATGAGGCAGTTGGTACTGACTGATACCAGAATGATGGATTAACTGGGCTGACATCTCTTCCTGAAAAAGGAAGGAGAAAACAGTGAGGATAATGGGACTGAATTTCCCACCTCTGTATCTTTACTGTCATAATGCCTTATAGGTATCACTGTTTGTATTTATAAAAATATTGTAAATGAGCTGTAATTGTAAATTGAAATGTAAATGAAATAAGCTGTATGTCACTTTAAAAAGCATGACTAAATATATGATGTAGTATGCAATACTGGTTATGAAATTTAGGTATGAGAGCTTGTTAACCCTTTCTTTCTCTAATTAATTGTTCGGTAATGGTGATGACACCTATTTAAGAGTTTTCAGGCTATGTAAAAGGCTATATAGCATCTACTAATGAAAAGTATCTTTGCTTACCAGTCAGACACAAGAACTGGATTTTTTTTCATCTGCTACTCACTCCTCAAAAATATTTGGCAAATAGCTTGATTTTGTTGATTATGATAATCCTGCATTATTTCATATTTAGATTAAAATAGTAGGTATCTGCAGTGTTATATTAAATACTACTTTTCTATCATTTAATTTCCAGAGTAAAATACTTTCTCCCCAGTTAATTTAAAACTTTTTCCTAATATGATGGCAGGGTCCTGCAAGATAAACTTTCATGGACTATATACATTGTTGATGTGTATTCTAACGAATCTGAAAGAAAAGCAAGAAGCAACACTGATGTAACCTATGTAAAAATTACTGCTTTTGATGATGCAAACCAAGTACCTGCAGAAGATGTAAAAAGGTCTGTATGGCACAGTCTGTCTTCTGGTTGTCAGAGCTAAGTAGCTAGGTTTTGTTTCCTTTAAAATTATTAATGTCTTGGACTGGAGAAGTTTAGATCAAATAACAGTTTGTCTGAGACTTAAGACATAAATGGAACAGTTAGAATTTAGAAAGCTGTTTTCAAAGTTTGCAAAAAACACGAATAAGTCTGTTTAATTGTGCAAAATATATTTTAAAGTCAGTTTTAAGGAAAACTGAAGGAGAAAGAATATCATTAAAACAGCAACTTCATTTCAGTTTTACAGAATGTTGATTAAAAGCTTGCATTTTAGGTGTAATTCACATTTGTTTCATAACATGACAGCAGTATGAAAGGATGCATCTTCTTATAAACACTTCATGAAGGGCAGCTGCTATTTAAACACACAATTTCTAGCCTTAGCACCTCTCTTAAATTATAAATTATTTGTGGTCTGTGGTCACACGAAACAGTCTGCATGGAGGAAAAGTGCTGTTGGTATTGGTAAGACCTCTCAAGTTCAATGTTCCCAAGCTTTGCAGCATTTTAATTCATAAGCACCAGGGCTGGTTACTAGAAACAGAGTTTTTCTGAAATGAAAGGTATGACAAGTCTGAGTCTTCAGAAAAGGTTTTGGTGAACCAGGAAATGGTATTCTGTTATTTTCTTCACTACTTTTCAAGAAAAAAAAAAAAAAAAAAATCACAAGCATTTTACTCTTCTATCTTCAGAAAACTTAGGGAGCAAAAGAGTAACATTGAGACAGAACTGGAGAAAGTCTTTTCAACACCTGTTACTGCTGCCATAGAAGAGGCTTCTGCAGACTCAGCAACTCCTGACCACATTGCAACGATTGTCCTCGGTGTTCTGCTAGCATTCACCCTCACAGCCTTCCTGCTGTACCTACTCTTTACTCTAAAACAGAAAAGGTACAAGTAGTTTAACAATGTCATTTGCACTTGCAACTAGTAAGTTTACTTTAAATGCCAATTTGAAAAATACTTATCTGATAAATCACTGATATTTGCATAGAGTACTGCCTAAGTTTAGCTATAAATCAAACTGCCTGGTGGTGTACTACAGCTATTAGACACACTAGGTGTAACCGATAGTTGGTTTCTGCTTGTGTTTGTCACACAGCAACAGCAGAAATAAATACTTCTAAAAACAGAGAAGCGGGGATAGCAGAAATTTTAACTGTGAAGGGGAGCACAACTAGCTGTAACACACCCATGGAAGTCTCCTCTAACCCTGTGAATATTGAAATAAAGGGAGGTTTTGCTGCTACCTGCAGTGGCAGCAGGACCACGTAGTAGAGAAAAACAGAGGGCAGCAGGTACTTACTTTCTGCTACCAATACAGAAAAATAGGAAGTATTCCAAACTAATCCCCAGAATAATAATGAAAATGAATGTTGTGTATTGAACCTACAACACAAATACTTCGTGTTCTGTTTTTAAAACAACTGTAGAGCAAATCTTCAAAACAGATTAACAATTTTATTGTATTTATCTTTTTCAGAAAGTATGAGGCACAGTATTTGATTAAGAAGCAAGCTGAAATTGTGGAGGTTACTGATAATCCTTGTGCAAATGACAAAAATGAAAGTCTGAAAAGCTTAGAGAAACTAGAGCACAAAAATAATGTGTAAGTAAGATGCTGATATCATAAAATTATTTAAAAATGGCATATCAAAAATTTTTGATATGAATAGAATAACATAGAATAAACCATCTTGTTTATTCTGGAACCAATGGATTTTCCTTGTATCTTTCACCTGTACATAGGTCAATCCATTTTTAAGAACTCTTACAATTATGTTAAAAGCTCTACACTTGCAAGAAGCTAATACCTTTTAATTTTGTATTGAAAATTACACGAGCAACTTCCTACTGACTTTTTAGCAAATTGTTGAGTCACCAGGATACACAAAGCTACTTAACATTCCCCTGGGTAAAATCCCATTAATTTTGTGATGAGTGTACATACTGCTCTCAGTTATAAAGCAGCTAAGATTTTTGTCACTTAACTATTGACAAGCTGAATGTGTTATGAATTCTCTTAACTTTCAGGCAAAGCAACATGATAGTGCTTAGCAAACTGGAAGACACCAATGGAGGTGATGCTGACAAAGATGTACTTCAGCAGGATGAAAAATGCAGTTACCTTGATACGCTGGATAGCAACAATAAACCTGAAGGAAACATAGCATCTGAAAAACCTGCTAAACCTAGAAATGTAGCTGCCCAGCCTACTGCAGGGTTTGCATCACAACGGGTAATTAGCTTTTCAATTGCAAAGAATATTTTATTCACCAAACAAGTGAAAGAATTATCAAAAAAAGAGATGAAACCCAAAGAAGAAAAAAAAAGTAATGAAAATCTTTGAGGAGGAGCTGAATTTGTCCTGCTTAGAAGGTCTTTGTGATCCAGAGAAGAATGGTGACTCTTCCATCTTTACAGAGCATGCATGGTAAAAGCTTCTCATGTGCTGCTCCTTAAAACCAATGGTTTCTTCAAAAGCTTCAGATGGAGAAAAAAAAGAAAAGTTTTATAACTTCTTAGACTTTGTGCACACACTATCATTTGTAGCTTTCTTCTTCATCTGCATTGTTTTCTTGCAGGTTTCCTTCCAGACAGATACAGATCAAGAGTTGGCTCTGTCCTTAACACCTGATCCCACAATGGACACCCTTGAAAAAGAACAGAAAGGAGTAAGATTTTCAGAAGTGGCACTTATTTTCAACACAAAGCCTGAAGATGATGATAATGACGTATCTTTGTAAGAATGGAAGAAAACGTAAGGCAAAATCTAAATTGACACTCATTGGAACGACTGAGATTTATATGAGCAGTTGGAATAGGGGAATGCTATCCAGATTTCAATTCTTGCCGCTCCTTTGGTTTGTGCTGCAAGAGGTGGGCAAGATGGACAATAAGCAGTAGGCTGGAAGAGCTGCAGAATGGTTGTACCTCAAGGCTACTTTCCTAGCTGCAATGATGTCTTACAGTGCATTTAATTTCTTATGGCCCCTGTGAAATGACAATTAAAACCGACTCCAAACGTGGAGCCCCGTCCTTATTTTAGATGAAGTATTTCGCGAGGCATCAGTTTCCCGTTCTTTTACTCAACATTCATAATCGTTGGCGAGATTTGAGTTTCTGAAAGCGGCTGCCCCATTTTTCCTAGCGACACGCTGCCCTTCCCCTCAGCAGGACGCTGTAACGACCTCCCCCCGGGCCCTGCCCCGAACCACCGGAGGGGCCGAGCCGGCTGGATTCAACCACAGCCGCGACCCGCCGGCGGCAGAGAAGCTGCAACAAGTGAGGTGGAGGTGGGGGAGAGATGCCCGCAGCAGAACGGGGAGCGACAGCCGCTTCTCCCTTTCCCTCTCTGCGGAGGGTGCGGGGGGGTTGGGTTGGGGGGGCGGAAGGGCGGCGCGGCCTCGCCTTCCTCCTCCGGCGGTGAGCGAGGAACGGGGGAGGGGAACTTTCTGGCACCTTCTGGCTGGGTCCTCGCCGCCGCCGGCGGGCGGGCGGGCGGAAGCGATCGGGCTGCTGGTGGGAGGGAGGGAGGCGGGCGCTGCGGCGAGCCGCGGGGAGCGGTGGCGGTGCGGGTCGGGGTCAGCGCCATGGCCAAGTGGGGGCAGGGGGACCCGCGGTGGATCGTGGAGGAGCGCGCGGACGCCACCAACGTCAACAACTGGCACTGGTGAGGGGCGCGCGCGGCGGCCGTTGGCGGGGCGGCGGCGTCGGTGTGAGGAGAGGCCGCCCTTGGGGGGTGTATGCGGAGAGGGGGGGGGGGAGATGAGGGGAAAGCGGGACAGGGACCCAGGGCCCTCAGCGGATCCGCTTCCTGTAACAGGACGGAGCGGGACGCGACCAGCTGGTCGAAGAGCAAGCTGAAGGAGGTGCTGGTGGGGCTGGTGGTGGAGGGGGAGGCCGGGCGCTGCGAAATCAGCGACCTGAAGCAGGTGGAAGGCGAAGCGTCCTGCAACAGCCGCAAAGGGAAGCTCATCTTCTTCTACGAGTGGAACTTGCGCCTCAGCTGGAAAGGTACAGGGGAAGGGAGGCGGGGAGGGAGCGGGGGTTCTGAGGGGACCGGCACGGTGGGGGCAGCCGCCAGGGCCGGGCTGCGGGAAGGTGAGGTGGTGTGCCGGCGCTGCAGTGACCCTTGCTGCTCCTCGGCTTGTCAGGGGCTGGCGGTGATTCCTCAGGCTCGGGCCAGCCCTGGCAGTGAGGAACCAGCCAGCCTGCCGTGGGAGAGACGCCCCTGGGCTTTCCTTAGCCTTCTCCGGGTGAAAGGAGCACGGTGACCGGAGGCCCAGCATATTTTCCCCCCCTTCCCGTCCCCAGTTTCAAAGAGAAGGCGTGCGCTGGTTTATGGGGTCGTCTTCGACTTCATCCCGGTGTTTGCAGAGCTCTGCTGATTTGCTCTGCGGGATCAGGGGTGGTGACTCCACAAAAGTAAACTTTCGTTTTGGTTGGAAAAAACAGGAGGATTTTAGTGAATTGCGGCGAATCAGAGCCGTAGGGAGACTGCACGAAACACGTGGGCCTGAGCTGTAATAAATGAGTGTTTTTAAATAACCTCGAAATCCTATCATGGCTTCCCCCCCCCCCTTCAGCTAGTTTTTTTGTACCACAGACGTTTCTTAGCATTGTTTTACCAGCATACCCGTACACTATTGCTCCTTTCGCTTTGCAGGAAGTAAAAACTTGTAAAATCGGTATCGCTTAGAACGGTGTGCTTAACTTTCTGGTGTGCCCAAATTACAGCTGTGCTACTGCATGCCTATGGCCAGAAACATGAGAAACTAAGTAAAAGTGCAGATGTTTAAAAAATTTAGTGTAGTTGACATTTAGGGTAATGAATTACATGAGCAAAAAACTTGAGTGGTAATAAGTAAACTAGGAATAATTCTGGATTATTTGGGACAGCGGGGGCTGTGCCCATGCTTTTTTGTTGAACTGCATCCGCTTGCAACTCCAGCTTCGTCCTCTGCTGTGCTTGTCCCAACCTTACAGCATTTCTTTGAGCTACATCAAGAAATTATTTCCATGTATTAGATGCCTAGAGCTTGATGGCAAATGATGGACCATCTCTGGCATTTGAGTAGGAAGCAGGAAGAGCTGATAAAAAGTGCCTGCAGAAGCAATTGGACATGAACTGCCAAATGACAGGTTGTTCCTCCCTAAAGTACTGTACTTATTTCTCAGGCCTCAGTTGTTACTATAGGAGGTGGGATTACAAAGGACTATACTTAATTTCTCCTTAATTTCTGTGCCCCCAAATCAGGGCTTTCGGCCTGGATCGGTGTTTCGGCAATGCTGTGGGCTGCTTCAGTGGGCTGCCTGGGTTTTGAGCTGCTTCTTTCTGCATTGCCCTTCCCAGTACGGTTCTTCATGACTGTGTTTCCTGGTTTGGCTGACTGGAACTTCAGCATTTATTTTGATGCTGAGCCCAGTGCTCCTGTTTGAACAGATTTGGAATGGAGGCCATCTTCCACAGTAAAGGGGGACTTTTAAGAAGTACTGTTATTTCTTTATTATTGTTTGCATTGATAGTTATATTTTAAATGTTATGAGCATTTTGTAAACTAAGAACATACTTACAATCTGAATGTTACTAGAGAGGAAGGCAAACATTATACTGTGTTGTGCAGTTTATATCAATACAGTTTAAATAGTTGCCAAATGTTTGCCATCAGCTTTTTGTTTTTTGTTTTGTTTTTTTTTTTAAGATAAACTAAAATCTCCCAAGTTTTAAACACTGGTTAGTTTGGTTTTGTTGGAGTTTTTTGGTTCAGTGCTTAAAGCTTAGAAGTAGGCAGAGGCAGTATTTTGTTTGTATTTCTTCATGAATTATTTCTAAATTATTTTTTCTCTGCTAGATCTTTATGCTCTTCAGTGTTTACTATAGACAAGTGTAGTGTTGCACTAGGTACTTTGTTCAGTGTTGCACTGAGTGGATGGTATCTTGGAGAGCTTAATTTTAAAGGAGTTTGCTACTATACTGTTAAACTCTGAAAGAGCTGGGACTGATGATTTTTTTTCTTAATTTGAAGCCACCATGTTATGTGTTTTCTGGGAGCTCTGAGTAAGAAGTGAGACTTCAGACTGGACTTCTAAAACCACTAATTGCTGTAATTATTTTCTTCTTCTAGGTTAACTAGTAATTCAAGCTATGATTAAAATCTTTATACATAAAAATGATATTATATATATCCTTAAGTATTCATCCAGCCTGAAAAGTCTGATGTTGGAAAATCATTGCCTTTAGCAATTTAGATTACAGGGCAGCAAGAAAGGGAGGAACTAAGGGTACTTAATGGCACTAAAATTGAGCAAAATGGCTGTTGTATGTTGTTTGCTTGAAGATGTAATGAGTATTTTTAATGGATTATTCTGCCATGTGATGGAAGCTTTATTAAAACGTGTATGTTCTTTTATGATGGAGCTATTTCAGTAGTGGGTTTATAGGTGAGTGTTTCTAATGTGCTTTTATTATTAATTTTCTAAAATACTGGATTGGCAGGAAACAAAAAAGTAATTTATTTCTAGGCCTATTTCTAAAATATTTCTATTTCTGTTATTGGAGTTCTATGGAATTCCAGCAAATGATTTCATTGATGATTTCATTTGATAAAAAGGTAATACTTTTGCTTACATTACAGTGCTAATAAATGCGAAGCTGTACCAGCATTCTGCCTGTGTAATATTGACCAACCAACTCTGTTAACTGATTGGACTTTGCTGTCCAGCACAAATACAATTTCCATTACTTCCTTGGACAGGCAATTTTTTGAAAGAGAAAAAATATATACTATTTTATGAATTTAAGTTGTTGTCTGGCCTGTGTTATTTGGGAATCTTTAATTTAAGAGTTTTAAAAACTGTTAATAAAATCATCTGAATGAATACAAGTCAGGTTTGCATTTTGCTGCTAAAAACATCTTCCTGCATGCTTGCGCTACCTTTTGGGGGTGAATAACTAAGATTTGTTTAGATAAGTATTATCTGCTTTTGCAAAGATAGTGTTGCATGGTTTTTCCTGTACTAATCCTGGAGCTGGATGAAGGCAGTAAGAGAAAATTGAGATGGCTGCATGTGATTTCTATTGGGTCCAGAAATGTTTTAGCAGCGTAATTAACCAGTTCACATGGCTTTGTGCTTGAGCTAACAGGTTCTCTGGGGAAGCTTTGAGAAGCCCAGAAGAGGTCTTCTAGTTCAGCCTTTCCTTGCATGGGTGTGGTTTTCTACTTTTGGATTAACAGACTTGGCATGTTATGCTACACTGATTGAGCTCCTGTCTAGGAAAGGGTCTTAACACTGTAGTCTTAACTCTTTGTGTTTCTCACCACCACTAGCTCTTGCTGAGAAACATCAGAGCATTTGTATGTATGCTGTGATCTTGACCACCAGTAGCATGTTAGGTTATACCTGTGCACAGAACCCCCTTATAGTGTGGTGGTTGTTTCAACATAGTGGTTAAAAATAATAAAAGGAAAGTGATGTTAAGTAGTAGATGAATCTAGCCAGCCTCTTGGAAGATGAGAGAATCCAAAGAACTACAATTTCTGCCTTCAGGATAATTTCCCTTTTGCACTCATGCTTCACACGGGTTGTTTGTATTTGGTTTTGCTGAAAGCCTGATAAAGCTTGTTGTGTTGTGCATGTTTTGACCTTTAAGGTGTTAAAACGGTATCAAGATAGCTGGATTTGGGGTTGCACTACACATTTCTGCTATTGCTTTCTGAAGAGATTTTAACATGATCTAAATAGTGAATTAATTTAAATCACTAAATGCTTCTGCAAGGCCAGGTGGAAGGAATCTTACGTGTAATGAAAAAAAAAAGTGTTAGACCTTCAATTCTGTTTTTTCACTGTAAGGCCTGATGTAAGGAATTAGGGTACACAGGGCTCATATCCCAGAAGATGCTTATAAAGCTGTGTCCATAAGGGAGAGCTTAATTTCTGTTCTTGCAAAGTCTTTCTAATGTGTACCCTGATTACTGGCAGTTTGTGAGAAAGCTACAAAGATTAGGAACATTGTTCCTAATCTTAAAAAAAAAAAAAAATCGTAAAAATTGGTCCAAAACATTTGCAAGTGAGGTTTCATTTAAAAAAAAAATCTCACTTGTATACCTGTCTGTACATACATACATTTTATGGTGACATGCCAGTTATGTTGGGAGCTTTTCAGATATTCAGGAAGGAACAGCTAGCATTCTAAGGAGCATCTAAATAAAGGCAGACAGCTTTAGGAGAAGAGGTTTATTTTTCCCCTGTCCCCTTTTGGATTTGCATTCTGTGTTGGCAGATGTAAGCTGAGAACAGCTGACAAAGCAAGAGCAGCAGCAGCAGAAGGGTAGTGCAGACTGTGCTGAGATGTACCTGTGTGCATGTACATATCTTAATGCATCTGTGCCAAAAAATACAGGCCTGAGAACAGTTTGCTATGATAGTACCATGAGATGTTTGAGACTTCTGGTTGTTTAGTTCCTATAAATTAGATTCTAGGCAACTTGCTTGAAGTAACACTGTTATACAACTAATTTCCAAGCATAAAACTCTTGCTATGGGGGAAATAGTTTTTAATAATGCATTTAAGAATTCATTATGTTAATACAGGTACAGTGAAAGAGTCTGGTGAGAAACATAAGGGATCTGTTGAAATTCCTAACCTGTCAGAAGAAAATGAGGTAGATGATACAGAGGTACGTGTATAATACTGATATGGCTACATAGGTTCAGAATTCTAATGAAGCATTAATTGACATATAGGCATCGTATTTCGATTTATCCTGTGATTAAGTGGAATAGTAACTTCTGGATAGTTTACTTAATGTTTTCATTTTTAATACTGGAGTAATAACTTGTCCCTGTTTTCAAATTCACCTACTAGGAATGTGCACAATTTTGTTAATTATTGACTGTGTCGATAAATTAACTAGAAATTTGAGAAGAACTGCTTGTTGTAGTCTTAAAAAAAACCAAGAACACCCCTCCAACTTAAGGGATATCCATGTTGGCTGTATAGCAGTTGATGCTGTGGCTTCCACAGATTTGTCAACCTCTGCTGTGTAGTAGGCAACTCTGCTTATACTTGATCAACAAACCACTTGATAAAGCTACTGTGGAGACTGAGATACTACATTTATTTAAGCCAAAACCCAAGAGGACATAGTTTTAGCAAAGGTAGGATAAACTAAGAAGATAATGAAATTGCAGCTGTCTCTGAATATAGTAAACAAAGCCAAAATATTTCCCGTTGTTGCCAGAATCCAAAAACCTCACATTTAGATGCTTCTAAGATCTTGCAATTTTTCTGTTTCTAGATAAACATTAGCAAAAAGAAGGGGGAAGGTGATGTTCTGAAGGACCTCATGAGAACTGAAGGAACCATGAAAGTCAGAGAGGCTCTGAGAGATTACCTGAAAGCACTTAAAACAGGTAAATGAAACCAGTGTTTTGTATGAACAGTGTGTGTTCTTGTGTACTTGTCTTTCTTGAGCAGATTGGTAATACGCTGACAGGTCCCTGTGTTAGTATGGATTGTATTTTTGTCACCAGCTGAGATTAAAGAAGTTAGTCCTGCCAGTCAAACTATTGCTGTCCAACATGGCAGCATCCAGTTCTTGTAGTGACCCAGGCTGCATTGTGTCACACATACTGACTGCAGCCCTCAGCTTGTCATTTTCCTGCTGCACTGTTCAGATGTTCATGGAGACAGTGCATACCTTCATGGGCAGATGTTGTCAGGTTTGTGTTTTTAAGGGAAATTGTTTTTAGGCTGTGCTGCTAATAAAAACATAGTTTTACTGTGTGTTGCCATATGGGTAAGGTGGGGGAACTCTGGGTTGGAGTTGTATATCCCAATTCCACAGTTTTGGTTAGCAAGCTTCATTACATGCCTAAAGGTCAGGGTGGTTGTACAACTCAGTTTCATACTGAAAAGTGCTTTTCTTCTTTACAGAGTTTACGTTGGGAATGATTCTGCCAACAAAAGCCACTGTAGGTCAGGAACTGGCCACTGAGGAAAAATTAAGTGGGAGCACTGTGCAAGTAGGTTGGCTTTATGTGTTGTACGAGTGTAAATATGTGTAGTCCCTGTAGATTTTGCTATGATAAAAATTGTGTAGTTTTGTGATTACCTGCAAAAATTAAAGCCTTTGGGTTTGGAACTGCTTCCTCATTGCTATGGTCAGGGTCAGTCATAGAGAAGCAACCCTTCACAGATCCTGGGCATGAGCCTGCACAGGAGGAGGGTAACTGTGTGTACCTACCTCTTAGTGCTTTGCTCTGCAACTGCTGCAGCTCCAGCTTCCCAGTTTCAGGGGAAGCTGAAACTGGCCTATACAGATCACTTCCCCCAGTTTAAAGTTAGCTCCAGGTGCCTTTGGAGCAAATCACACACAATTTTGTCACTTAGTTTAGTGAATCCTGATTAATGCAGAAGTAGGTTTTATAAATAACTTATATTCACAACACGTCTAATTCCTGCCATTCCAGTACTTTTGTTTGATCTTGTACTCATTCACATGAATATTGTTTGCTTTGCAGGATTCCATTTCACCCTCATCTTTGGATATAGTTGGTGTCAAAATTCCAACAGTGAAGATACTTATGAGAGAAATCTTCAGCTCTCCAGCAGACGAACTTTACAGCATCTTCACAACCAAGGAAGTAAGTGATTCTTCCAGTAACCTAATGTGGATGCTCATATATCTGAGTAGCTGTATAGTGTCACATCCAATAATGTCAAGAACAGATTATTTGGAAACATAAGGATTAATGAGCTTCCCTTTTCATGTAACTTCGCTAAGAATCTGTAATTGTCATTATTTGCTCCTCAGGTTTTACTGAGAAGCTTCACCTTTTAAGTGACTGAGAAATTTCATTTGGTCCATAAGTACCAATTTCATTTGGTCCAAGCTGACAATTGCTGACTGAGGCAGTGTGTCAGTTTGGTTCCTGCCCAGGAACAATGTCTGGGTAGCCAACATCACTGACAAGTTGTCAAGTTCTTGGAGTAGCAATCAGAAGGTACTAGAGGATTGTTCAGCTTTTACCTTTTTACTGAGAGCATATTAGGGTGGCTTTAGACTTACGTGTGCTGTTGTGTTTGGTTGTTTTTTCCCAGTTGTTACTGTAATAGGAAGAAAAGCCACTAAAGCAAAGCTGCATCTTGTGTAGTTTGTATGCAGTTCAATCACATGCTGCTTTGCTCGTTAAAAAAAGGTTCGCTTTCTTACCTAGGTCTTTGTCCTTCAGGAGCCTGAAGTGCTCAACAACAGCACAGTCACCTTAAGCTTATTATAGTGCACAAAAGGCAAAGTTACTAAGTCTGGGTTTGTGTCCCTCAAAAAGGGCCTGGAATGTTTATTAGAGAACTTCTAAATTACAATCCCAGTGCTGCCAGTGGGCACCAGTAATGGCTCTGAGCAGCTCTTTTGCACCTTCCTTGAGCTGCTGCTCTCTCCCATTTCCAAATCTAGTAACAGCCAGTCCTGTCTTCGTATATCTGTATGCATGCTTTGTCCATGCCCCTTGCAGGGGGCAGGAGTCTTTGTATTTACCATCACAGGTTTCTCAGCATTTATGTTCTCATTCTGTCACCTCACTGGCCCTTGCTGCTACCACAAAGCTCAGTGGGGTGCTTTTAAAATGCAAAGCCCAAATAGTGCTCAAAGATTTTTACATATATTACAGTTCAGGTAATTTCTGCAGCAAACCTCCCTTGTCTCATAATATGGGGTATTATGGATCAGTACAGACATGCAGTTAACTGACTTATGCTGTATTCTTTTTTTGCTAGTTGGTACAGAAGTTTTCCAAATGTCCTGCGGTGATTGAAGCAGAGAAAGGAGGCAAAATTCAGATGTTTGATGGCTGTGTCAGTGGTGAATATACAGAATTGGTAAGAAGCTCCTACTTTTTGCTTTAAAATATGAGGGAAGTGTGTTAGCTTCTCTGGGCTAAAAGTTAATGCAAGTTTCTAACATCTCGTCTGTTTCAAAGACAGAAATTAGATATTATGTTGTGTGATTTTTATTTATTTTTAATTTTTTTTCCCCCATAAGAAGAGCAGGCACTGTTTGCACTGAGGGAGAACACTTTTGGCACCACTCTTTTTTACTAGAAGTGAGAAAGCAGGTTTAAGTTTTATCTCTCAAATTTGTATCACTTATTCTTGTAAATGGAGATACGATGCAGGGAAAATATTACATCCTCCTTGATTCGATACTTTTGCAAATAAAAGGGAAAAAATGAAAATTAGAGCTCTGCTATATTTTGGAAACCTCTGAAAAAACCATTTGCACAGTTGTTAAGATTGGACTTGGTCATCTTAACGTCCATCCAGCTGATGGGCAGTAAGTATCACTTATAACCAGACAATTTTTAATAAAGCAAAACCTTGGGAAATGGGATTCAAGGTGATAAAAGAGTGTCTGGAAACATGCTGCAGAACTGTTAAACCTGAGATTGGCCTCAGTGGTGACATCCCATTATGGAAGCTGAGGGAAGTCAGCTGTATTCAGTGACCTTTGCAGTTAGACACTGAACTATGTAGCTGAAACAGTCCAAATGTAAACTTAATGCCTTAGTGAGAACAAGGAGCCTGATTTAAACCAAACTTCAGATGACTTAATGCTTATGCTTAAGTTCCTTCCCTTCTGAGTAGGCTGTAAATCATTTTTATGCAGTAGTGCCTAACCTGTACATTCAAGCAGGCTTAGAGGTGAAAGCATGACTGTTACTTGTGCTGTTTCAAGGTCTGCAAGAAAACCAACGTTCTATGTGTGGTAACTTACCAGACCTTTTCCCACAAATAAAACACAAATGTAGCAAGCAAGACCTTGATGAAAACAGTTTATTTGAAAAAAACCAACACAAACCCCACAACAAAACCCTGTCTACATGCATGTGTCTGCTATTACATAAGATAAATAAGGAGAGGAGTATTTTCAGGGGAGTATTTTCAGGGGAGAATTGGTATTGAGTAGTTGTAATGGGAATTATCTCAAATGCTAATGGGGAGAATTTCCTCATCTTCTTACAGGTCCCGAGCCAAAGAATTGTCTTGAAGTGGAGGTGTAGAAACTGGCCTGACGGTGAGTCTGTGGCCCGCTAACAGAGGCTCTGGGGGGGAGCAGGGACAGCTGAGAGCTTTGCTCACTGGAAGCTCACCTAGTCTGTGTTCTTTGGAGAACAGCCTGATGTCCATAACAGTTGTCATCTATGGAAATAGGCTTTGCTCAGATACAGACAAAAGCAGACACCAGATCAGCAATAACAAATACAATCCTTTAAAAAATGCTTAATTGAAATGTTCTATTTTCTTCCTTCAGAACATTATGCAACGGTAGCCTTGAATTTCAAGGACATGGCTGCTCAAACGGAACTGCAGTTAGAGTGCAATGGAGTTCCTGTCTCTAACGAAGACAGTACAAGACAATGTTGGAAGAAGCAGTATTTTGAAGAAATACGTATTTTTCTGCAGCAATCCAAAGACAATATGGAATGATAGCAGCACTGTAGTTTTGTTAGGGCATTGCTTTTTATACTTTGTTAACATTTGGTTTTTTAAAAAGTAATTTATTTGTGGGAAGAATTAAGGCCCACCTCTATGATACTGTAAATAATTTAAGCATTATTTAAGGATTTCTAGTGAATGAGGTGGTGAGTAAGGCAGGCTGTGTATGAACAGCTTCACTTGGGGAAACTGATCTCTCTTCTGCTTGCCTGCAACTTAACTTCAGAGAATAATTATGATGCAGCTGCAGTAAAGTACTACCAGAATAGGTAGGTAAGTGACACAAATCAATAGCATTTGCAGTTCTTTAATATTCAATATATTAAGTGTCAAAATTGAATCTCTCTAGGAGAGGGGGTTCCCATCTGAGGTGAACTGAAAGGGATTATACATCAGAGCTTTCAAGAAGAGTGGAGGTGGATACGGTTTACAGCCTCTTTAAATACTACTTAAAATTGCTTTAAGTGCAGACTGAGTTTGTTTCTAACTCCATAGACAGTTTTAGGAAAAGATAATTAGCAATTTCATGTAGTTCAGGTTAGTCTGACAGTTAACACTGCTAGGGCTGCATGTGCTGGACTCCCTTTCTTGACCCGAGTGTGAAATTTATTTTGGAAAAAACTAACAGTAATAACACTTTCCTTCTGCAACTGTAAACCTTCCACTTGAATCATTTAGGGTTCCTGGCAATTCTGTATCTCCAATTAAAGCGGGCAACTCTTTGTTAAAGAAGTTTGAGATATTGAAAGTAAATAATTATTACTTTAATTAAACCACATTGAGGTTAGCAAGGATAACTTAATTCTCAATTGCTTTATAAAAAGTGTATTAAATATGCAATTTGAAACAAATTGACCAAAAAACGCAAAGCTGCCTTTGGGAAACATAGGTGGTTCAATAAAATCTGTGATTTTACATGTAGTGTATTTTTTCCATTAACTGATAAACACCCTTCACTGTATAGTAGTCAAGTCCTGTATATTTTATTTTTACAGGGCACCAACATAAGGCAACTTTACCACACAAACTTACATCATCCAGAAGATAAAGATGTGCTGCTCATTTCTACAAGTGAGGTTTTCCCTGAAAAGTTTGCTGTCAGTTATCCCCTTTGAACTTAGGCGAGGTCTGTTGTAGTAATAAGAAAAATGCCTCACAATAACCTATACAGATGGGTTACAAAGTGTTGCATGCTCACGTTTTAGGTGTCCAGATAGGGGGTGGAGAACAGCCTCTTAGGAAATGTTGTATTTCAGCACTGAGAATTCAAAAGTTTAGTTAAGTTTTCTGACAAATATTTAAAGACAAAGAGCCTAAAATTTTGAATACAAAAATGGAGTTTAAGGGTATTGGTTGACAAATAAAACAAGAAAATCTCAGTTTAAAAATCAGGGTAAGCAGGTGTGTGTATAGCTGTTCTGAGAGATTTTGTGACGATTCAGTATCTGAGAGGAGACCATTACCTATAATAATAAGTTTCTTTAAACTGTATCTCTATTCTACAGCCCCATTACTTCTCTGGGCAGTGTGCCTCACCTGTTTTCCTCCTGACTAAAACCCCCTTGCTCTTCACCTTAGGGTCACAAGTGCCCAATTGTGTGTTTTGCTGGTCTGAATGTTCATCTCCTTCCACTAGCAGGAATATTCAGATGGACCAATTGGCAGTCATCAGTGTTTAAAAAAGAAGTGACTTACTTGTGTCTCCGGAGTTGCACCGTTCACTTCCAGGTGTGAGACAGCCAAAACCCCCCAAAAGTCACGTGTTGCTGCTGAGTGGTCCAGGATTATGCCAGGAGGAACAGCCCCAGCCAGCTCTGACTTACTCTGTAAGGAAGGGGTAGTGAACTGGAGATGACATCTTCTGTAGGGTTCTTGTTCCCTCATATGCGTGTGCAGCTCTAAGTTTGGTAAGTACAAGCTTTCTTAAGGTTAAAATAGGAAGTGCCTACCTGTTCATCCTGCTTGTAAGGCCAGCCTAGTGTAAGAAATAGGCAGTGTTCACACCCCAAAGAGCCCCTGATGATGGCCCTTAGAGTGAAAAAAAGAAAAAAAAAGAAAAAGCCATTAAGAACATTTTTTTTCTTATTGCTTTACCAGCATTTCTGCACTCTTCCCATCTTCACTATATGTGCCAGAGCTTAGCTGACATTAGTATTGTACTGCCAACCTAGAGGTTCAATTTCTGCACACAGTTATTTTGGAATTGAGAAAAAACGAAAGTTGATTTCATATGCAGCAGGTAGCATGCAGGAGAACTTCTAGCACAGTCAGCCAGCCACAGCCTGAAGGGGCAATTGTTATCTTGGAGAGGCACAACAATTTGTTCTTGAGTGTTAACATTTCTGATAGACTCTCCACAAATGTAATAAACCCAAAAAACATTAAACTACTTGTCCTTCCTTCTCAGCTCTTGAGCATAGTTAGGAGTTACACATAATTTAGTAACGGTATGATAATTATTTGATAGTATCATATATAATACAATTATAGTATCATAAATGTAGTTTGTTTTCTAAGTAAGTCTCTGTGAAGAGTCCCCTATTTTCCCAATATAAACAAAAATGAAAAAAGCAGGAGTGGAGACAGATGAAGAGTTTGTGAGAAATATGATCAGACCGATTGGAATTCTTGTGTTTTAAGGAGACAGAAGACATTCCAGGGAGCATGAGTAGTATGAAACAAGCGACAAAACAGAACGTGGACAAGGTACTTTTGCTTGTGATGCAGTACTTTCATAGCGTACTAAAATTCTGCATACAAACCTAGTCTCAGAGGAAAAATAAACGTAAAAATAATTTTCTCTTTCTAAAAGTAAAAATAATTAAATGTGCAAGTCAAGATTTCTATGACTGTAACCAAAAATCTGTACAGAGGAGGGTCTTAACAGCTGAATCCCAGGAGACAGAGGCTTGTTGTTGGGGACTCTGCACAGTGAGGACAGTAGAAAGGTAAAGTGTTTTAAAAGCTTAATTTGAAAAGGTTAAGTTGGAGGTGGGACTTCCAGGAGGAAATAGATAATTTATATGAGGTGAGATGAGCCATGGAAGAGAATAAAAGCATTAAGGGACTGTGGAAGCCAGTTAAAGACAGGCTGTTTTTTTTAAAGATGGAGATAAAAAAAGCATTCATGAAGGTAAAGAAACACAAACTAGAAAATGAGTTAAAAATAAAAGAAGGGGAATGCTATGGAAGAAACCGTGACTTAAAGAACATACAAAAACATATAAAGAACATATGAAAAAAACACACAGAAGAAAATAAACCGGTGCAAACAAGAATATGGAAGACAAGTTTGTACATGTACTGTTTCCTTTTGTTCAAAAAACGATACCAGAAAAAAAATTCCCAGTAGAAGTTGCAGGAATACTCAAATTAAGAAGGAAAATGAAAAATAATGTAAGGCAAGAGCAGTAAAAACTGATAATGCTGCTAATCTTGACACAACTTTTAAGCAAGGTAATATAACAGTATTAAATTTAGTCAGTTTAGGACTACAGGATACTTAGTTAATTAGAGCTGATCACATTTTTTTAATATGTCAGATTTGCTCTTTAGAGAGGTTGCAAAGGAACTACTGGCCCAGCCTAACGTGTATGTACTGCATGTGTCTTTCTGCAACAACAGACTCTGCCTGAGCAACCATCACAACTTCTTTGTGAATGGAAAATGCTTATCAAATATAGGGACTTCCAGTGGGATTCTAGATGGCCAGTTATGTATGTTACAAAATAATTGACAATAAAATACAAAACTACCTCTAATTGCATTTGCAAATCACATATAGGTCTGCAGGGGAAAACATCCTAAAAATAGCTTTAAGGGCTTAGTCAATAGTCAGTGTCCAGTTGAACATAATGGATTAATGTTCATCATCTGGGAACGCAGAATAGACAGAAAGGTTGATTATTTGTATATAGTTTATGAAATTTACTAAAATGATGTTTATAATTGGTATACAATTCAAAACAGGTTTTGAAAGAAGGAGAAAGGAGAAAAAAACATGACAAAAGACAGAATCCCACTCTTTAGTAACTGTATTAGGGCTTCATCTCACTCTGCGTAAGAAGCTAGAGCCAGTGAAGTGCAAGAGCTGAAAGGTGAAGTCAGAACATACCAAAAATCAGAGGCGCATTTTAATGAGAGAAATTATTAATTGAGACTGCTCACCAAAGGGTTTTGATGTCCGCTTCATCTCTTGAAGATTTTTAGATCAACAGGTGAGTATCCTTCTAAAGAGATTTAACCCATCCATTAGACGGAAGACTTGATGAATTCTGATTCTTGTTACACAGAAGTTCCGAGTAGGAGCTGTTGATGACCTCTCTGAAGTTACAATCTGAGTTGATCAGAAAGGGTAATAAAATTACTCCTAAAGAAAGTGAAAACATAATTACTTCAAGTCTGAATAACAAGAGCAACTTAAACACTCACTAGGAATAGAAGAGGAAAAATATATATATATATATATATAACAGAGGAATAAATAGGGATATAAATGCTTAACTTTAAAGACAGAGGCAGTTCATTACAGAAGGTTAAGAACCTGAGTAGAGTCAAAGAGTAAGAGTCATCATAAAGCATCACAGTAGAATGATGGAGAAGCAAATGATGCTCAATTTACATCAAATGGTAGACAGAATGAAGGGAATTTGGAAGAAAAGACCACAATAGACGTGTTCTGTGGGCAACAGAAATACAAATGAGCTAAGCAACTGGAAAATGAATCTGAAAATGGAGTTTAATCAGATATTAAAATCAGTATCATTGACAGCCTGAAAGATCACATAGGAAATGGATATTGCTGAGAAATAACAGAAGGAAATGTGACAAGGAAAGGTGATAAAAGTCATTCCAGCATTTCAGGGGGTTGGAGAAGTTGTCAAGGAAGGAAGGCCTGATGGCCTCAGGGCAGCAGAGGGGAAAAAAGGAAGGATGTCTGCAAATGGTGCAGGAGAAAAATACAGTTAACGTAAGTTAAAATTAAGGAAACTGTATCAGCTTTTGACACCTCTGCATGTTCTAACATTGTGAGGAAAAATGAAAACAACCACCAGTCCCTCTCAAATGTGTGACTGAACATGCACGCAGAGTAAACCAGAAAAGTACCAACATTTACATCAGTTATATACATTGGGTCATTGTTTCTTGCTGCAGTTTAATTTTTGAAGTGGTCTTTGATGAGAAATTCAAAGACTGAAGCAACATATTATAAACAAATGAAAAGTCATCACAATCAGTTTAATGAAGTGCACAGAATAGCAATTGATCATGTCAATAAAAATAAAACAATTAATTTTACATCAAGTGTGCTTTATTTCCTCCACAGGTATTCTGTTAAATAAAGCACCATATATATACTGCCAGGCCACAGCTAAAGAGGATTCTTTACAGAATCAAATTTCTTGTGGTTGTTTAGTATACAAGTAAACTTAATTTTGATAATAAGAACCACAGCGATCTGAGGCAATCTGCCTCTATTATAAGGTACAAAACTGGCACAGAGGACACCATATTATACACAGTAAAAATGCCATAAGTTTAAATTACATCATACAGGGCAACGAGGCCCTGTTCTCCCAGACAGCCATATTAAATGAAAGCCACTACAGTGAACTCTTAATTACATAAAACATATCCATTATCTGATTGCCCTTTAAGAAAGTGTACGGTAGATGCCAAAAAAAAAAAAGAAAAAAAAAAGAAAAAAGAAAAAGAAAAAAGAAAAAAAAAATCAGGAGTTCTGCCTGACCAAGAATTAAGCATATAAATCTATCTTGCCATTCAAGCAGAGAGCACTGGACAAACTGAAGCACAAAACAGAAATAAGCAAAACTTATACAAACAGCATTTTGGGGGGAAGGAAAAAAAAAGTTAAAAGCAGACATGCTCCATCTAATGTCAAGAAGCAGCTTGGTTTCCTTTTCCAGATATCCTTGTGACCACGTGAATCGTAGACTCAATGGTCCTACACAGGATGTCTAAAATGTCATGCTGCTGCATGTGACTAAAAAGTCCTCTGGAATGGCCACAACTGATTGATAAACTAGTTTCAGGGTCCTGGGATGGTAAGGCTTGACCATCACAGCTCCTCAAATCTGCGAGGTCAGATAAAACTGACGAAATAGATGTGGAAGGAAACTCCGAGTCCTCCTCAGCTCCAATTGAATCCTTGGAAGTCTGCAGGTCTTTAAACTCTTTGCATTCTTCAAATTTACCGTTTCCTGGCTGCTCTTCCATGTGCTGTGACCGCGTTGCTAACATTATGTCTTCTGAAAATGAAGATGGGACTTCCATTCTGTACTCTTTGACAGAACTGTTCTCAGGGGAAGGAGGATCTTGCTCAGTGCCTGGGTCAATGATTGAAGAGTCCCGTGTCTCATTATCCGAAGTGCTTGTTGGGGTCAGCGCCTCCCGGGGTTCAGTTTTTGTATCACTGATGCAGCTGTCTACAGTGTGCTCCTCATCGCTGCTGACCCGTCTTCTCTTCACAGGAGTAGCTCCTTCATCATCTGTAAGGAAAAAAACCAACATACTGTGCTCATGACATACGTCCAAGGTCCTGCGCATTTTTATCCTTTTCTGTATTAAACACAGTACTTCAATAAATACTAATTCCCTTACAGCAAATTCATGTAATTGCCTACAATTGTAGCTCCATAATAAAATAATATTTCTTGTGTAGTGTTGAGGATTGGGGCCGAGAGACATCCCACGTTCAGTGGTGAGGAAACAATGTATTATGTTCATGTTGTAAAACGTTAGAATTGGTAGAGATAAGACACTTTTATAGAAGACAAACCTTTAGTTTTTCTTTCTTTGGCTTCTTGCTCTTGTAATGAGTTCCTCTGTTGCTGACAAGCTCTACATTTGTTTAGAAGCTCTTGTAAAGTTGGAATCAAGGCTGAATTAAGCTGTTTGGGAGTGTGCACTGAAAGCAGCAAGGCAAGTGCTCGGAGGTCCTAAAACAGAAGTAAAAAAATGTTAACTAGCCTTGTCTCACACTCTGATTTTGTTAACTCTATGCACAGGCAGATTTGTGCAACAAGCAGAGACTTTACCGTATCCTAAATATCACTATTGACAGCCAGTTACAACAGCTGCCCATGCTCTCACCAGGAGTCCAGCTTACAAAGCAGAGCTTACAGTGGCCACCTCTTTAATTATAACCTGGCACAGGGCACTGAGGAGTTTCCACAGAAAATAAGCTGCCTCCAAAACGATGCCGATATTTAACAATTTAGAAGAGACTCACCCCATTTAAAGTAGAGCTTGCTTTGGAAATTTCAACTCTCTGGTTGCTGAAGTCAGATTCAAGGCTTTGATATTGGTTTATTAGATTTGTAATTAGAGTGTTGATTAAGTTGGCACAGTTTGCTTCAGAAAACACCTGCCCTTGGACCTGAGAAAAGAATATATTCTTTTTTCGAACCACAAAAAACCAAGTTTGAAAACAGTATCCCACTGAAGTAGCATAGATGACTACGTATCTTGATACAGAAACTATCACTGAAAAAACACCTACCTTTAGAAGAAAATGGGTCAAAAAGGTGTACACAATGTTGTTGTTAAGAAAGGTCCTTTCGTCCATCAGAATACATTTTATATATTCTGCAAAAACCGGATCTTCACAGAGGAGCTTTACACAGTTCTTTGACATGGCGGACTGGTGAAGAAAGAGAACAAAGGTGGCAAAGTCACCCCTGGAGGTATGGCACTGCAGTGCCACTGTCTGCAGCCAATCTCATCTGGAGACATCCAGCCAGGCCTATGGGTGTTCTAAAATTCATACTGGGCCATTCTTAACTGATAATGGTATTTCAGGTCTATCAGGTATCAATAAATGTTACAATTTAATTATTAGCAATTATTACTTCATATTTTCCTGTTACGAAGTTGATTCCATAGGAATACCAGTTTATCACCATCAGTAGGGATGTGAAGTACACTTGTGAGCCACCTACAGGGTCCTGTATTCTCAATGCTTAACCACTACCCATTCATTACAATTTACAGGTTAATCTTGGTTTCCCAGTCCTTTGTTTTGCCTGTATTCTCATCCCGTTAATTCCCAAGCCCTGTGGCTCTTACCTGAGTCTGAGAAAGCTCAGTCCAAAGTTTGGGGAATAACGCAAGATGAAGTGGTAAACCTTCATATGCAACTAGGACACCTGAAATTTTATAAGAAAATAAGTTACTGTGTGAGAGTTCTGTTGGAGATTCTCACTTCTTGATAAAAGTAGTACCAAGGCTAATTTTATAAGTCCACAGGCTTATAATTTTTTATAATCAGAAAGCCTTTAGACTGAAGTTTTTACAGTATATTTAATAAATATATATGTATCCTGTCGGCAGTTCTGTAAAATGTAACAAAACTAAAGAGCTGGCTTTAGTTCTGTGTTTGTAATTAGGCTATTTTATTGCTGTTGTACATTTTCAACTGGTGAACTACACCACTTAAAGGTGTAATAATTTTTAAAGATTAATCTTCATTGTAATCCAAGCACTATTGTTACATAGACCAAGAAAGAGTTACGGGACACACTGAGCAATGGTGAACAATACACATCCCCAGTATACTTCATAACTAACACAACCTATAGGAAATATTAATTAATGCCATGTAAAAAACTTGAAAAATAATGAGCAAATTGATTCAAGGGATCAAAAGAACATTCTACTACCATTACTCTTTAGACAAGATTATTTTAGTATAGTTTTATTTGTCTAGAAGTGGTATTTCATCATAGGTAGCCAGCTACTACAGGTAGAGAAAACAAGTAGGTATTTTCAGAAGGTGGTTCATTCTGCTACAGCTAGCTAAGAGCCAGAAGATCTCTTGGAAGGAATCTACACCTCTCCACGGACTACAGAGGAAACTCTGGCTCTGTGTCTTGATTTTTAGAGAACTGAAGTGAGAAAGGGAGACTGCTTCCAGCCCATGTATTTGTGTGAAATCTATTTGTATGACACAGAGATTTGTACATCTGCACATGCCACATGAGTAACTGCTCGTCCTGGGGCCTGTGGTAGAAGACAAAATCAAAAAACAAACCAACCACAATTTGTCTTTGGAGTAGCACAGGGGCAACTCAAGGCTGGAAAGAACTGAATGGCTGGAGGAGCGAGACAGATAAAGCCAGGAACACTTTGTTCACACACAGCAAAAAATAGGTTTCATTGTGACAGGAATAAACCTAAATACTGGAGGTATCTGCTGGCAGAGCTGAACCAGTACAAACTACATGACTGAGTGGTTACAATTTAATTAAACATCGTGATGGTTTCCAAAACTATGGAAATCAGTGGAAAACTATGGACAACTGTATCAGTGCTACGTCTGGCTGGCCAGTCAATAACGTCCTTGGCAGAGGTGCTGATACAGCCACTTAAACTGCCACCCCGCCCCCAACCCCACAAAAAAAAAAAAAAAAAAAAAAGAGTGAGTACTGTACTAAAATGCTAGATGTGCAAGAAGACTGAATGCTCACTGAATGCCTCAGGTCCTTTCTGGAAAGGCTGAAGTGTGACAGTCACATGAAGACAGACATTATACACATCGTAGAATAACACAGGAAGTTTCACAAACTGCTTTTTCTTTAAAATTCTCAACATTAAACTTGGTGGAGAAGCACTCACAGTTATCACAGAAAAAAAATCCTTAGGCTGTTTAACCTTCATACTTACTCATTTTAACTAAAGTTTCAGTAAACTTCTCACAGTTGATTGCAACTCGACATAGTAGATGAATGAACTGATGATAAGAGAAGAAGTAGTCTAGCAGCATACGATCGTAAACATCATCTTTGCCCTGAAGATTTAAGACAGCTTCATTTAAACTACATAAGCAACTGGACAGCAACCAGATTTCCTAAGCATCTAGCTTAATGTACCTGCACTTATTGCACTAAAATGTTTTATCTGATACCACAGGATAACACGATGGGAATTTCCTGCTCTAACCCAGCCCTGCTGTGTCACCTCACCGAGCCCTTGGCAAGTACAACAGTGAGGTCGGAAGAGGGATGGCAAAGGCCACCAGTTCTAGTGCAGGTTTCTGAAGCAGCAGACCAAGAAGACAGAAAGCTATGCAAATACCACATCTTGGAGATGACAAGAAAAGAATGCATATGGATACCTAAATAAATATATATATATATATACACACACACTACTACATTCTAAATCATAATTTGTCAGTTACGATCTGTAGATGTGACAATTGTCTCGAGACTGAGCTTCACAGCTTTCAACACAGTATTTTCAGGAATGTCTCCAACCAAATGACAAATATATGTCAAAGATTTTGTCTGCCAACATTCTAACATAATTTGCATGTATATGCTTAAAATGGCACCAGCTTCTGTAGACCAGATAGCCAAGAGGAAACCTCAAAAACCTCAAGCAAACAAATACAGTCTTATACAATACAAATTAAGTGAAAAACGAACATGCAAGACCATAGGGAAATGTAATTGTGGATGTGGTTTTAGAAGCTTAAAATTTTCTGATTCCTAAATGTATATAACTCATTATAAAGTGTAAAAATATTGTGTCACATAACATGGTGACTTTTATGTTCAAGTATTTACTTCAGTTACTGTCACATCCATTACCTCTGGATACATGATGAAAAAAACCACTAGAAGTAATTTCTGGTTCTACACATTTTTTTAGAAAACGTTGGTTATACAGTAAATTTGACGGTGCACAAATAGACAAAGCATCATTTCGAAAGCTTTAAAAAAGAAGGGTTACTTACCCTACAGTAACCGTGCTTCTTCGAAATGTGTTGCCCACACAGATTCCCATCTACGTGCACACAGGCCCCATGTGCAGGAGCTTGGATTCTTTCTGAATAGCAGTGTCCACTGGGGCTGTGCCTGCACCCAGTGTGTCCTTGCGACCACTGTACCTGAGGGCATAAGGGGTATGGCGGCTTCAACCACCACTCAATTCCTTCACCAATAAGAATCCCCTATGACAGGACTCGGAGTTAGCCCCGGAGGAGGACCACAGAATCTGTGTGGACAAAGCATCTTGAAGAACCACAATTACTGTACAGCAAGTAATCAGTCTGCTGTCTTCAAATGATTGTCCACACATATTCCTTTCCAGGTGGGATTCACCTTACCTGACTTTAGCTATCTAAAATCTAGTCACTTCTGTATTCCCTGCAGTCAGCGGACGGACAGACGGACTCCTCCAGAGGAAGAGTCACCTCAGCTGGACTCTGGTGTCTAGGACAGGAAGGAGGGTAACTATGTCCTTCCAAGTGTAACTGCTTATCACCATTAACCATAAGAAGAGCTGGACGTGGACCTTTTAGATAGGCAAAGTTACGTGAGCTGAATCCCACCGGTGCTGGCAACTCTAGTAACGGGATGTGGCAAGTGACTACGAAGTAGCCCCACTGAGGCTGGCATCCCATTGGGAAGCCCACAGAAGGGAAAATGGAAAGTGAAAGATTTTTAAAGCCCTATATGATATTTCAGGTACTGATATTTTACCCAAACAAATAGTAAATTATGCCTCAGTCCCAGTGGAATGGACTCTAATGAAACCTGGAGGATCTAATTATCTGTCTGAGAATCAATCTTAACATCCTTTAAAACCCATCTGGACAAATCCCTGGGCGGTTCCTGCATTTCCTTTATAAATGCCACAAACAGACTGGACGATTATCAAAACTTGCGCTGTGTTTGTTTTTTCTGAATACAAGGTTCAAACCCTTATCATGTCTGGGATATGAAGCTGTGTATCAGCAAGGGCAGGGAAATGGTGCTTCTGGAGTGCACATCTAGAATGGAGTATATGAGGACAACACATCTTGAAGAAGAATTATGCTTTGTTTATAAAGAGAACATAAATGCATTATGCTACTGGATTCTTGCAGTACTTTTATAAACAAGTAGCGATTTATAGGACCATGCATTTACATACCTTGCTGGCTTCCACCATGGTAGGCAAGAGGCACATATTAAGCTCAGGACGTGGAGGACGAATATTGCTTTTTCCCCCTATTAATTTCAAATTTTCACGACATGGAAAATAAGGTCCAAGAGACACTGTAGTATAAGTTAGGATAAAATAGGGATATATTAAAAAGGTCAATATCTGACATCAGCAAGGAACACGATAGAGTAATAATAGTGTAAGAGAACTTTGAAATACAATCACTGAAATACCTACTTGGGATATTACTGTGGTGGTATGTACAATGATTGTGCTGTAGAAATGGAACCAGAGTATGTAGGAAATCATGAGGACTTAAAAGTACAAGCTCCTTGAGGACATCTACAAACAAAAAGTTGTTTTTGCTATTACATATTGTTATTTCTTAACAGCAAACAGTTTAACTTAAGGCTCATGCATTTGCAAACTCTTACGTATCACTTTTGCTGCACTTTGTGTGCACGATGGAGGGGTAGCCTCTACTGTGAACAGCATGTGAACACCCCTGAATTGGTCAAGATTCCCTTCACCACTGTGCCACTGAGAGAAACCCTGATCAGTAGTAGATTAACCAACAGTGAGAGGGGTGCTAGCTTGCAGAAAGTAAAACTCAATAAAATTACCCTTTCCTTCTTCTTAAACATAGCCGGTTTGATGCCTGGAAAATGTCAACCAGCAGCGGTCAGGAGGACAATGAGACAAGCAACTCAGAGTCAGGGGAAAATGCAATCAAGTGATACAGAAAAAAGGTAATTTGGACACAGTTCTAGGCCTTCCTCAGCGTGCATAAAAATGCAGGTTACATTTCTTTTTAAAGAAACTAAACTAGAAAAACTGTTTGAAATAGGTCTTCTAATGCAAGAGAGAGACGCTTATGTATGTCTACGCCTACCATTTCAAAAGGAAATCCATTTAATTGTACAAGCTACTTTAGTTTTATTATTATACTTTCCAATAATGGATTGTAAAAACAAAAAATAAAGCTGTTACTCTGACTAACTTGTCTGAGTGCAGCATTAGTTAGTATTTAAATCTTAAAGTAAGATTTGGGATTTGATTCTAAACTCACTGACACCTGAATTCAGAAATTATTCCTTAGTCATGCCCCTGATGAAGCGGCAAACTGGTCTCTCAAAATGAAGGCTGACCTTTTGTGCACACAGTCTGAGGAAGTAGGAATATTAATTTTAACCTGATGAAACCAGAATCATTTAGAATAGACATACTGGCAATACTGATGTCCTGACAATATTAATATAAACCATCCCCATCTACAGAGCATCTAGTAAGCATTTGCACTTGCATAAATGAAACTTATCTTCCAAAGCAGGAAACTGCATCTAACAGGTCCTTCTTGACTCTAATTATACTGTTGGGACTTACCAATACATGCGTTCCTAAGTTCTGGTGGACTGTAGGAATTTAGCAGAGTTAGGAGCTTATGGGCAAATTCAATTCGTTCCTGCCACTGAATGAGAGCTTGCTTCACATCTGCAAGTGCAAAAACCATGGAAATCTGTTCAGGTAATTTCTCAAAAACTCATTAAATAAAGCATACAATTTGACTGATGAATTTTTTTTTTCCCCTCCAGCATTATTTTAAGCAATCTAGAAATCTGTTAAATCTCACTAGTCTACTGCTATTAACTTAATCTAGTTTTACATTATGTTAGTAAATAATAAGTAACAATTATAACCATTAGCAACCACATCTCCTAGTACATAGGAAGTTTTTAAACAGAGATAATAAACAAGATAAATTAATAGGGTTTTGGTCATGGATGTTAACTAACAGGCAACAGACATAATCCTTTGAAGAGCTACAATCAAACCTTTTCTTTGAAGATACGGACGTGTTGACTTAAGAACTGAAAGGAAAATAGACAGAAGTTCTACCAGATCTCCAGTCACATGGCAAGCTGTAGCCTCGTGGTACATCATGTGCAATGTATTAAAGGACTATATAGAGAAAAAAAACAAAGCCAAAACTTTATATTGCCAAATCAACACACTTGTAACCATTTCTATCCTACAGACACCACTTATGCTCAAAATACACAATGCTAGATGTCACCACAAAATTACTCAAGACAACATTTAAAAAGAGAGTAGATCTGTATACAAAATCAGTATATTTACTAAAAGCTTTTTAAAAAAATAAAATCAAGAGGCAGAAAGGGACAGAAAAAGAGGGAAAGAGGGTAAATGGATGAATGAATGAACCAGGCATCTTCTGTGACAACAAGAAATTATAGTTGTTGAGCTGAACATCCAGATCTGGTAGCAATGACCAACAAGTAGACGTGTTTTGGGGGGTTAAACTGAAACTTGCCTTTGACCAAAAGCCTGATTTTTGTTCTTCTCACCTAATCAAAAAACTAGAGCAATAATTAATTTTATTGTGCATGCCAGAGGGAAACTGGCTTTATAAACTTTGCTATAACATTAACCCCTCTACAACTAGCTACCAGCCATCTCAAGTCAAGAAATGAGTATTTTTTGTGATCCAGTACAGCCTAGAGAGAGAGACATTTAAAAACAGCCTTTATTTGTTTTCAAGGTAAAGCTTGGCTTTAAAGGTGGCTCAAAATAGCAACAAAGTTTTCACATATTTATCTAAAACCCAATAAAGAAAGCATAAATTTGAGATGGCATTTTCCTGTGCCTGTAACCCCACTCTCTCTGTACCAATATGAAAGTGATATTTGAAATGCATAAGACAGATATGGGTATGTGAATCTGGGGAAAGATTGTAACATTAATATAGAACCTAATCATTTTTCAAACTGCTGCTTAAGGATATAATGCTCTATGATTATACATCAGATGAATTCTTTTATAACTAGAATATCTTCTGGGGATCTGTGATTTATAGAAATATTGGGAGGGAAAAGAACTACAAAAATTCTAGCAGAAAATGTAAGAAGGGATATTTAATCTTATGGGATAGTTTCAAAGCTGAAGGAACAGTAATCTCATTCTCTGTACTGCAAAACCTTGATATGCCTTACTTATTTTTTATATAAATAATGAAGAAAAAAGATACATGGCCAACTTCTGTGGAAAACTTTTCATCGTGTAACAACACTTTAATGTAGTATTTTGTACCATGCAAAACACTTCCAGGGAACAAGAGAAAGTACAAGACCTGGTAATTTCAAGTTGCAAAGCAATTCAGCTAAAAGCTGAACATTAGTTTTATCTAAGTTCTAGCACTGTTTTACACAGGATAAATTGCACCTTATCTTACATGTTCTTTATGAACTGCATTATTCATTGTAAACATGGATCAACGTTAAAACTAAGCTGTTAAACAAGATTTTATACAGATCTGTGTTCATCTTAGTCTGCTTACGAGTTCCATGGAAGAATGAAATTATAGCTCAGTTTCTAACTTTTTAGCCCCAGTTTACTGAATGTGAGCTAGCTAATTAACTGTAGCTAATCGAAAGGCTTACATTTATAACAAGCTCATGAAAACTCAATTTTCAACCAGTACTGTCATGTCTTTCTTTTTATTTAACTGATTTTATAATTCTAGCGTTTTCTATCACACTTTGTCCCAGAAAATACAAACTAATACCATAAAAAAAGCTAAGAGAATTGCTTTATATAAACCATATAAAAATGGGGTTGGAACCTACATGCCTTAAGGCAGACTGAATATCTTCATATTCTTGACAGGTATTTGCTCAAAGTCCTGACGCCTTTGTTGTGCTGGCTGACACCTGAAGGAATCTATTCCAATATCCCACTTACCATGCAGCTACAGCTACCTCCTCTTCACTTGTCTTGCACCATGAATTCTTACCAGTATATTACTGCTCCCTGAATCCACCATTCTATGTATGCCATGAATTAAACGCATCATATTTTTACACTTTCTCCAGCACTTTGAGACAATCTTGATTTTTCAACTTGTTCTCAAAAGAATCTTGCATCCTTCCCAGCTCTGCATTGTCAGCATATTTAATAAACAGATCTTTTCATCTCTCAGCTCAATAATCTAAGTGTTGAATAGAGCCTAAGATCTTATACATATCTTAAGAAGGAGAAAATTAGATAAACACTGTATGTGCCCTTTTTCAGTCTTCTGGAATCTCACTGATCTTAAAAAAGCTGCCACTGGTAGTTCAGACTCTTTTCAGCAACATCTTCTAGGCTTTCTACATTACTGCAGGACAGTAACAGTTAATCTGTAGAACAGAATCATTGCTGGGCAAGACCTTGACATCCAAACAGCACCCTTTCAAGCACTGTGGTATTCATCCTTTTTCTTCTCTATTTTGAACTGACTCTGGTCTGGTGTCATGGACCAAATATCCATTTACAACTCAGGTATGCTGTATGTGCTCTGGAGATATTTTTAGGTTTAATTTAATCCAAAGAAATCTAGTTTGTATGCTCTTAGACCACTTCTTGTAAACAAAAGCATAGTAAGTACGAAGGATAGGGAGAACTGCCTCAGAAGTGCCTTGGAACTATTCAGAAATGTTAATCACAATTCTGTCTAAGCATCCTTTAAGTTATTTCTCTATTTTAATCTGTTCCTTTAACACTTAACTAATCATAATTGTGTGACTGTACTCAGCCATCCACTCACAGCTGATCTGTAAAAGAGAATGACATCAAACTAGTAGTAACTCCTCTCAACTTTCTCTGTTGTGGGCTTTCCCCCTCCGTCTTGAGAAGCACTCAAACGTTTTCCTTATCTTTTTACTATTAAAGGAATCTTAATAAAAACTTGTCTTTGATAAAAGCTCATATTTACTCAATTAACCTCCTACAACAGTGTTTACACCTAGAAAAATATCTGGCAAACCTTATGATTCTTACAATTTTAAGGTTATATTGGTTAAATGGCATGCATGTATATATCGTCTATTTCAGATGATACCATATAGAAACAATGTAAAGCAAATGCATTGTTAGGAAGGAAGGGAAGACTTGATAGGAAAGCAAGGCATTTATTATAATTAAATAACAAAGTATTTACCTCAGTCATCAGAATCAATCCTCTGTTAAATACAACCAGAAGTCTGTCTTCATCAGATTCTAATAATATTCTGAAGGCACTAGGAAAAAAATCCAAACATTGAGAACTTTTTCTAAATCAGACAAAATGCTTAAAATTGTTATGGAAAAAACCACAGGTGAGCAAAGAAACCCCAAGAGAATAATTTTTTTTTATTTTTCCCACGTCATTTGAAAATACTCTCATCTCAACCTCTTTTATGACAACTTTATGTTATTGAAAGTAATTTACAAACAACCTCTAAATAAATACTTCCCGAATATTGTATGCAAAAATGCAAAAAACTGAGGAAAGGGATGCATTTCAAAAGACAGAAGTTTATGCTTGTCAAATGACACATTTAAATAGGTTCAGCCAAGCATATGTTTGGACTTCTAAATGTGTAAAAACAAATATCAGAACACGTTATGCTAGCAGCAGAACAGAAAATAAAAGATGATGTGTAACTAGTGAACCATTCCTTTCAACACAACAATTCTTCCAGGGCATTAGGGAAAATCTGGGTGTGGTCTTTGTAATCCCTTCAGGTAACTCAAGTCATTGTCCCTTGTCACAGGAGTGTTTAAACGCATCACAGCTGCATTTCAAACCCCAGTACCTGACTTACACACAGAGGCATTTAGAGTTACACCAAAATACCCAAATTACAGCTTCTGATGTACTCTTAAGACAGACTGAAAATGAAAAACTATTTGAAGATACAATACAGTAATTCTGTCCCACAGGCAATATTTCTAAAAAACCATTTCTGCCCAAGAATAGCAAATGTCACCAACAGCAGATGAAACTGCTGTTTTGCCAACCTTAACTAATCACAGTAGGCTGAGAATGGAATTTTAGCTTAAATGCTGAATTAGAACACTGATTTGGGTTTATTTTTTTCCAAGGGCTCTACTAATTCAATTTTGTCATGGTGTTTCTTTTTGAACCCTGACAACATACATATTGATTTATACATTTTTATTGTCAAGTATTTACCTATTTTCTGAATTTTACATGATGAAACATTCTAAAATAAAATACATTTGCAAACAATGGATTCTGAAAGAAATTGTGACTTTGTTTGCTTACTTCTTAATAAATGCACCTATAAAGATACTTTTCAAAAAAAGTATCAAAGCAGTTTGGTAAAATATAGTTCATACTCAAACAGGATTAGATCATTTCACAACTTCACTCCTAATGTACCTTATTAAAGTAGTCCAGCAGGACCGTCCATCCAAGCAGCGCAGGTAGCAGCTTATGGTTGTTTTCTTGAACTGCTTTATGTCTTCTATCTCTTCCTCTCTCATGTCTGGTCTCTGGGCTACAAACAGCTGCATGAGGTTAAACAGCTCTTCTACTGCCTAAAACACAAAAAATACTAGGTTAGAGTAACCTCTCTCTGCATGTTATGGTTTGTATCTTTTTGTTGGTATTACTTATTCTATAATACTTCTATTAAGAAATGTACAAATCAAATACATTTAAGCAAATTCAGATAGGAATACATTTTTAAGCATTATACAAAATTATAAAAATTGGTGGAAAACATTTTAACCATAAGTAATTAAAACAAAGCAGTCCTTAAAAACTAAAATTTTGACAGGGAATTTGTGGCTATTTCTTAGCTATCTTCAATGCAGTTTGCTTTTAGCCTTCACTATTGACTGTACATGTTAAGACCTGGCTATTTAAAATAACCTTCACAAACTTAAAATGGCTGTTTTGATGTCTCAGCACAGCTCATTGCTACATATATAGATATATATATATATATATATATAGAGAGAGAGAGAGAGAAGAGAAAAGAATCAGGAAATCCTGCTCTATGTGGCCAAACTTCCTGACTTTTCCTGAAGAATGGGGACCATATGCATAGGAAACCCTAAACACAGTGAAGTAACTGAAGTCCCTGGCAAGCCAGATGGAGATTTCTGAGGAGAGATCCAAGCAATGGAAACAGCAGGGCTACTCCCAAGCCTGTCAGAGTATAGAAGTTAAGTCTGTGAGTGGAACTAGACAACATAACAGTTCAATGTAAACAGATTCCATGCATCCTCCTATACATACTGAAGAAAATCTCTGTATTCTTTCTGTCCTCACATACCTACAATGGACTCCAAAGCAATACTGAGTAATCACACCAAAACAATGCATATTTTTGCCTATTAAAAACTTTGTTAATCTGTTTTTTCAGTTACGCTTGGATGCTTAAGCATCTACTCTCTACTGCAAGTGTCATAATGCAGACACCAAGCAACTTTCCAGTGAACCAATGTTTTCTAAAGGTACACAAGTGCTCCCAAGGTGAACGCCAAGCCATCCTTTGTCTGAACGCAACAGGTTAAACCTTGGCCCTATTGTAGAAACCTGAAAACAATGAAGAAACTACTGGGAATTCTTCCAACTTAGTGTGTTAGGATGCAACATGCTTCTTTGAGGCCACCAGTAAGGGCTACTCTGTTTCCTATGACTGGGCTGCTGTACAGAGCATTGAAGAACAATGGGAACACCGGTGTCTGCTCCCAGAAAAACACATCTGCTCTCCAACTGCTACACAGCAAGGAAAAAAACCCAAAACAACAAAACAATATCCCCAGTAATCAGATCTAAACACATTAATTACTTTCCCAGAAGGTCAAAATACAATACTTTCACCAGCGTATACATTAAAGAAGTGATTTCACCTCTTCCATTACAAGAGACATTAAGTAAAACGAAAACGTTAAGTTTTTGGTATCAATCTACTTACTCCTGGGTACTGACTGGCGTGTGGCGTGAGATTCTTGAAGGCCCACTGGATATTCTGGTGAGAAGCCAACTGCCTGGTGAAGGCTGGGGACTGCTCACAGCAGAGGCGCAGGATGCCGTAGTAGGCGGGCAGCATCCCGCGGTTGAAGAGCACCACATCCTGATCGTCGTGGTCTGCCAGGATGTAATTGAAGGCAATGTTCTTTGTCACCACGGGGTTCTGGACAATAAGGCGGACGTTCTCGGGGCAGTCAACACAGACGTTATACCAAAAAGACAGCAAAGCCTGTTTGTTGTGGTTTGTGGCTATGGCCGGCTCAGAAAGCTTAGGCTGGAAAAGGTTCCATAGGTCCATGAAGTAAGTAGAAAACATAAGTTTCTCCGTTTTTGAGATCAAACAGTATGTCATGAAACTGAAGTAGGGCACAAGCTTTGTAGTGCCATGAACAGCAGCATCAACATATAGCTTAGCTCTCGAAAGAAGGCCAAGAAGCACATTGTAGACTTGGTGAAGGACTACTGTAGTATCTGGACTGAGAGGCAGATCACGTGTAGGGATGTGCAAAGAGCGGGTTGATCGGAACATCTGACGGAAGGAATTGCTTGGAATAAGCGACACCAAGAGATAGGCTGCAGCTTCAAATAAAAACAAATCTGTTACATCTTCGAAAAATGACATGTGCTTAACAGTCATTTAAAAAGATGGTAAATTACATTTTATTTATATATTACATTAACAAATTTCAAAGCCTTTTACAGATCGTGGTGATACTATATACACATCGGAGATGAAAAAAAAAAATCAGTGACTAAGACTAGCACCACCCATGTTAAGAATAGTATTGAGGTTTTTTTTCAGGCCTCTTCACCCTATATTCCCGTCTACTGCTTGGTTCTAACTGTTCTAAATGATTGCAGAAATATAAATCCAGATGTTTTCTATCACTAAATTATCTTCCATTTCATCAAGGTGTCGTTGTCTCTTCAGAGATGTTTACAACTGGAGTCTGTTGTACCATACCATACCATACCATACCATACCATACCATACCATGCCATGCCATGCCATACCATACCAGTCTGTTGTTGAGCTATACCTCCAGTCTCTACATCTCTTTCAACTACAGAAAGTTAATTCAAGTTAAGTGTGGCCTGTGTACTCTGGAATCTTCTATATAAAAATTTAGACACAGGAAAGGCTGAAAATGTCATGTGGCAATCTGACAGATGTTATTCCTGGCACAAAAAACTAGGGAGCCAGGATACCCTGGAGCTGGGGAGAAGCACAGGCTGCTGCTTCTTGAAAGAACATGTACTACTACCTAAAGTACAGCTATATGATGGACACTATGAAGAACCTCTTGAATTAGTTCTTTTTCTTTTTTGGGTTTTCCTGCCTCTAACCATGCAAAATAAAGAACCCACTAATATATCATTCAAGTTACAAAATCAAAACACAGTTTTCATCAAAACCAAATAGTATGGCTTGATGATGCACCACATATGTACTAATATTATAAAATATAGCCATTCTAAAACAATTGGAAAAGGAAAACAAGCACAGAAGCATGTGTTTCATTTGTGGCAGGAATACCCCATGCATAGTTAGGTTGCTACAACAGAATAATGATTTTTTTCAATTTAAATTAACTTACAAGTTCTAACTCTAGGATAGTTGTGTGCCAGGAGAAAACGTTCAACCCAGTTTTCCATATTTTGCAGCACCCAGCTGTGAGCCAGTTTATTTCGAGGTGTTTGTACAGCCAGCCAATCCAGGCACTGAGATGGGTTGTATTCAATGACCTGAAATAAAAGCCGAAAAATCAAAAAGAATACATTAACCCTGATACTATGTACTGTTTGTATTAAACCCCCCGAAGAATAACTACAGAGGCTTTCAAAATATTTTTGAAAATCACATAGGACTATCAAAGCACCTGTGTGACTGAGGTACTCTGGCAGACAAAGGAAACCATTACTAAAATTTCACTTGTTAGTGCTTCTGAATCTTGTTCAGAGCTTTTGAAAGTTCAATCTAAGCCCAGGAAGTTACCCAAGAGATCCTTTCTGCTTATTCTGAGATACTTAAGAGTTGAAATGGTAATGACTTAGAAAACTGAACAATCTTGTATTTATAAACAAATAAAATAAATCAAAAGAACGTAAGTGGCATGCAAATGTGTCCATATAGCTTCCTGGTGAGAGTAGCTATTATATTCTTTATGAATATGCAGCTTCAAATAATAAATTCATCTAGTGCTTTTCAAAGGTAACAAAAAGCCTGTGGAGCTGTTGTACAGTTATCAAAGCCTTAAAGATAATAAGGAAAAAATGTAGCTTCCTTCACCTTTCTGGTTCTGTGTAGTTTAAGAATCTGATGACATATTATTAGGCCAACAAATGCTGTTTGCTCATTTGTTAGCTTAAAAAATTATTTTCTTTTCACCTTGAGATCCAGTTGCCTAGACAAGGACAAAATGAACTCTGTCTAAGGAACCACAGGCAGTAACTGTATCCTGAAGCTGTTCCAAACTACTCTAATCTACCTGGAAGAATATGAGCAGCTGATATGACCAAAATTGTGCTTATAAAATTTTAATCCATTTAAAAATAAACAGATTAAGAACAGTCCTCCCTCCCACCCCATCTTTTTTAGAAATGACAAATTAATCTGTCAGGTTTCCTTTATAATAGCTGGAGGGTTATGTCCAAGAAAGAGACTATAATTTTTTACTGTCTTCCTTACTCTATCACTTCTAAAAGACTTCTAGAAACTGGAGTGGCTGCAAAAGTAGGTTCTGTGCCCTAAATGTCCCTATGCATTAGCTAATGGGTTTCTCATCCCTGCCTCCACAGTTTATAACTCTAAACTTTCAAAGGTGTCAACAAGGTAAGGGTAATCTTGCTGGTAGCACCAGAGACTGAATCGATGATTCTACAGCTCAAAGCCTGGCTTTCCAACAGAAACCAACTTGCTGCCTCTGTATATTCAGTTGGTGTAGTAAGAATAAGTAGGGAAACAAAAATAAGAGGCTTGCTTAACAAATTACATACATTCCTTTCTGGCTGGTGACCAAACCAAAGCATGAAGCTCATGCACTTCATGTCACAACTTGCACATTATGGTCAAGAACCCTCTTGGAAAGGTTTCCTTATTGCTGAAATTCCTTCCTAACCCACTGCCCCTCCATACACAGAAACCAGCTTGGTGTAATTCTTGACCTTAAGATCCATTGTATGCTTCAACAATTTTTACCTGAGGTACAGTAGTTACAGCTCATTCATATTCAGACCAGACACCTTGCAAACACTTGCTGTACACTTTCCCAGATTACCTAGTGGTTCCTACTCTGTAACTACTAACAAGGAGTAATATCCTTTTAAACAGCAATCCATATTCTATGCCACATTGGTGGGTAAGACAGGTCTGTCTTTTACCAGAGGTCTCAGTTTTGCACAGTAGTCATCTTTCACAGACCTCAGCCCCACTTTTTTTCGAGAATATTAAAGATTGTTCAACAGTTTATCCTCAGCAGTGTTCAGGCTAAACACACCGTTCTCAGTAATAATAGTATATTGTAATGGGAACTCAAAGAGCAGTTGAAAAGATAACTCTAACTCCTAATCTGTTGCTCGGATCAAGGAGATATCCCTGTGCCAACTTGGATTTAAAGTCTCTTTCTCACTTCAGAAAGCAAGCAAGAATGCTCCTGCATTATAGCAATTATCTACTAGATTAAATTTAGGACTATTTTACAAGTTAGAAATGTTAATGAGTATTTTACAGAGAGAAAGAAACAGTACTCAAAGAACCAATACCACAATGGATAAAAACCTAACAAACGATTGTTCATGAAGTATTTACAGAAAAAAGGATAACTGAGACAAATAAGTGGAATTTGCCTAGAAGCAGCATTCTAGACCCTTATTATGAATCAATTAATTAATCATCAAACTAAAATTTAAACTGAAATACTGGTTAGCCAGAATGCTCTTAAAATACCATTAGAAGTTAAGAGTAGAACTTTCAAATGTCTATTAGCTGTTACTGTTTATTTGAAAGAGAAATGGTCATAAAAAATAATCATGAATGAATGAATCAAGAATGGTAATTAAACGTAAAACCCTTTTGTAGACTTAATAGTATGAAAAAGCGAAAGCCAATTTAGCTTCTGTTTTCTTTTACTTGTTGTACCTCCCATATCCTCTGCAGAATGTAAGAAGCAAAGGGTGGCATTCCTGGAGGTCCACCAGCGAATTCCATTAGCATGGTCAGCAATTTGAAAAAAGGATTGGCTGCCTGTAACGCATAAAAATAAAAATATCCATTTTGATCCATGTAATGTCATACACTAATTTTTTAGAGACTTTTAAAAATTCCTCGAACATTTGCATGAAAATATATTTCTACAAACTTCTGACATGAACGCTACTTTTAATTCCTTATTGTTTAATCTGTAAATAACCCACACATATATATCTTGATTCTATTGTACCCACATACGAATAGTAGAATTAAGCTGCTTTTTATAGCTAGTGCAAGTCAACATGATCATACTAGATGGGATCAGTCTAGCAGAAGTATTTAGTTACGGGGAAAAAACAGCACACGATGTCAGTCAGATGTTACCCTGAAGAAAGTGTCGGGGAAAATCAAGCTGTACAGTCTCAAAGAATTCATCAATTTATCCTGTTTTTTGTATACAGAGGATGTCAAAATCTAGGAGAAGCGATTATTTTTGTGTATTGCATAACATGAAATATGGATCCTGAAAAGCTTATGCAAAAGCACCACATTTTGAGGTTTTACACTGCTCATTCTTACTGGCATACTGTTTTCCTCTGAAATACCAACATGACTAACATGTTGGCTCTAATATGAATTTTTTTTAAAATTATTTTCTTAGGATTCATTCAGCTTTAAACAATGCTTCAACTGACTAGTTACTATTATTCTGTATTTTGCACCTCACCAAAAATGTCCCTGGTGCATATGTGTATGGGCAAAGCAAAGAAAGTGTAAAAATGTAGCAAGTGTTAGCATGACAGGAGGGAAGTCGACTGCCATCTGATAGTGCCCATTCCATCACACAAAGCAAAGCTGTCTTGAGAAAGATTTAATATGTGCTGCTTTTCCAGCCATGATCACGTCTCCTCCACTTGACATGCCTTCAATTTTTCCTGATTATTTTCTTGTTTCTGACAGCAGTATACAAGAATGTCCTTGTGTGAAAGTAAACCTTGTATATCTTATTAATGTAGGATTCATTTGCAAGTCTCAGTATTAGCACGGCAGGAATTTATTCTGACTGAGAAATGTGGTTTGCATGCACAGAACTGCAAAATAGCACCCTGAAACTTGAACAACCAGGTGATAATTACATAGCTCTACTTGCTCTAGCATACATGCTTTATTGTTACCAATTTTTTTTTTAATTCATATGGGTGGAGAATCTAGAAATATGTTACTTGGCTTTGAATAAAATTTTCACCTTTAACTGCATACCAAATTTTGGCTCAAACAGCATACTGTGCAGTTAGACTTCATTTAATGCCACAAAACCTACCATGGATCACCTTCTATGCAAGATTTTTTATTAGCATAGAATTATTTAAGTAATTTAAACCAGAAAAATATTAATACAAATTATTTAATATACAAGTAGTAAGTTTACATACCTCAGGAGTCAACTTTGCTATAGATGTGAAAAGCATGGACACAATCTTAAAAACAAAACAAATAAAAACTCACTTAGACTTGTGCTTATTCGGTTAAAATAATAAACATCACCCAAATACACTTATTTAGTAAGATTTTTCAACAAACAGCTACAGCTTCTGATACTTACATGTTCTGCAAGTCGATTATTGTACCGACACAAACTGAAAATGAGATTGCAAGTTTGCCTGATGTTGATACCATCACGGATATGTTGAAACAAAAAAGGAAAGCCCTGCAACAAATAGCAAGATACTCGTAAACTGTCTACTATGACATATGTAAACATATATATATATATATATAAAAGGGTATTTTTTTGAGGCTTATACAGTCACATATAAATGAATTACCTTTCCTCCTGTTAATGCTGCCATGTCGTTTTGTGACAAAGTCAAATGCCTAAAATACAAAGAAATCTTTATCATTTTACTTCAGAGATTACTAAAAATAAGGTTAAGGAGAATTTCCACAAGAGAAATTGCACAATGATTTAGACAGAGTCTTTTATTTGGTAAAAAATGACAAAACTTCTGTATCTTAAATGGTCAAAAATATAAAAGGCCCATATACAAGCTCTTTTATGTTGCTAAAAGCCCACAAAAAACCCTAACAACTAGACCCATAAAATCTCTAATTCCTTTCAGAACTAGGTTAGATCAGAATTTACTTTGGTTTTTCAGAAGCTCTTGCCTTTCTGAGCGAGACTGTTCAACTAGAAGAGCAATCAGGGCAATCATCTTTTCAAGTGCAGCAGGCCTGTATTTTTCTTCTGCTAAAGAAAGTATATCTTCCTCCTCTTCTTCTTCCTCCCCTTCCTCCTCAGAAAGTACTTCAACCTGAGGCTGAAGGAAAAAAGAGGTAACATCAATGTGGTAATTTTGAACTTTAATTTCAAAGAGTCTGTACGTGGGTTTTGCTTATATTCTGTATTTTTATTAAAGCAATTTAAACTTGCATGAAACAAACCAGGTAAATACATAACCACGTGATTTTCATGCTGAAGCATTAAACTTGCATACGATAAATTGTATTTACAAATGCAAAAGCTAAGTTGGTTGAAGCAACTACATAGCCTGATGTGGTGGTCAATTTAATAACAAAAGAGAGTAAATTTAAAAGCTTAAGTTGTACAATAGGAGCAAGCAAGCAATTGTTACTGTTAACAGCATGATAAGGGCAACTTTAAATGCTTCTACTTAAGATCTGTTTCTATACTAAACAGAAATCAGGAGCTCAGCTATTTTAAAATACTATTCACTGAAACATTGAAAAAAATTGTACAAGTGAAGCAGTTTTAATTTAACAGCTGACATTGATGGTTCAAGAGACAGAGCACTAATGATCACATGTGCAAAGCATGAAAGACTGGATCCTATTACACAAGGTATTAAAACTTACATTTTCAGGTCCTTTAGTTCCCATGTAGAAATGGACCATTGTAGATATGGCTTGCAGCGAAAGCAAGAACTGGCTCTGAAATATGCAGATATTGTATTACTTAAATATGTATACATGCATACACATGCCTAATTCCCAAATCTACAAGGCTATACTCACTTCCTCTTCTCCCATTTTGGCAAATTCATAAAGAAAGGCAAAGTATTCTGTGAGGTGTTTACTGTGAGGCTTAACACCATGCTCCATAATTGATAAGAGTGTCTTCACAAAGCGTGTCACACAGGAACGACTGCCGATGTCTTCCACAGGACCATCCATGTCATCCGAACTGAAAACAAAATCCAATTGGTACACTTCACACAATACATGGAGCATAAAATAATCTTGACCAAGTACCAAAACAAACAAACCCATAAAAACATAGTCTTCTACTCTCTTACACTGTCATACTCAGATTTCTAACACTTTTACCTGTGCCAAGTACAGCCTAGGTAACAACATGGCTTAAAGCAAGGTAGCATCCATCACTCACAGTGTTAAAAGTATAAAGAAGGAATGCTGTTATAGCTGTTATATACAGTGGATGTAAGAAAAGGCAGCTTCCTAAACACAGGAACTAAATACAGGACCCTGTCAGGGCAGAAACATGCATTTTCAAATCTTTTAATCTACTGACAGATGGATCTTTTCTATGAGTCAGTCTTTTATAGTAAGGCTTTTAGAGAAAATGAAATTAGGGGTTTTTGCCATAAAAACTGTATCTTCAAATCCTGAATTTTGCAATGGCAGTATGCTCCTTACAAATTCTGCCATTTTTTCTTAATGAAAGAGATGAAAGAAAAAAACACTTTCTTCTCATTATGTATCAAGAATAAATATTTCATAACTTGGGACAAAGGGACAGCCTTCTAGGTGACCAGCAGAACAAAACAGAATCCAATTTTTTTCCCCTACTTTTTCACCAAAACTGTGATTTAGCTATATTACACAGGACTACACTCCCATTTCCAACACCTTTTACTGTATGTACAAATTAAAATCTGTACCTATGTCTCTGTAAATTGGATCCTCATGTAACAGTAGCGAGACCTATACTTGCAGCATATTACTGGCAATGAAAAGATTAGGCTGATAATCTAGTCTAGGGGAATAAATGTTCCAAACAATGTAGCTTTAGACACTGTCTTCTCCAACAAAATTAACATTTTTTAACAAGCCAGAACATTTTGGGTAGAATAATAAAGAACAATTAAAACAGTACTATGTTAGGTTTACAATACCATTTTGAATACGCCATTAAACAAAAGTGGTTTCTGTAATGCATGTAACAAATAGTAATTTTCAGGTGTTATTATTTTACCAGTCCTCCATTCCTGGCTGGAGATAAAGATGTGCATGCACTGGCCTCAGTCTCTGTATCACATGAATACACAAACGCTGGAACATCTGCAAATGCATAAGTAAATGAACTCCACATGTTCATTCTTTTACATATATGCCAACACATTTTCTATGCAAAGAAAATTCTGTCTCCTAGTACTACTTCCTGCTCTATGTGATTTGAAGTTGAGGTTGAGATGCCCATGTTCCATTTCTTGGTGTACTGACACATCGTATTTTAACAGGAAAGTCAAACCTGGTTTTATAAACAGATCTGATGGCAGAACACTAAAACCATTTTTGAATATTGATGTGCACTGCACACTACTGAAACATGACTTACAACTGACAGTAGACATTATGACTTACAATAGACATTATTTGTTCCTCAGTGCCTATTTTCTGAAATGTTTGGATACTTTTCACAAGATTTTTTTTTCTTCTGCCCCTAGCTGTGACAATTTATATGAATATGTTAAGAAAATTCCTTTCAGTAATTTTTAATTTATAAAACATTCATCAAGGTTTAGCAGCTTGCCTAAGATCCTGCACAGAGTTCTCTCATGAAAAATATTCTTTTATTGGGTTGTGTACAGAAACTGGGTATAGATCTACATGAAAATATTACTTTAATAATCAGAGAAGTGAAAACAATTAAAAGCTTCATGTGAAACAAAGCAATTGCTAAAGTATTTACCTAAACAACTTGCAATGAAAGTATATTTATAAGTAAAACCGTTAATAGTATTAGCGATATATAGTGATAGATAGATAGATAGTGAATATCCAAATGTAGTAATGTTGGTTTTTCTCAATTTTAAACATTTCCAGTAAAAGGTATTAACAAAACTTTGTGATATAATGTTATAAAGTGAAATCTATTTGCAAAGCCCAAAGGCAGGAGTTTAGAAGGGAAGCTTTCCATCAGGAGCAGTGAATATAAGTAATTATATTATTTTGTTTTCTGAACATGTATCTTGACACATCATTGTTCAAAGTACTCAGAAGAAAAACTATTTTAATGTAAAATGTTCGAACTTGTAGAGATCATGTGGGCGTTCTAGAAACCTTAATTTCTATCTACTGTGACATTTTGTGATCTTAACTGTACAACTACAGCACTATAGTAATATTGATTTTGTTTCAAACAACAAAGCTCCCTTGGCCAGAGATTTCTTCTAAATCACATGCAAGAATCAAAAACCAACAAGATAATTACAGGTATTAATAAAAACTTTCAGAATGACTGCATGTGTCACAATAATTGCCCATTTCTATTCACAGGTCAAGTGGTCATTTGACTTAAGAAGGAACATTTTTTCTTACCTGTCTCACAATCTGATTGGGACACTTTATTAGAATCTGCATTGGCCACCAATCATCATCAGCCATACGATCCAAAAACCACTGCAGAAGATACATACTTTGTTAGTTTTGTTCCAAACTTGTTCTAGTCCAGTCTTCTTTTTGCATGACAATAAAGTCTGAAGAGAAATTGATGTTACTATTATTAAGGAATAAGCAAGTATTAATCCAAGGGAAATCTGACTGTCTTCAGTGCATGACAAGAAAGGAGTACCGGTCAAGAGGAGTAAACATCAAAATAAATTTATATCCACTATCTTCTTATCCCTGGGGTCTGCATGCCATTATTCAATTCTCTGAAAAGACATACTTATCCTGGTAAGTGATGTCAACGAATAAAAAAAATCATGTTTACAAAGAAGTGTAAGGGGAAAGAATTTTGATAATTGGAATACGCTTAAACAAGAATGTAGTGCCCAAACTACATCCCTTTCATATTTTAAAATGCAGAATAGCCCTGCTAGCCCCAGGGACAGAAAATGTATAAAAATAACAGAGAAAGATTCATTCAAAGTTTGACTCAATAAATAATACAGTTGAGTATTCTGACTCGACAGATTTTGTGTTACTCACAACAAAAGACAGTTTAAACAATCCAATTTGTCAATCCTTTTATTTTAATTGTACTTGGGTATTTTTTACTATATTAAAAGACTTCAGTCACTATAAGCATCTTGGGACTATACCATACTAACAGAATCGTATCAGCCAAACACTGTTACACATAATTTAACAACCTAGAATCAATTCATGAAAGAACAATGAATGTAATTCTTTACTACTGAATAAGGCCTAATGCAGGACACAGTATATATTATAGTCCTTATACATTTAAGCTATCACAGAATGTCTATCACAAATTTTCCTTCAGATCTCAAAATTGTTTTCACCAACACCACAGTGAATTCTTTGACTATAGGTTCTTACTCTGTCACCGCTTTGTCCCAGACTCCCTTCAAGCAGAGTTCTAAAAAACTTTATAGAAAAAACATTTGTTCATTTTTTGCCCTACTTTAGGAGTTTTTAGTCATTCTACACACTGGGTAGATGATCCTTAACTTCATGAAGAAGGCACTTGAATGCTGCAGTTGTTTTCAGCTAAGTCTAACCTTAGCTGTTCTTTTTTCTTTCCTTGCATCACAACCTGTTTTCTCACTGCCCTCTTATCTTGCATTTAACTCCAGTCCCTGTCATTCTAATTCTTAAACATTAGTCCATCTTTCCATTTCTCTTGTGCTATTTCATTTAAACACAAATCCCTACATAAGTCTGTAGGGAATAATCAATTAAAGAAGTTGTGATACTGTATGTCTTCTAATTCTAGTGACAAAATTGCTTTGGCTTCTGGTTTCACCATAGGCTTCTGAAAATTAAAGTCAAGTAATTTCCCAGAATCTGCAGTATTCTAAAAGGATTTCACTGCACAGTGCACAATATGCCAAATACAGTAGTTCATAGTCCAAAATATTCCAGGGATACGAACCTCCAGGAAAGTTAAACAATATATAGAAAGTTGGTTTGTACTTTGCTGAGTTCCTAAGTCACTTACTTCACAAGCTGCCTGACTGTTATTAAACTGTTTTGTTAAAAGTTCAATCCACTGAAGCATTGTAGGCTGCAAAGAGAAATACAGAGAAAACTGTAACTTAAAACAATAAATTGCGACTTAATCTTCCAAAATTTCTGAAGTCAGAACACTAAATTTTAGGAATACAGTTACAAACATGAAGCACTGTATGAACTAATAATATGTTGCACCTACACAAAAGTAAAAGTACACAGGTTGAAACTAATGGAAGTAGTACCTATGCATTTAGACTAATTGTCCGGTTACACATTATTACATATGCTTACCAATTCCAGATAATCTAGAATGAGTAGCATTATGCCATCATAGATTAAAAGTAAGTAAAATCTGACCGAGAGTAAATTTAGACGTTCCAAATAAAATAGAATGTTCTCACTGTTAATGCTAGTGTTTATAACTTAAAAATTAATGGGCACAATTGCTGCTTCGTGGTAAATACTCCTCTTTACAAAGTTTAAGATTTGAGTAACCCAGGAATTTTCAAACAAAAAGAACACAAGATCTGTCATTCTTGATTTATTGTGGAGACAAAGGAAACTAAAACCAGAAGCTGTGTTATTTTTCCATTGTGTAGTGTTTACTATAAAGGTGTTAGATGACACTCTTTAAACATTACCTTTGGATCATCTACATCATGTACTTAATACATTTCTCAATCACACTTAAAAATACAGACACACTTTTTGCTGTATTCATGCAGTTACTTAATGAGAATTTACAAGTAAATAGAATACCTTTTCCTTTGAATGAATAAATGTCTCTAGTACAAAGGAAGTGCTTAGCTGGAAAAAAAATAGCAAAATTAATTATAGAATGCATGAATTAAAATGTAAACAAGGCACAATTTAAATTAAGCACAATATACTTTTGAAGTACTTACTTTTGCTGTCATCAGGGAAACTGCTTTTGGATCTGGTAGTGTGCTTGGGATGCTACTACACAACTGCCACATAAACCTAGAGTCAGTAATTTTATTTGTTAATTAAAATACATAATGAAAATCTGCAAGAAGAAAAGAAGTATTAATATTACATTTTTAAAGAAAAACTTACCCAAAATATGTATGTTCAAAAATGTTCTTGTCTTGAAGGAACTGCATGTTATCATGCCATATCCACTGAAGAAAAAATGCTAACATCAGATACAAGAAAGCAGTTTATTTCACTACGTAAACATGATAAGAATATTTAAATGCCTGCCATGGCTAAGAAAATAAGTTTTTCTTATGAAAAAAGACTTCTGCAAATACTTTCTTTAAAGGATTGGCTCGAAGTTGTTGTATTCATATTATAGTGAATATTAGTTTTGCTGGCCATATGACTGCAGAACAGAGCTCAGAAACTTTTCCTCTTTCTGTGATCTCAGTTTTACAACTTAATTACATTTTTAGGCTGAAATTTTGGGAACTGGTCAAACACAATAAACAAGTACCACAGTTTAATACCATATTTTAATTTGTGGGGTAGTGTAATAACTTTAAAAAGGCAAAAACTCCTCTCTAGATACATACTTTCACTAATTCAAGTCAGTTAAACTGTCCAGCAGCCTTGCCAGCTATGTCTAAAGGTTAAAGTTCAGAATCAAAGTCTGGTAAGCTCTGTGAACTTTTGATACATTCTTCAAGAGTTAAGATTTGACTCTCCATTATTAACCAGAAAAGGTTAATGTTTTTCACCAAAAATGTTTTTGACCAAATCTGCAGCATTTTTCATATTCTGTTTTAAAGTTTAACTCTGATAATATCTATTACTATTTTTAAGACTGATAAGGATAAAAAGTACAATCTGATTTGATGGCTAGGGATGAAGAGTCTTTTAAAGTTAAGAACCTAATGTGACAGATGATAAAGCAATACTTCTGGCTGGAGGGAGCAGTGAAACTGGCTTTTCAGGTGATGAAAAGGGAGAATGTCTCATAAATCCCATACTAGGACTCTTATCTAGCACAGCTAGATCCCAGTGAAATAGTCTGCTCCTGTGTGCTGCCTCTTCCAATTCCTCAGACCAGAAATGGCTTAAATAGTATCTTTACATAACAGCCAGGTACTCGAAGAGTAGCCTGAGAATAACAGGGCAGCTCTTCTTGGGAGTTTTGTTTCCCCTTCCCCTGTTACAAACACCTGGGCTACCCTTGAGTACAGGGAGGAAGGGATCCTTTTCAGACTGATGCTCTTCATCCTAAGCACAAATAATCACAATCTTTTCTTGCTTTTACTTAGAATTTCACAACCAACGAGCAAAAGTACAAACAGCTGGAACTATTCTCTTACTCTGTTCCCCCTCAAAGCTGTAAGTTGATGAAGAACTGAAGAGTGAAAATTATGGTGGTTAGGGAAAATACTTCCTGTAATACTGCAAGTGTTCAGAAAATGTTGATAAGCACTCAAAAAAACCCAAACAAGCAGTGATCTGCCATTTTTATAAATATGAAGCAGAATGATTCAGATACATGATTTAAAAAACAAAAGACAGGAAAAAAAAAATCTAAAATTTACATATAGTGCAAATCTTAATTTACTTCCTATCATGTAACATTTACCTAAGGACACAGCTAAATGAAAGGATTGTCATCTCACTGGATCTTTGTTATACTTGCTTTCCTCTCCTTACTCAGATTCCTGATTTGTTTAGCATTTCCTACAGTATTTTACAATCAGTGTTAAAACAAATCAACTTGTACCTCCAGCAATTCTGATGAAACATCAAATTTGTAGTCTTTGCCATTTTCCTCCTCTGGTTCCATCCGTTTATAAAACAGCATGTAAGCACTGTGCGTCTTTAAGAAAAAAACATCTGTATAAACTTGCTTTGAAAAATAAATCATGAAAGTACAAATATAATCATAGAGTAAGTGTTCGGAAGAGAAATACCTTTTCAAAGGAGAAGTCCATAAATTTATCAGTAACAGAATCGTAAGTTTTTGTCTGTCAAAAAAACCAAACAATTAGTTACAAGCAGTTTTAATGGCCTGATTATTGACAGTGTGAGGCAAATGTGCAAGCAAATTATTTTAGGATATATACAGGGAGGCTGCAGACTATTTCTTGCTTCAAGTAGTCTTATTTGTCTTCTACAGCAGCCTATTCCGATTTGTCAGAATTTGTATGCAATACTGCAATCTCTATCTCATGCAAACTCCATAGAAGTATCTGGATTCATATTCACAGATTAAATATTATGATAGTTGGTACAGGAGAAATTAAGATCCTTCTCCTTTTTGGCTTAATGTCTATTCTGCAAAAAGTATAGAAAAACTAGAGAGCTTGCATCACCAGCCTGGAAGCATTCGCTCTGCCAAGTCTTTCATGCCCCTTGACACCCTTTGAAGAGATCAGTGGTAGAAGAACAGCTATCTACATGAACACAAAATGAACTATCACCTGCACAACAAAGGCGTCAAAAGTTTAATAAAACCCAGCTAACACTTCTGTTTCATATGCATTCACAACAGATGGCAGACAGAAGACGAACACTACAGAATCCTTCACAAAAGTCTTCAGAACACATACAGTAATGGTTGAACATGACAAAAATGAGTCACATTACTTACAGTCATTTCTCCACCAAAACACTCTGAAGCAAGCTGGGCAGAATCAAATGGTTTTACTTCAGCATCATTGAAAAGATACCTATAAAACAGTTAAGGTTTTGAAATTACTGCTGATTGTCTTTAAGGGAAAATAAGGCATATCAAGTACTTAAAATGATTATTTTGATTTAGGTATTCCTTTTAATTTCTAATGTGTTGTTTTAGTCACAGCAAACTTAAAACTGATTCCAAAAGTGACTTCCTTGCCATAAGACCAGGGAGTCAGTATTTCAACAGTTCATTTTTCTTTTGATACAAACACATACTCTTTTCCAGTCAATGCTGGTACAGAGAGGGTTTAATGCAGCCAAGATTTACCTTTCCTTCTTCCATCTATTATAAAGAGTAAAATCATCCCCTGTAACAGTATAACTGAAACTAGGAAGATGCAGAGAAGATGGTACGCCATTATGGAGCAAGTGTTGGTTCACAAGTTAGAATTGTTTAAAAAATACTCCAGCTAGCTATTCTAGAGAACAGGATCAAAGGAAATCTTGTTTCCTGTTCCAGAGACTCAGATGAGAACCTGACATCCAGAAATGACAGGCAGAGCACCCTGATTTCTTATGTCACCTTGCAAGACCCTTCTCCTTTCCTTGCCTTGTCTCATCCCTTTCCCACACTACTTTTTCCAACTTTCCTTCCTCTTCACAACCATGATATAGCCAAAATATGCAGACGTTTCCAAATTAGAAGTAGATGTCATGGTTTAAAAAAATCAATAAATAATTATTAAAAAAAAACAGTGCATAGAATTTATTGTAAGATCTTTTTTCTTTTCTTTTTATATTTGAAAAGACAAGATAGAAAAACAAATGCTGTAAAATATTCCAGTATGTCACTATAAATTCCATCTATGAGGAGCTAGCCAACAGGAAGAGATAACCAGCTAGATAAACTTAAAAATCATATGTGAAAACAATTCCACATACGAAGAGCACAGTAAGAACAGATTTAGATAACCTAGGTACTGTAATGCCACTTCTTCCTCATGGAGTGCAATGAGTTTTAAGGGAAGAAAAATTCAAACTGCTGTTTCACTGAACATGAACAACATGAAAGGAACTGCGTTCTATAATCATAAATGTAGCTGCATGCTCATAAAAGGTAACAAATGGATTTTATGAAGGACAATCCATTAAATCTCACTCTTCATTCCTCGAGATAAAATAGTCATCGACATTTAGGCCAGGAAACAAGCATTAGCCATAATGCAAGGCTATCATGGACATTCTCCTGCTGCCCCACTGTCCAAGACACCCCACAACTGTTACAGTAAAACAAACTTGTATGCTAACATTAATATTCTTACACCTATACCTATCAACTTCCAACATCTAGTACTTTTGAAAGGAATTTACAGCATCTACCCTCCTATACAACTCTGTCTGGCAACAGCAACAAGTTGCACTTATTGAAACGTAAGGAACTACAAAATTTTGCTGTGTTACTCACCATTTGTTGTTTTTGTAAGCATGGGGATTGACTATATCTCTGATAAAACTGTAGTAATGCCCACCATCTGCTGTACCTGTATGAACTGTTACACCTATCAGATCATATTCATAACTTTCAGTTTCTTTCAAATATTCACCATCTTCCTTAAAACCTGAAATAATTTAAAATAATATAAAACCAGTTATTTCCTAAATGTCAATTTAGGAATGTCAATATTACATGTCAATATTTCCTGTAATTTTTTTTCTTTTCAGCACTCCACAATGACAGCCAAAAACTGCGTATCTAGAACAAACAGCATAGATCCCAACTCTTGTAAAACAGCAACAGGTTTTTTTGCAAAGCATCACTTGAACAGGTAAGGACTAATAACTAAGTTATTCCAAGTTAGCACGTTATTTATGAAGGCAGTTAGCCGTTTGCTGAAGTTCAAGCATTACCCTGTAAAATTCAAATAGGTCAGTGAGAAACTGTAATGACATGTAATCTCTCCCATGCTTTAAAAACAAATTCAAAAATAACTGAACTTGAACAGTGTATGAAAGAAAAATAATTGATTGTTTTTCTCACATTAAATAAAAATCGTGACTTTTGGAATATAGGTTGTATTGTTTAATTTTCCTTAAAAAGAAAGCCATTACTTGTTTGCATATGTATATAAAAAGTGCTATGACTACGAAAGAGACAAAGCCTGCTGAATTTATTTTATGCTGCATACCTTCTTTCCTGTCATTTTTTCCCATGAGGAAATCTTCAGTGTAAGGTGTCATATCCAAACGTAAAGGGAATGAAAAATGCGTGTTGACTTTCTCCTTCATCATGGTTACCATATTAAATGTATATCTCATTGTGTTGAAGCTTAAGATACGAGGTAGTTTCTTAAAACATGCCCTAGAGTATTAGAAATAACCTTGACTTACAAAAACATAGTAGGTAGAATTTTATTTTCACAAATATTTTAAGCATATTTTTTTCAAACAACACTGGAAATCTTTTACCACATCACATAAACATAAAATTCAGCGATCATGATGTCCTAGATCAGGGCAGTCTAACTGGCACCAGAAAGGTAAAATTTAGGCTATCAAACAATTCTCCTCATTAGACAGAGCTACTTTCTTGTAAATGACAAATTTCAATGCAGAAATTATCTTTTATTCAATGTCATAAACTTCACATCAATGGCTTTAAAGTGGCTAACCTCACTCATGTCTTTTCTAAAAGGTACAAAACCTATGAGGTTTTAAATCTCTAAAATGTTGTTAATTGCAATAAATGAAAACATAAAACCTGTATTTATTTTCCTCCTCATTGGTAGAATTTTAAAAATTATGGAAATATTTTCAAAACTACTGATTTTTATTGCAGAAATCTGGGAACTGATGAAACTTATGCATTTATCCTGTGTAATGAACAAAACAGGTAGTGAAGTATTAAGGAATTTATCTTTTAAAAATGGGGAAAATAACAGATTTCAAAGGTACTAATTAAAAAATTCTATCTATTTATATTTTAAAAGGTCATGAAGATTTTTCTGTCTTGGTGACCTTCTAAGATACCTAATAGTTAATGTCTTGGAGCTTTGATTTCCTAGTTATGAGCTCATTTCCACAGGGACCACATCCACACAGGCTTGCACGTAGCAAACTGAATGAAATCAGATGTATTTAACCTAAAGAACTTTCTGAATCAACTGGTAATTTCAGTAATTCAACAAAAAGAATAATTATTCTTAATCATACCTTTTTTCAGCCCGCACTTTCTTTCCACAATGAGAGCATGTATACATGTTGTCACCTTCCAAGGTATCTTTAATAGTTACTTCATCAAGAGATTCCTACATGTAATAAAAAGGAACTTACAATAAATTCATGTATTTGTATCTTGTGTTTACATGGCCTGCTTTACAAACCTCTCTCTCTCTCTCAATCTTACAGTGTTTAATTACATTTTCTGTAAGTTCTGTAACAAAGATGAGCAAAGACACCAAAAAGTTTGCAAAAAGAACATGCAACTGAATTAAGAAAAGCAATTAACATTGTTACAGAAAAATAAAACACAAAATTAAGGATACAACTGAGAAAAATTGTACACCAAAGCTGTCTCAGAGAATTCAAGTGCTTTAAATTCAAATTCCAAATGTGGGGATTAATGGTTTTTTTAAAAAACTCAAAAGCCTAAAATAATTTTGGTTTTAAGTTTTAAATTAACTCACTAAGCAACAGTGTGTTTATATAAAATCTTTTGACATTTACAATTTTCTCATCTAGAAAATGGCCATAGCCTTTTTAAAACACAGAAGGGGATAGAGTAAATAATGATTGCTGACTGTGACACAGTCTTTAGTCAATTCCAAATGGCACCAGCAGATAGCATGTTATACTGAAAAAATGAAACAGTTCAACCATACTAACTTGAAATACCAACCTAGAAATACACTAAAACTAGAGATACAGAAAGCATCAACATATTCAACCACATACTGGTCTCCAATCTTTAACTGCACACTCTTATAACTGTGATCTATGGTAGACAGGCTGGCATTACTCACATAAATATTCTTCATATCAGCGACCTGACATCTTACTGTGTAGAATTCCTCAGCAGTCTGACTTACATGCTCACAGTCCTAAATCACAGCAGTGAAAGAAAACCAATGAAATAGCCATTTTGAGAAGTTAAAAATAAAAATAGAAGTTAAAAAATAAACTTGAAAAGCTAAGAACAGAGAAGGAATACTTACCAAAGAAACAACATTATTTGTGATAACACCTCCAAACAGACTTTTCACCGTATTTTTCTGTGAAGGAATTAATAAACTCTGTCAAAGAAATCCCTTAAGTTTTCAAGCTCCCTTCTGCTCCCTCCTGGTAACTCACCAATTCTGGAGACATTTCTTCTATTTTTGTTATTAGGTCAGTGAAGAATTCAGTCATATCTTTCTGCTCTCCTGTGTTCAGTGGCTGCTTATCCATAGTATAAGTTTTACAGAATGGCCTTGGATTGTATGCCTTACATTCACTTTCCTTTAGGTAAAAAAATCAAGGAAAACAAATCAATATAAATACTCACATTTTGAAGTTATACAAATACATTGAACATACATATGCAAATGTCTATTTAAAAACACACTTTTACATACAGTTTCTCCATATGCACATTAGGCAACAAAGTTGTTTGAGTGCTTAAAGGCCTCTGAGGAAAAGTAAAGCAGTTTTTCACTGTCATTATATTAATTATTAAAATATAATTTTTAAATTGAATATTATTAGATAATACTCAATAAAACAAACCATTAAAATGATATAACTTGGCTAAAGATGTGACACATTTAGTTTCTACATATCTGCTCAGATACAAAATATAGTATCAGAAACATCAGCCTGCATTTATGTATTTCTGGACATCACTGAGTTAGAATCATAGAATCATAGAATTGGCTGGGTTGGAAGGGACCCCTCATCAAGTGCTTAATTCTCATTCAGACTTCTCTAAGGACTAAAATTGTATCATCTAGGTGTCAACTGCAAGCCTTCATTCAGAGGAAAGAATTTACAGTATAAGCCAGTTCATTCCCCATCCTACTGCCTTACAAGCTGGGAGTTCACAACTTTGTTCTTGTAAACAATTATACTGATACTGTTTTCTTTAAAGGACGTGTGGTAAGACAGTGCTTCCTGTAAACATTACCTTTCTTTTGAACAAATTGTATCTTCAAGATTTTAACAATTTTTTAACAATCGTCATATGATTTTATGTTCCTGTATTACTTTGTGCTTATGTAAATACCTAGATTTATTTTTGTTCTGATTCATGGCAGACACTACATACTTAAATTCCTTTGCTTTTTTTCTTTTTGAAATGGTTATGATTTTCTTCAAAAAAGTCAATGCCAAGAACAAAAATACTAAGCTCTCAGTTTTATTTTTCATTATTTCAATGATTTTAACAACAGTGAACACTTATAAATTGTCTCAATTTTGTTTTGTTCTTCAATACAAGAAATTTTTAGTTGCTTTTTAATCTTTTATTTCAACAGAATAACCTTTAAAATTTTGGAGCAAGGAAAATGCAGTTAACAAAACCAATATATTTTATCACTGGGGAAACTAAAGCAAACAAATTGTTTAATGATTAAACCAAGAATCAAGCTCAGAATGCTTCACATCATTACTGAAACCAAGGAGATGCCTGGCCAGGGAACTCCTGGATCACTCAGAGATGTAGCAATGTAAGTGCACAGGGTGTCCATACAGGGTACAGCCTGATACCTGACTGTAATTAAAAAGCAGATTTGATTTTCACACTTGCAACTCACTTGTAAATCACGTCCCATAGCTCTGGTAAACACCCTGTGTTCACCTGAGTATAATGTCAGGTGCGTGATGGGCGTGAAAGTTTTTTGATGCTCAGACTGTGGCAGCTGAGCCTGATGTTCCCCATAGATTCACTTCACACACATTTTTTAAAGAACACAGTAAACAATCACTAATATTTGAGAGATGATGCTTGCCCACCATTGCCCAATATTAAAACCTATCTGGGATTATGAGTTACACTGCCTCTTCCTGAAAACTATCACACCAGTGATTTTCTCAGTAGCAGCTTTAAAGTGGATAAAACCTATTTAAGACACTCATTTACACAGCTAATTAAATTTTTCTTTCTTTTTCTCTTTTAGGAAAATAGGATACTTTATAAAATCTCCTCATTTGCACCTACCATTAAGTACGTAAACATTTTCTGGAGTTCCAGTAGAGTGGTCTTGTGTTTCATATCTTCTGAATACTAAAAGAAATCAATAAAAGCAGATTTTACCTCATTGCTTAGACCGTTTAAAAAAAAAGCTTTAAAAAAATGAAACATTCACCTTTCTGAATAAAACCCCCTAGCCACTTTGTTATGAACAATAAAGAAAAATTATTGTGTACAAGAACCCACAACGTACTATTTCACTCCTACATATAAAGCACTACCTACTAATTTTTTGTCATGTCAATATTAAACTTTTTTTTTGGCCTTAAGTCCAGTTTCTAAAAATTTACTAGTAATTCTTCTAAAAATACTAGTAATTTTGAGCAATTTTTTTCAGTTCATAGTTGATATGGGAGTTCTGATCAAACCTCTATATAATGCATTTCAAATGCAGACCAGCAGCTTCCTTCTTTCATAATATTTTTAATTTTTATCTATAAATGGCTAATTCTAGATGATGCTGAGTGACAGCTACCAATAACTTAATAATAACCAAAAAATGATGAAATCATTGCCAATTAGTGTTTCACACATTATATATGCTCTGCTGATGTCAGGGACCAAACCAAGCTCTTTTATAACAAATAGCTTGAAGTAATGAATGTTTCTGGAAGTTAATGTATAGTAATTTACAGGAATTGCTATAACTTTTGATAGCATAAGATACATGCTCTGGGGCTTTTATAAACATTCAAAAAGAATTACATTTATTCTAAAGGAATGGCAAATGGGAAGAAAATGAAATCAAACTCAAATAGCAACTGAAATATAAGTTTGAGAATGCATTTTACTACAATGCCACCTTAAGAACGTATTACTAGACCTCTTCACTTTAGACATCAGCAAAAGAATCCAACTGAATAAAATGCAAACTAAAGTTCTGAAGAAATATCCTTTATCAAGAAGTAAGTCTTTAAAATAAGCCTATACTTCATCAGTGTTTGCTCTGTTTCTAAATTTCAACTTCTTCAAAAATTCACACAAAGAAGGTAAGGTCCCACAGCATACCTTTGCAGTGAAGATTGCTTGCCTGGCCTCTGGTATCATGTAGAGCTGCTGGATAGTGGATGCTAAGTAACACGTTGCTCCAAGATTAGTCAGACCCACAAATCTGCATTCAGCACGAACATCATCATGTGGCCAATAATCCCACTTGTAAGGTGCATGGGAAGCTGGAAAAAATATGAATCACACATGCAGAAAAAATATCAATTCAAAGTACAGCTTAATAAGACATAAATACAATTAAAAGCGTTATACTTACATTAATAAAATGTATCCTGATTATGCATTCTATGTTTACAGACATGAACCAGACTGTACCTGCTCTTTAAGAAAATGCACCGTAGGTACATCAGAAAAATCACTTGATACAGCAGTGAGACACTCTAGATGCCACACTACTTTGGGCTGCTTTGCTCTCTAAAACAGTATTCACAGCAAACATTATCTCTTACACTTGTTGTAGAGGTAGTATTAACATGTAGTAATTGTCTTCCAGCCTCTACCTTTGAACCAAATTTGGTAAAATTACATAATGTAATGAAAAAATCAAAAGCACCCATTAATTCTAAATGTTAGCTGGTACATAGTTCTCAAATGTAAAGATTTTTTTCTAACACAAGTGAACCACAGGTCTCTCACTTGTACTGCCTAAACCACTGAGAACATACTTAAAATTGATAAAATACAACACTTAAAAGCTCCCAAACATACACCAGTCATTCCCCCAGCACAACAGTGACTTGTAATTTCTACTACCCATTCCCTTGCACCCCTGTGTCACGATGAAGGAAAATGAAGCAGTCTGCACCCAGAGACTTGAGACAGGGAGCCTTCTCTTAGCATAACAAAGCCCAGATTTAGTGTCAGAGATAACCACACATGAGGTTTCTTTTCTTTTCACAACAGAAGCTGGATTCAGTATCACATCTACCGTAATGGATGCCGGGGTAGCAAAATATCTTTCTGGCCAGCACAAAAGCTGGGTAGATGCTTATCATAGGTAAGATATAAAAGTGCAGTGAAATAAACTGCCTGGCTATACAGAAGCTTGAATAAACTTGGGAGTAGTTTTTACAAATGTTTTTTTATTGCAATTCAAAGCTATATATACCAAAGGAATCTGCAATCTATAGGAAAAGCAGGGGTAATCAGAAAGTGAATTACCCAGAGGAAAGGACTGAAAAGACATTCTTTTCCTGTGAGTTTTCTATTCCTCTGTATTTCATACCAGATGTAGCAATATATTTCTTAAACAGCATAGCAATAGACAAAGTTTGGCAAGTCTGACAAGACACTTCTTAATAACCCTTGTTCTAATATGGCTGCCAAGAAAAGGAAAGAACGGGAAAGTTCTTCTCATCTGCCAGTCAAGAAGATGGTAACTAGACTAGACAAACCATTTGTAAGTGATTAGTGTGGCTTCTAGACACGCACAGGATTCTCTTTCTAGCATCCCACACAGGAGGATGGAATGGGGAATAATCATTTGAGCTGCAGAATCAACTAGATGACACAAGCACTAAATTACAGAGGAGCTAATCCAGCGTCCAAAGAAATGAACTGCAGAATACTTTCCTTGGTGAGCAAGAAATTCCACACAAAACCTAGCAATGCATCCCCAAGGATACCATCCTCTATAAAGGTAGAGTGTTCTACAAATAAATCAGTACCTCTTCTAAGTATATGTTCAGATACATAGAAAAAAAGCAAAGAAGTATTCTGGACTTATTTTATAACCCACAAAAGCTACGTGGGTTCAAGATTTAAATTTTAAATTCTTAATTATTTTGTTAAAGAGTAAAGACTCTTAAAAGATTCTTCTCACTTCATATTACCCAGCTGTAAATTCAAGGAACTATCTGGCATCCTCTGAAGAGATCCTCACATCTTCAGAGACCAGACACACAGGATGATCCATTGCACAACAAATAATTCTTGTAATCTTCATTTTGGCATCGGCATCAAAACAACTATTAGCCCTCCAGCTTCAAGTAGGGAAGGAAAGACTTTTAATTTTCCTGTTTCAACAGATCTCAGTAGCATGACCTTATGTTACCCAGTTACATTGCACTGATTGGCCAGTTGAAACAAGGCTTTCCTCCATGTTTAACCTCCTGAGGAAAGTAACTACCATGGCAAAACAACACAAAATTTCCTCCCTTAACTGAAATCCTTAAATTGTAACACCTAATTCACCCCTTCTCATGTAAGGGCTCAGCATCTACTACTCTGCTTGTAGCACATCAAGTTGTAATTACAAAGAAATCAGATGACTTCTTTATAGTTCATGAGAATAGTTGGGGGTATCTTCCTCCTGCTTCAATCTGACAAAGGGATTTCAGGAATCTAAATAGGAATTTCTCAGGAAGATCCCATTTTCTTCTCTACCCTAGGGTTTTTAAGAGACTCTTAATTTTGATAATAAACACTGCCCTTCTTCCTATGGATTGGAAATAGCTAAATTTGAACGTCACTTAGGTCTATCTTCTTTATTCCTCACTGTCATTACAGAAATCAGCATTTCCTCAGGAAGAGAGAAACTTGTAACTAAGCTTGCAATATTTACATTCTATTTTAAGTAAAAGAACCCTGATTTTTTTCTCCTTCAAATGACCACGTGTTTGTCTGTAATCCCATCTTCTGATCATGCTTCTGCTCCGAATATAATATCAGACCCTATCTCAAACTTCCAGAAAGCAAAGCAGCTGGTCTTTCCTCCCTCCTACAAATTTCTCCAATGAACCACAAAATGAAAACATTAAAAACAAAGGCAAGATGGAAATTTAGAATATTTTCCTTAACATTTCTCCCAAGAATAAGAGAGAGAGACTAAGACATTCCAAGACTAAAATTAGAGTGATACGCATAGTGGAAAAACCAAGCTTTAATAATCTTTGGATATCAATGGGATAACAAGACTTTAAACAAATAAGGTAATGGCAGACCTGCCACTTGCACATCAGAAAACAACAATGGCACTCTGCCAGCTATAACAAAATTAACATTCATGAAACTGTGATACACTGAATATGGAGCAGGGGCACAGACCAGATGGCTCCAGAGAACTCAGGAAGGAACTAACAATCCAGAGAAGAGTATTCGGAAGAAAGCAGTGACTGTGGTAAATGTTACAGAAAACCTCAGCACCTAGGATTACTGGGATTTAGAGTGAGAAAAATACTAACTAAAAAATGAACGATTGCACCTGGAGATACAGACAGCCTGAGCAGAAGAAGATGTAGTCACAGCAAACAAATATCCGATATTTTCATAAAACATATTCTTCATAATATTTTCCCTGAATACAGCAGACTTTGGAGGCTTTTTGGAAGGCCTCAGGCATATGAGTACAGAACACAAAACATTATTATGATCAGATTTATCTTCTGCTTCCCAAAATTGTACAGCACTAAATTAATTGCATAGATTATAAAAAATTAATATCCTTAGGTTACAGAAATTTAAACTGGGCATCTAAAAGAAAATCTATCAACCTAAAAAATGCATAATGAGAATTTTCAAGTCAAGGATAAATTATTAACTTCAATTTTTGTTAATTTACGTATTACACACAGGAACTGAATTTCCCAAACACAGGAAGCATGAAAGCCAAGAGGAGCATCAAAATTGTATTAGTGCTTCATGCAGACAGGTGGGAACAGACTGAAGTCAGCTACAGAGATATTAGAGAAAATGTCTAAAAACATGACAGTGCTGACAATAGTCCATACATCTACAATACCACAGTGAAGTTTACAAACTTTGGTTTACATATTAACATACAATGTTTCTTCGTGTTTAGAAAGGGGAAACAGAAATTAAAATCCAGCACAAGCCAATGAAACATGTAAAATCCTCTCTATCAATGTTTTCTGTGCTTGGTGCCATTTAACAGGACCATACACTTACATAACCTATTTTTAAAAAGAAGTAATTTGAACATTGTCCATGGGATTAAATCCACTCATTTGCTAGGTAAGCAAAGGATGCATAAGTCTGAAAGGGGTCTGGAGAATAGGTCTTATGAGGAGAGGCTGAAGGAGGTGGGGCTGTTCATCTTGGAGAAGAGAAGGCTGAAGGGAGCCCTGATAGATCTCTACAGCTACCTGAAAGGAAGTTGTAGTGAGGTGGATGATGGTCTCTTCTCCCTAGTGACTAGTGATAGAACAAGAGGAAATGGCTTCAAGTTGTGCCAGAGGAGGCTCAGAACAGATATTAGGAAAAACTTCTTCACCAAAAGAGTGGTGAACAGGCTGCCCAGAGAGGTGGTGGTCGCTGTCCCTGGGGGCATTCAAAGAATGGGTAGATGTGGTGTGCCAGGAGATGCTTTAGTGATTACAGGGGTTGGACTTGATCTTGAAGGTCTTTTCCAACCTTGAAATTCTATGACTCTATTACTGTGAAGTGGTGGTGGGTAAGCAGTAGAGTTACAAAATGGAACTTTAAAGGCAGTGCTAGTGGCAACAATGTCTTGCTTCATTCCTACTTCTGGAAAGTGGGACTGTTCAGTTTAAGTCTAAAACCATTCTGTCTCAGCTTTGAATTTCCCTGTTTTTATGTATGCATTTTTAAAAGTCATTAAATGTAGCTACTTCTGATGTACTTCAGAAGGAAAGGGAAACTCCATGATCCAGTACTGTTCACAGTGATGGCTAGCTATCCCCTCATGAACACAGTCTTCAGACTGGGAGTCTGTGTTACACTATTGCCCTTACTAAACATAACAAATCTGAAAACTCAAAACAAAACTAAAGAGAACCAGAAAATACAAGTGGACTAGTTTTCTTCAAAATGCTCAAAAGCTATATATGAATAGAAGTTCTTACACTGCATATGTTGTGCCATAACCCAGTTGTGGAGCAGCCTGTAGTTTTCCACGGACCCCTTTACCATTTCTACCAACAAGTCATAAGCAGCAGCCCTTGAAGAATGTGACTTGCATTTTGGCTGTTGTCTGTCTTTCAAACTTGGCAGCAAGAAGAGAAGATTGAAGATGTCTCTCAGAAACTCCTGTAAAACAGTTCCACCAACACATGTAGCAGCTTGAACACATTCTTAAAAGACAACAGTCATGCACTAACAATCTTCCAGAAAATTCTGCAGACTTGCTATGCCTCTTTCGTTTACAGAACCTTCTGACGTATTCAAGCTCTCTGTTATGAATATCAGTAACTTACTTTATACTACATAAAGTGCACTGGAACAATATTGTAGCCTAAAAAGAAACATGACCACGGATAATTTAATTTGACAAACCCCACACATCGCACATGTATTTTTAGTAATGTTAAGACTAGCTCCTCTTAGTGAAAGCATAACCATAATCAGGCCACTCATTTGAGTTTTATGAATCACTAATGAACTGTAAACACACACCAAATCATATACTTTGTGTACTGCAAAAGTATTTTGTACTGTTTCATGTTTGGAATATTAACTGCACTATAAAAGGCACTAAGTCTAGCCCTTGGATGTTAAATATATATTATGCACTGTTGTTTATCTTTACTGTCCCAGATTAATGCAATGAAAACCAAAATAGATCTGTTTATGTTGCCATTTTAATTCCATAAAATTCAACAAGAAAGAAAATATTAAAAGAATAACAATAACAAAATTTGTAGAGGTCTGCAAGAACACATTTTCACTTTTCTCCACAACTACAGCACCTTTTAAGAAGTGCAGAATGGTGAAAAGGCTTTCCTTCACCTCTCAACTATGAAGTGAGCATAAGAGACCATATGAGAGCATAAGAGAGCAGAATTTATAAAGCAGCATTTTCAACAAATTTCCTTAAACAACCAGCAATTTATGTTCATACTTCATGTTGATGGCATAATCCACAGGCTACAATTCTTCACATCTGTAAAATGTCTGCATTCTTAACAAACTGTATTTAATCATTAAATTGTATTAAGTTTAGATTAAATTTAGCATGTCACTTCAGTTCTCTACCTAATCAGAAAGTATATTCTCTACCTCTGCAGAAGTTTGATTGCTTTTTTCCCCCCTAAGTATGACTTCTTGAATTTCTTAGGGACAGAATTCTTATCGCATTTGTAGAGCACAGGCTACCAATCCAGTCATTAGACTTCATTCTACATTGTAATAAAAAAAATTGGTCTTCCTCAATTTCCCCCGTCATGTCTATTCAGTTAAGAGGCGTTTTAATATTGAAAGGCAGGTTCTGATATAAAATCTAACTAAATTCTAAATATTCCCAAAAAAGGCCTGCAGAGTGAATAGCAAAATGGCCATAAAAAGCCTTGTTCCAGTGTGCAGGGTAAGTCCTATAGTCTTAACAAAAAAATTAAAATCATATAACTAGCACCTTATGCTTATAACTGAATAAAATGGATAGGTCTTCTCCTGGCCTGCATAGTTAGACTGAGTTGTTCCAGATATCTCCATAGATTCTCCTTAGTCTTTATGTGATTCCTTTGCATTACTAACCACACATCAGCTGCAGATATTACAACTCATCAGCAGGGTCTGCTAAGTGGAGTTTTAGACTGTGCTTTCAGCTGCAGTCTGGAGCTGGGCTGCAGTTTTTTTTCAACTAAGTGTTTTAACACAGCAGCCACTTTAAGGCGCCCCGGACTAGAAAAACAGGAACTTCACAGATCTGGATCTGTCTTTTTCTGATTAACAATCTCAGTCCTGTATTTGTGCTGGCTGAATCATGACATGCTGAAACAGGGAAAGCAAAGAACTTTATATATATTTTATATATATTTTGTTCAGAGGCTAAATGCAAACCCCCCATCTTATTAAAAATGTATCGCAGCTGTCCCAGAACATGGTTGAAAAGAAGCTATTCTTAATAATTTTTAAACCAGCTAATGCTGATCAATATACTAAAAACATTTAACAGTAACAAATAAAAATAAATAAATTTTCTAGTATGTAAGAGCTCTATCCCGAAATTAAATATAGTTAGAAAGGGAAGACACCGTATGTCCTCCTTCTTAATGAAGGACTTATATATGTGCTTTTTATCCATTACCCTAAGGCTAGAAATATGATATGTTCTTGTACATTGAATCCTGCAATCAAAATAGTGGGAAAATAGTGAAATAAAGAGAGTACATCAAGAAGAGATGACACTATTTTGATCTCTTTGCAGTCTCTTGATGTCATTTTCTTACCTGGCCTTCGCGAGAAAATTTAAAGGGTGGTTTGTGTTTAATAACACTTGTTGCAAGACGAAGTAGTCCTGTAAGTCCATCATCTTCTATGTTACCATCTTGATGGTCAAGGATTTCTCTGCTATATACACGACAGAAAAGAAATGTTAAAACTCTGTACAACTAGAAATGAACATAATTCAACTTACAAGTGAAATTGGTGTTAGTAAACCTTACCTCCGAATGCAGTCAGCAAGATGTCTCGCTAGTGCATCTAAATCAAGCAGCGTGGTCTGATTAAAAATGAAGAAAATGGAGTATAAAATAGGCATATAAATATAATTAGGTATTTCATGACTTACAATTTATAAGCACCATTGTCTGAAGTTAAGGTCATGCTTTGGGATGAAATTTTGTTACTGCACACAGGAAAACAGGAACAATTAAAACTCATTTTTTAAAGATACTTGAGACATTTTTTTAAATCAGTGCTGTACAACGTTATTTCAAACGAAGTAACACTTCTTTAAATTTCATATCCTACAAATATACTCTATCTACTGTACTGAAAAAAATGGAATGGTACTGTTTTAAAAGAGAACTGTTTGTTAGTTCTCACAAGAACAGTTTGTTGTCGGGTGGAGAAATCCCATTAGCATTTCTTGCTTGAGCAACATGCAGAAGTAGGCAGAACAGTAGCCTACCTAGAAGATTTAATTAATAAAACAAATGAAACTGGGCAGAGCAATGGGGGGCAGGGGAGCAAAATTTTCACCTCTACTGGGAGCACCCAGAGTTAGGAGAGGATAAGACTTCACCATTTTGGAGAATCAAGGATTAAGGCTCTATCTTCCTTCCCTTCCCACACTCCTGTCACAACACCAGAGAGATTTACGTAGGAGCACCAGCCAGAGCCCACAGTTGCAGAGTTTGCTCAAAAGGTTACTGTAACTCTTTAGAGATGTTTAAAAGTTTTGAATAAATTTTCCAACCTGTGCTAAGTGATTATTAATTTTTTTTTCCTTTCAGTTTTAGCCAAATACTTGATTACATCCCACTTAGACCACACTGAAATGATCAACAGTGACTATCACAGAGAATGTCTGTATTCTGTATTTACAGTGTCTAGAGTATTCACAGTCTCTGCTACCTTCACCTAAGTCCACCCTCCTTGCGTTTTATACCTGTTTCCCTTTCTTGAATCTACAGGTTCAGTATCTGTTTCCTATGGCCAAGAGCTACTAAATACGAATCAGAGAGTAGGAAAGCTGGGAGATGGTGAAGATCCAAGAGCTGTTCACAGCAGTTCACCATATTTTAACTAAAAATGTCTTACACTGAAGTAGGCTGAATACCCAAATTTTAAAAAGCAAACATTCATATGAATGCAAAGCAAAGCCTACCTGACTTGCATCTTTGACATGTATGTTATCAATCAGTTTGCAAAGCAGCCAAAAATATTCCTTACAACCAGGTCGCAGCACTGTTTCTTCTTCATAATCCTCTATCTGTGAAAATAAATTGCTTTTGTTTTAAAGTATAACAGACAAAATAACCCCGTGTTTTAAAAAAGCAGTAAATCCAGTAAATGTTACAAGGATATTACTTTCTATAAGCCCCTATTTAAGATAAGCCAAGTACAAGAACAATGTATTTTACAATGCTGACAGTGCATTTTCTCCGAAATACTTGTTGATCTTCTTGACAGCTTGTTTGGATGACCTGCCAGATACTTTAAAAAAGTAATTAAAATAGTATTGACTCCACTCTAACCACTACAAATTGCCAAGTTTTCAGTCTTAAAATAGACAAAACTTTGACTTAATTAGTAATGAGATAGTGCAACTTTAATTTTAGAATCTTCTGAAAATTAGTCAAATAACACAAATTCTTCCATACATTGCTTAAATTATTATTTTTTTTTTACTAATAAGAGAGTTTAAATAAAAGCAAATTTAAACTGCATGAACCACTCTCACCTGGAAACAAATGCCACACAGGGTCACAAGAATAACTGCTTTACAGACCCAAAATCCAGGTTCATACAGCTGCCATACAAGTACTCCCCTTCAGATCTACCTACATCAGCTGAAGTCAGCACAGCCTCCCCTGAGATGCACTGCTAGGTCTACAATCCTTAACTGACTTTAGGCAAAATCAGTCCTTTCAGTTCAAACCACCTCTATTAACTTGCACGTATTAACAGTGAGAATTCCTGAAGTAGCTGTAACAGCATCCACAGAATCTGATCTAGTAGAGCTGTGAGGGCAATAAAACACCAGCAGCAACTGACTGGGGAACAGTAACATTCCATCACAACAACAGAGGGTATGTACACATAAAACAACTTACTGTTATTTATTTATAGAGCTACCTATATCTAAAAGGGAAACTGAGGTGTATATTGAAAACACAACTGCCCTAGCAGTGTGTTATGTGAACACTAAAATTCCAGAACAGACGCACCACCCAAATGCTATTCTGCATTTCTCCAAGCACAGCCAGGCTCTAAGTGACTGAGGTGTCACAGCCCTAACTACCCGTGTGAGGCTTCTGGAAGCATCTAAACCAAAAGTCTTAGTATTTCAGTGCATCAGAAATATGCACTGAAATATGCATGTCAGACATAATAATAATGTGCTGCCATTTTTCTTTTTATATTAAAAAAGTAAGTTTAAATAGATCTTTCTGAAATTCTTACCCGGATTGGTTTCAGAGCTTGAGCATCAGGGAGAAATTTTAATAATGTTGATGCAGCCAGCAGCAGAAAGGATCGATTAATTGAATCTCCCCCATCCAGACCAGAGAGAGATAACTTGTATAAGCCATTGCAAGACTCATGGCGAACAGCAGTCTTTATGAAAAATAAAATAATAACATTATTGCACACATTATTTGGATTATTTTCTTCTTTTGTTGACTTTTCTTATATATGTACATATCAAGTTCCTCTCAGAACATCTATCAGGTTATCAAGGTACAATATGGCTTTCTAAAAAAACGTATTACAAATAACGTATGTTTAAATTACTTACAGAAAAATGCAAAAGACACTGTTTTAATGAAAGAGCTGTTGTCTGTATCCCTTGTTATGTATTAGGTATTTCAACAATTAAGACTACAGACAGTTACTAAAATATAAAATATCCCTTCTGGGAAAATTAGGGAAATCTATGTGATGCTGGAATTTACACTTACTTATTCCTAACTATATGGTTAATTTGTTTAATTTCACTAGAAGAGTATTTTTCTTTTTCCTTTTATTCTAATGAAAAATATCCACATACTATCTCTAATCCAGCTTTGAAACTTTGCACTTTCCCTGTTCCACAGTTTTTAAATGGAGTCAGCATGTAAGCTTTTTCTGTGCTTGAGTAATAAAGCAACAGATAATCATCATCATATTATGTCCATACTCCACCTTTAGACAACCACTAGTGAATATAAAAAATTCCTGCTATGCTATATATTTATGTAATTTTCAAGTTTTTCTTACACCAGAAACTCTTATTTGCCTAATTTTATTATAAAAAGTAAAGCTGAAAAAAAGAAATGGGGAGGCATATTTAGCAAAATCCCCATTAGAGGGCATCACCTAGAAATTTCAAAAAATTACAATGAAAAAATTACCTTCAAACAGAAGCCAAGAAAAAAGATGAGAGTTGGTATTTTAACTACAGATTATTACTTCTGAAACAAGATTGCAAGTAATTTAGTAGGATCCTGCCTACTTTTAGCAGGAAATGACATGTTTTGAATTTAATGGTAGCTTGAAACCAAACTTCATCTTGTTCTGTATTATGCACTAATTAGGAGTGGAATAACCTCTCATTTAACATACCTCTGGAATAAGAAGGGTAAGTTTCTTTAGCCAGTCTTGCAAATGATCACTGTCTGCCAGACTGGATTTCACCAAGGAACAGCAGTGAGCCCAACTCACCAAGAGCCACATTGAATAATGAGTGACTGAAAGAAAATGAGACAAGAATAAATCACACTGTAACTAGCAGAAGAGTCTTTTTAAGTTGAAGAGTTGCATAGTTCTAGAACATTTAACATTTATTTCAGTCATTCTACCATACAAGACTAAATCCTTACTAGCATAAAAAGTACGACTTAAATTCAAAATTTTACCAATATGTTTGTTAAATAGTAACCACTGTACTACTGATGACAATTTAATTACACTAAATATTACCAATCTAGGGCACAATCCTCTCTGCATCTCTTGTTAAGCTGTGAGCTGGTACTTAGCAAATGGGTTGCATCTTGTTTTAAAAAGAACATTTCCCTGGACTAACCAGTGAATCTGTTAATTTCTTCTTAACAGCTAAAAGTAAAACTTCAGTATGTGATCCGTAACACCTACTGAAAATTCAAGGTCATAGACATTAACATCCACAGGGTTGAAAATAGTGGAGTGGAAAAACTGAAGGCAATGTGGAAGGAGGAGATAACTATGCATGTGTGCACTGTACTTTTGACAATTACTTTGATACAGATTTAATCCGACACAGGTCACTTAGATCTTTTTAAAGAAACCTCCCTAAGAGGCATAGAGGGAGGAGATCCAAGAAATTCTGGGCCGTGAGTGATTTCTGTAAACCAGAATAAAGGTGACTATTATTGTTGGTGCTCTTTGGAAGGTAAAACACAGCTGTTTTTCCTACCAAAATGAGAACTTCTGGAGATGAAGTCTGCTACAGTACAAAATTTCAATTCATATAAAACAATTTCCAGAGAAGAAAAGTCTCTTTTCCCACCTGGATTACAACAGCCCTAACACTACCAAGGAACACAGTATTACAGCATACAGGTGGAATAAAACATGTGATTTGTCATATTCAATATGTTTTCATTACTGTAAATTTATAAAATGGATTCTCTGCAGCACTAACCTTCATGTCTTGATCTGTGATCAGACTGAGCTTTCAACACCCTGAACAGGAAGAAGATAAAGCCATTTGTACTTCAGCACAGAACGTAACAGATTATCACTTAGAAATACAAGTACACACAAGCAACAACACAGTTAATCTTAATCTCTTAAGAGTACTAAAATTTTAATCCTAGAGGGTCCAATTTCAAAATTAACAACACTAATAAAACTACTAAAATTTTCAAGTCAACCCCTTAATATTTTATTGACTTGAACATAAAAAGCAAAAAAAAAAAAAAATACCCACAACCCCTTCCTTTTATCCAAAAAAGAGAAGATTTAAAAAGGAATTTAGGACTGACCCATACAGAAGAAAATTAGTATTCTTCATAGAGAACCACACTTAGAACAAACATCTGCAAACTTTGGACAAAATTTAAATGTTTGTGGATGTTTATTTACATTTTTATAAATTGCAATAGAAGATGATGAAACTAAAAATGCACAGTACATATATAAAAATTATCCTGCAACTCAACTAGAAGTTAGAAACACTTGCAGATCTGTCTGGAAATAGTCTGAATATCCTGAACAATCTTTGAAAAATTTAAAGCATGCTAATCCTTACTTAGAATCAAGTATTTCTACAACACCAAATGCAGCAAACCACCTCATCTCCCTACCACCAGTCTGACTCTGTCAAGATAATGTCTTACATATAATTGCACTTCTCAGGACAAAAGGCAAAAAGGACAAAACACAGTTAGGTTGTTTCTGAAGGTAAACCTTTGCCTTCAATACACGTACACTCACTAAAACAACAAGGGCAATTTCAGCTGTAATAAGCTAATGTTATTAGGATGGGAAAAGTAAGTCAAAACCAGTAGATGACTAAGCAGCTTAGAAGCAAATTTATTTTAATTTCTCCTTTGCACTGCCTTGAAACTGAGAATGCTAATTGCTACAGTCAGAACAAAGAAATAATTGTGACATGAGAATTTATAAGAGGACAACATATCCATCTTGTTTCTCCATGTCTTACATCCTGCCCATTAAGAGTTTTGCCACTCTCCTTTCACTCATCCTGTAAGGGTAGGAGGTTAGAACTACCAGAGGAGGTAACTTAAGAAAAGCAAGTCTAATGTCTATAGACTTAAATTTCTGATATGGGTATTAATGGGGACTACAACTGAAAGAGCTATTTACTTTATTAAAAGCAGCGATGAAATTGTGCACACTTGATTAACTGTATTACAAAAATAAAAAGATATTGTACCTAGGTGCCAAGTTGTCATATGTATAAGCAACTGACATAAGTCGCTGAATCAAACTGGTTCCCTGGACAAGTACAAGAAACACCTTTAAAAATTGAAGTCAAAAGAAAAAAAAAAAGAAAGAAAGAAAAAAAAAACAACAGTTAATATAACAACAAGCTTTTTGATCTGTTTTTAAATTATATACACTGTGTGAATCTAAAACAAACCCACCTGTGTAGAGGAAGCAAAAGACAAATCATAGCAGCTCCATAGTTAACACTTCTATTGGTTTTTTTTTATTAAAGTAGATTTAAAATCCTGGGCTTCATTGACTATGTCTACGTGCTAAAATTTCATTCTATTTCCCTAAGACAGTTTAACTGAGCAGAAAAATCAAGCCTCTATTGAATATTTTTTCGATAATTTTTTTTAAAAAAACATAGACTATTCACTTCCTTTAAAAAATCTTAGGCTTGAGGAGACAGAGTTGAAGATCTGTAAATTTCATCTATTTCTTGAGATCAACACATTTTACTGACTATACAATCACTTTAATTACTAACCTTTAGAGAACCTGACAGGCTACAGAGAATTTTTCAAATCAAAGTCTGAACAAGGTCTTTAAAAATATTTAGATAGTCCACCACAATAAAATATTAATCAATTGGCAAATAAAATTTTCAAACCAGTTACAGAAACTGGTAGCAGCATTTACACGCAGCCATTGTTAACAAAAATTTAATGAATTTGATAATTTCCCTGTATCACAGCAGCTTTGACAATTTAGTCACGTGTTTTGTCAAAAATACATAATACTTTTGGAAGAGTTAAGGTCTTTCCATGTACAACAATGACAAATGGGAAGTTTGGCTCCAGCTCACAGTTCAGATATACCTGTTTTGGCAATCACAGCTGATCCTGTGCCCAAGAGCAAATGATTTACAGTGAACATCTCTCTGATGCCAAAATACTGCTGATTAAGTGTCAGGCCTGTTGTGCATTAGGAAATCAGCATGCAAGAATCTGATAGGAAGGTTCAAAGTTTTGGGTAAGTTTACCACATACACACTCAGCTATCCTTTCCTCAGTTAGAATGGATGGATGGACAGACAGGTAGATGGATATCCTATCCTAACTAGCTTATTTGAGTATTTACTAAAGAAATCTAAAATGGATTTAGCGAGGATGGGGACAGCCCATATGACATGTTACTATTTTAAAAAAAAAAAAAAGCATCAGATGATTTCTGTGCTCACCAATGACCAAAACCCTTTTGGTTCCAATTTTTAAAATTGTCACTTTAAAGCAATTAAAATATGTTTAAAGAGGAGAAGAACATTTAGGATACAGATTAACAATAGTGGCTTTTTCAATACATTATTTTATTACCAAAACAAAGGCTTCACACAACAAAAGAATAATTTTTCTCAGGTTCACAAAATGGACACACTGTTTATCTCTTACCTCTGTTAAACGAGGTATATGAAGGCCCTTGACATGGTCACTTGCAGTCTTCCTTGATTTGCCTGGCCATGTTCTTTTTCTGTGACTTTCAGCCACACCAGACCAGGCAAAGACATCATGGTAAGCTAAATCCAGATCTGAAGGGTCAACTGCAAACTGGCAGATCAGCTTCAGCAAGCAAGCGAGACAGTCTAGCTGCCACTGTAAACAAGAAGAAAATGAAATTTTGCTTTTTCAGGGATTCATTTTACAAAGAATTCCATGCTTGTTATTGAATTTGAAATTAAAAGCTTAAGTAATTTTGTTTATATACTGGACAGAGAGAATGACAATGTTTCTAATATTGATACTAATCTTAAATACATCAAAATCACTTAAAAATACCCAACTTCTAAAAAAACCCTTTTTAAAAAACTGTTTCTTCTTGTTAGCATTTCAGTGACTATCTCAAGTTTTATACACATACATGTATATGATTGTTCATTGACTTCTTATTATGTACATATGACTCAGAGCTTCAGATATTTAATATTTTTTAAATTAAATGTCATAGAATTGAAAATAAGACAACAATTAACTCTGATTTTAAAAGTTAACTCTGGTGGTTTCCACTACAGAATTACTTTTTTTCACATACTACAGAGACAGTACTTACAACAAAGTCTGAAAGTAACAGAAGTCTTTAGAATGAGAGGTATGTCATTCTGGAGGAAAAGGGTGAAAAAACACCTACCACAGTCCATGATTCCTGTTCTTTAGGCTCTAAGATTCCAGAGTTGAAAATTTCTAGTAACTGTTGGAGCCCTCCAGCAGCAACAAACTGTAAGTATATTATGGAACCAATGTGAGAAAAAGCAAACACAAATATATCACTCATGTTAGCTGTATGTAAGCTGTATAGATAAATTAAAAAATCTGATAAAGCTACACAGGTGGATATTTTATGAAAAACAAAAGAAAGAGTAGTATACAACTATGACAAATGTACACGCCTGATAACAGAAAAATTTAAAAACTGTGTACCTAAACCTGAGACAAAAAAACTCTAAAATACATAACATTTTAATCCATCTTCATTTTCTATATTATTTTTTTTTAATTGCATTAGGTATCATAGACTACTGTAGGAAAATCCTACCTTGCAGCTCCATGTGTTTTTACTATTTTCTATTTGATCTTCACTTGAATCATCTGAGTCCGGGTAAAGATCGCTATAACTTCCCTAGAGAAAAGAACAATTCACTGTAACAAATTGAAGAATTAAAATACTACAAAAAAATCTCATCAATATATACATTGATTCAGGAAGAAAAACATATTCTGTACAAGAATCTCTATTACCGTAGATTCACGTCTTATTCTCCTGTTGGGCTTTCCCAAAGCTTCAATAATTTCAAGGGCGTACAAAAGTTTATGGGCACTTTTTATTCGCAGAAGATCCTTCCAGCTAAAGCCATCATTACCCTTAAAAAACAAAAACCAAAGAAAGTAGTTAACACAGTTATATGTAATGCAGGTCTACCTAAAAAAAATACAAGGAAAGGATTTTTGAAGTGACATGGACAAATTATTTCTTTTTAAAATTTTCATTTATTTAGACAATTCCAAGCGTACTTCTATGTACAATTTACAATTTGAATAATGTGAATTCAGACATGAAATCTGAGTAGACATTATTATAAGCTAAGGTAAAGACATATTTAAAGCAGAAGAAGCTAAATGTTATACTCTAAATTATATCTTTCATCAAAATTTTCATGCACGTGTCCATAAAGTACAGTAATAACTAGAAACTGCTAATATGTAATTTCAGTAACTTTAAGAGAGGCAAAATTTTCACCTATAGAGTAAGAAAGCAGCCATGTAAGTACCCAAAGGTGTTCTAAAATTATAGAAAATTGTACAAAAGGATGGCTATCACAACACTCAAAATGTTAAAGCAAGGCTGCAGATGAAGAAACTAAAAGATAGTGACAGTCAGTACTCAGTATTCATTTAATTTGTTATAAAAAATTTTGAAAAAGAAATCATAGAAACAAAGTTTGGGAACTAAAACCGACATGTCTGTTAGTTTAATTTTGTAATAATTATTAGGTTTATTTGGTTTACTTGTGTCTCAGAATACTTTACATACTTAACATTTACCACTTCTATTTGAGGAAAAAAATCAACTAACACACTAGACAATAAAACATCCACGTCAGTAAAGATGTAAAACAAGTATTCTTTGTTTACCTGCTCATCTGAAATATTCTGGAATGCCTGCAACATATTAGGGCACGTTGGCAGAAGCATTAACAATTCCCAGACACGTCTGGATAAGTTTTCTGCATGGAGATGGAGTTCTTCACATCTTGCACTCTGGCAAACCATAAAACAAGCATTCTTACTGTGAAATTATTTGTGAAAATAACCTTCCTAGGATCTCAAAGTCCAAAAATGTACTTATTTCTAATTAAGGAGAATTTATCTACTGTAAATCCATAAATAGAACATGACATCTGAAGTCTCACTGATCCTTCAAGAAACTAAGTTCCATTATCCTTACAGCATATCACATATTTCATAATGTTTGAGTGTAAATAAAGTTAAAAATAGACTACTGACTTGAACACACTAGTAGTTACTTAATTTCCTACAAGATAATGGCACATAAGACACAAAATTTGAGTTCTTGACGTAAAACCTTTCTTCAAGCTGATTTCCACTATATCACCAAATCTGTTTAAATAATCAATAGTCTCTCAATAATTGTTTCATAACTTCTACTATATTTAGACCACTAAAAAGAAAAAGCAATGTTGTAAAAAAAATTGGAAAAATAATGGTAAGGATTCTACCATGTGTACAATATGAATATACAGACAACAAACCTTATCTATCAACTAGAAAGAATACACAGGAAATGTTAGATCCAATTAAATGACTTAAATGTAATTATTCTAATAAAATTAATTTAAATTACCTCACTATCCTCCATAGTCACTTCTCCAGAAGGAGGCTTAAAAGAGGCAAGCATCTCTAACAAATCAAAAAGGGTGGTAAGATGAGGTTCTTGCAGGAGTAATAGCATTGGAATGTTGTCCTTCTGAGGAGGAGGTAGGCAGGATGCTGGGAGCTGAACACCTTCACCCTTACGTTCTCTTCTTGGTGCACCCAGGGATACAAACACCATCTAGAAACATAGAGATACATCAAGGAGAAGAGAGACAATTTTAAAAACTCCTATGCTGAAGCCATGGAACGTTTTCAACAAGGTCAGAATTAAGGACTTAAGATATATCAGTATCTTGGTTGTAACATCTTTACTGAGCAGCATTTTGAGCAACTGTCATAATTAAAGCCTGGTTGGTGCAGTTGCATCTACTGTTTTCTGTTGTTAGAGTGATAGTTTTGTTTCCTTTTTCCTTATGCCTTATTTTGCCATTCAGGCTGGAAAGACACTAGTACTAGTCTGATTTCTCAGGACAGCAGTGAAATGCCACAAAAGCTAATCCAGAGGGAAAAGGAGATCAGTCAGTTCAAAGGACTAGAAGAATACTAAATGAGGGTGTAGCAACACAAATAACAGTGTAATTGAAAAAGCAGACATTTGTTATACTGGAATGACCACGTTGCAGGAAGAGGAAGTAATTCTCAGATGAACTGTGCCTGCTGTCTTGCTACCATCTTCTTAGATTGATCACACACAGTCCATTCCAAGTGAATGTTACTGCTCTTAGGAGCTCTGCAAACATTTATCTGACTGCAAATTCAGTAAAATCTGATTATTGATTCTGTAATATGCTGATTAAAAAATATTTTAAAAATTCACTTAGATTTTAAATTAACACAGTTCATTTAGCAAAAAGAACTAATGAACAATCAAAGATGTCCAAGTGCAAGAGTCAAGACAAACTTTTACAATTGTTATCACAGAGCAAGGGCGCATGTAAGCATCTTAGCCAGCAATAACCTTTCTAAAAGGATGTCAGCAGATCCCCAAAGGTGTACAGTATGAGTTCAGTTTTTCCTTTAGATAGAAAGGATGTATGTGATGATGTGTTGGCAAGTTTCATTACAGTCCCACCTCCCTAAACCAATCCTGGTGTCATTCACACTTATCCAAATAATTCAGGTTTTTGATACCGTTGACTTCAGTAAAGTTATGAGCAGACCACTCTAACAGGGACTTGGATTTGAAATAAAAATTTACAGATGAATGTTAAAAAATAGGTGAGATTCAGCCTCCAAATGGAGAAAGCTAGCCACTGCTACCATGGAATTAGTACTCATTCAACAACTCCGACAAAATATGGATATTTAATGCTTTTTCCTCTGGTCCCTTGTTTTCATTGATGAATGAAAAGAAACTGATTTATTTTATTCCTTGAGTTTTCGTATTTGCTAACATAACTTCAATTAGTCTTTTAAAAATATTAATTAAAGCCTGACAGCAACAAGGACTGACAGCATTAGTCTGAGCTTACAGAAGGCGCATATTGGATAGCATAAAACAACTTGTTTCATAGAACTGTAGAATGTTCCTAAAAAAGTGCTTCTTGAATCACCACTACATATACCACAAGACAAATGCAACATATTAACCAATATTTTCCAGTGACTGTTATCTATATGCTAGTAATACCTGCATATCCTTAAAACCCAGTTCATGAAGTGTTTTTTCATCATAATCGGTTGTCAGTTCATGCCCAGATGAAATCATTCTCACAGGTCCCATAAGGCCACCTAGGAAAAAAACTTATTTCAGTAAATTTCTGGGAAGTTTCATTTTCTAATGAAAGTGCTAAGGCTTATTTTCAATAGAACACCCTTCAGTAGCAATGACAATGAGGCAAAAACTTAATGCAATTTCCTTGAGAAATGTGTTTTTTAGGTTTTACATGCATGCATTCCGAAATCACTTCTTCAATAACAGTTCACTCAATCTTATGGTAAAAAATGTTCACAATACATTTCAAAAAATGTCTTCCTTATTTTTTAGTAAATTATGCTACACGAGAGAAAGAGAATGGGAAATGATTGTAATCATCAACAAACCCCCTTTGTTTCACACACCTGTGATTAATTCAGTAAAGATAAAGAAGTCACAATCTTACTTCAATGTAACTTGGAGCTGAAGGTGTCATATACTTAGAGAAAGGAAAAACTGAGAACACCTTTCAAACAATTCTCAACATTGAACAAGAAATGTGAACAATCAAAAGTTTAATTTCACTTGGTGCAGACAATCAAGCAGTAACCAAGAATCACAGTGCATAGTGACTTTATATCTCAGTCATACAGCCCTAACCACCCACTCCAGTATGCACAAAGATGTTTGTCAAAGATTGAGATTTGCATCTATCAGCCAATACAGGTATTGATTACAAGACAAAGTACTTAGAGAGAATACAGGTATTCAACCTAGCAAAGGACACTGGATTAATGAATTGACAGATACAAATTTAGGTTCTTCAGTCTACCATAGGCACGATATGTTGAAAATTACTGTAATAAACACAGGGGGGGGGAAAAAAAAAAGAAAATCCACAGAAAATGTATAAAATTATGGATAACTGCAAAGGCATTCCACAAGACAAAAGACATCATACATATGTAACATGAATGAACTGCAGCTGCTGAATTCTGAATTTACTGAATCATGTGTTCCTAAAATCACAGCTTAAAAAAAATAATTCTGCTACATTGCTACACTTGGTGGAAAGCAAGTAAGCTTCTTCATTAAAACATCTGATCTCAGAAAAGGATCTCAGAAAGAATATAATTAAATTGTAGAATTTTCAGTCTGATTTGCTGAAAAGTGTATCTCATTAAAAGATTTTTTCTAAAAGTTGTTAAACTAGCATGAATTATGACTTCGAATTATGAATGAATGGTAGAGCTAGAAATAGATAAATTTCACAAAATACAGAATAATGTTCTATGTAACTGAATCTGCAAGTTCCAGAAAATAATATTACCAAAACAACAATAAAAAGAAAATTAACGTGGGGAAGTCTTGCAGTTTGGCTAAATTTAAGAACTCTTTCCAGGCCTACATAGGTTTTGCTTTTTTGAATAAATGGTAGTGTTTACAAAAACATGCTACTAATTAAATTCAGAGTGATACTAACTGTAACTATAGCCAGAAGAAAATCAATCATAATGCTTTCTAATTTAGAATATCTGGGGAAGAAAAATCCAACCATTACCTTGTCAGCTCTAAATAGATGAATCCTTGGGTAAAGGCAAAAAATACAGGTAGAGCTTACCTGGGAAGTCTCCTTTACGGCTGCTTTGGCCAAACTCCTGAAGCTGTGCTTGCTGATTTATCTGCTCCTTCTGCAAATTTTCATACCAATGGGTGACTTCTGCCCGTAGATCAGCCACCTGATCACTTGGATACATTTCTATAGTCATCTGAAATAAAACATGTATTTTATTTTTCAAAGTGCACAATGGACTTACCAAAATTTAACAATGTAGGACGTACTTGTAAAAGAGCTTTTAACTTACCTTGTCAGGAAGTCCAGCTGGCTGACATACAATTCTTAGTGGTAGGGACTGTTTGTCACTCAGGGCTTTCAAGTGACTGCTGATACCAGTACCTTCAATCTGCCACTGCCTCAGATGATATGCAAACCTTAAGAAGCAGGTAGATTGAAAGAAATATTTATGTAAAAACCTATTAAAACAAATATTTGATAGACTATGAGAAGACAAAACTTGCACTTTCATTCACTGTTTTTTTCAAAATTAAGAGGAAGTTATTGATACCAACGTACTGTTTCTGAAACAAAACTAAAGTAACTTTGAAAAAGTTTCCTTGCTGAGGGTTGTGAAACATGAACCACACCCATACTTCTTTATACAAGGAGAAGAGTGAACTCTCATAACTGTTTAAACCTTATATATTACCCTTCAAATTTATCCACAACTGTCCTTACTTTAAACAAAGAAAAGCAAATAAACTATTACTTAAATTAACAGTAACTAATTTATCATTACAATAAGAGGAACGTAAATAAAATCAACATCCAAATATACTTCTGGAATTATTTACCTTCTCCTAAAAGCTTCTAGGTGTGTCTTCAGCATTAAGAGTCCTCTTTCAATAATGGTCAGACTTGAATGGGAATCTTGCTCAAGATTACTAGAAGCTATCATCAGACTCTCCATACACTTGCTAATAAATTCTTGTTCTTTTTCAAGACCAGTTTTACCTGTAACATCAGTTAAAGTACATCATATAAGCACAACTTTGAGATCTTGTATTTCAGTATCAAGAACAAAGAAAGAGGGTAACACTAGTCATTCTTTACAACATCTAAAATGCAAAACAAAAATAAAAATAAAAATAAAAATGACAATTCATACCATTGATGTAATAAGAATTGATATACTGGATAGCCGCTCGACTGACGTCACCTGACTGTGCTCTTAAAGCAATGCCCCAGAACTGGTCCATGCCACACAACTGTTTTGACAAAAGAAAAAAAAACCACACAAACAAAACATTGCCCCATCATTTCACTGGGAATGATACTTTTCTGACCCAAGGTATTTTATTTACCACTTGATTAAATTACTAGAAATATCTGTGTTTCCTCTGCTTGGGCCCTCATCAGAGTACACCTCAATTACTACAAAATCCTAACTTTGACAGAAAAATTTTCATGGAATTTTCCAGGAACACTTTTTAAAGAAGTTATTATTGATTTCAAGAATAAAACTTTTCATTAAAGAACTGACTCAAATCAATTCACAAAAAAATATCCTACATGTAATTACATTTCCAAGATAGTTTCTCTATTAAAAAAACTATGGAAGAAGAACTTCTAAAGCACATCACACATACCTGAGACACATTTTACAACAGATTTCTAGTCAGAATTAAATATGCCTAATAAAATGTCATATGATTCTTCCTATTTGTAAAAGTAAATGTTACAAAACCATCTTCAAGCACAGTGGCCACAACAGCAAATACAATTCAGTTATGCTAAGGACATTATAAACTGCACAAAGGTGCAGGCAACAGCTATTGTGATTTTCTTTGTGATTTCCTGTCTGTACCTCTTGAGACAAAAGCCACACACGATCCAAGTCATGTGGAAAGGTCAGCATCACTGGCCTCTTTTATTTCCCTTTCCCCATCCCACATTTGGAACTTTTAAGTCCTGATCTTCCAGGGCTCTCCTCAAGGAAGAGCTCTCCTTAGTAATCTGTGTAAACCCCACCACTATGGGCTGTGCCATTGCTATCTTGAAACAGTAAACAATATGAAAGCCAGTAAGTCTCAGGAGATATGCCATTACAGAGAAGTAATTTAACTTTCCTCCTCCCTCAGAAAAAAGAAAAAACATGAGCATGGAATCTAGGTTTACCTCAGAGTTTGAGCCACCATCATATGCACTAGTAGCCAATCGAGCCAAATTACACAAGTGCTGGAAGAGGTTTAGACCGGTCATACTAATAGTTTCAGGTTTCAGCTGTGGCATCTAAAAAAAATGAATGCACTTTAGAATGGAAAAAAAACAAATGAAGTGATCTAACAGAGAGCATTTACAGGGTATTTCTTTTACTAGAAGAGAAAACTGTCACTGTTACTTCAAATCACATTCAAATGTAATCAATTAAAACTTATTATTGCAAAAGACCACACCCTTAATTTTAGACATAATAAAAAACATCAACTATAACTGGCTTAAAAAAACCCAACTCTCTAACACTGAACTGGACTGTAAAAGTGTAGGGGTAACAAAAATGATTAGTGTAACATTAGCTGCTTAATTTATCAACAGCAGCAAAATTGTTACCATACATGACATGTCCATTCAAAAAATTCATGTGCAACCTTGAAAAAGAACTAGACTATGTTATTTATTGCATTATGTATCAATTTTGAAATGTTGTTTTGCTAAAATGGATGAGATCCCTTGCAAAAAACTATTGCTGCATGTTCATATTTTCAGTGCATGTACTGATGAGATTTACACACTCTCCCAAAAAGAATAAAACTCATTTTCTCATTCAGGTAAACCCTATGTCATAATGGTACATATAGTTCCAGGTGGCTTTGTTCAAAGTGAACTGAACTGCTACACAGCTTCAGATACAACACAAAGCTATTTGCAAAGAAACACTCAAGTGAATACTACTATGAAAAGAAGTAATGCCAGTCCCTTCACTTCTTTCCTCCAAGCAGAAAAAAACCATCGCATGACAAGCAAGGCCCTCCCAGACTACTGAAGGCATGTTTTTCATAGAAATTATTTTAACTGTGTTAAATAGTGCTGACATGGAAAGAAATACTTTTACCAGAACTGTAAGGTTGCCATTAACTCGCTTACATACCTTTTCCAAAAAAAGGTGCTTGTAAGTCTCCATTCCCATAGCATGCTGATCTTTACTTCGTACTTGATTTAAGAACCAGTGTAGTGCATCATCGTAGCATTCAGAATCTTCTACTAAGCAGTGCCACAGTATGTCCACTTGTTCTAAACTCAACCCTAAGATTAGAGAAGTATTATTAACAACTCCTTTATAACATCAAATATATAGTGATATTCTACAAAACTCAAGAATACATATGGAAAAATTAGAATAGTTTGTGTCAGGGTGGGAAGTTTTTTGAAACGATAAAAGCAAAAGGCACTACCTACCAATTCAGAGTCACTCACTTTTGCCCTCTTTGGGCTGGCATCAGCTACAAGTTTTCATCATTAGTGCTGTTACTTGTTCCTAAACCAGGAAGTAGCATGGGCTGACCTGAGATCTCACACTAAACAGCAAGTTGTTTCTTAGTGCATAAGTAATTATTGACCAGAACCTAGAGTCCAGCTTTGAGCTGGGTATTGAGACTGTGGCTGAAAATACTATCCCTGTAACTATTTCATTGCTTCTCCCTTCAAGTGAGCTGTAGGTTTTAAAGAGTTGTGATCTCAACAAATTTCTTTTTTTAGAAAAAATTGTGGCTATCCTATCAACAACAGCAGTCATAGTGTTAGAGGGTTTTTTTCTCTTGGCTGTAGATATGCTCATTCCTTCCTGTACTCTAATGATGAGAGGGACCAGCCATGCATTGTGTGTCAACTTTGGCTATCTATAATGAGGCTACCCAAATGCCTCCTGCCTCCAGTGATTTTAAATAAATGGCCTCTATATACAATCAACCAAAAGTCTGTGCAGAGCTGATGTTGAGACAACACTGAAGGTTATTAGTTTAAGAGGGCTTAAGAAGAGAGCAGCCAAAAAATTTAGGAAGGGAAAGCCACTAAAGGGTTTTAAGAACAGAGAAAATAAAGTTCGACTTGGAATTCCATCAGCCACAGCAACAGATTTCTCTTTTTTAGCCTTTTAGAGTGTAAAGGGTACAGCATCTGTACAGATGAACTAACATACAGAATAGTAGTTTTGCAAAAAGTTTAAACTAATTTCTTACAGTATTAAAATGTAAATAATTATTCCTTTTTGGTATCACAATTTACTTTCAGTTCACTCCAGTAGAAGAGCTCTAGGAACATTATGGATGTGAACCAAGAGCCACAAATACAGAATATATTATCTTCATTTCATTAATTGCTACAATCCCAATATTTAGTACAACTGAAGAACAGAAAATAGGAATTTGTTCTCAAAGAACTGCAACAGAATCTGACCTCCAATGTCGATTCTGTGCTTTCATCGAAGAAGTCCTCCTTCTAAAACAGCACCAGAGATTATTTATAACTGTATGCTTAAAAAAACTATATTTATTTAAGCTAACACTGATTAAAAACTGTATGAGCCTGACTATGAGGTGTTTCTCTAACAAAGTAACCTCAAGTACTTACTGAAATGATCTGGTGATCCTAGAGTTGAAAACACACATGTCAAGAATTGAAGGCGAACCTGAACTTCTGCACTGTGGCTGTATCTAAGATTGAAATTTGTATAGAAAACAAATTTTATTTCATTGTTCAGTGTCATAGCTTTTTCCCCACTCATACATATACCTCAAAAGCACATATAACTTTTTCTTATAATTCTGTTTCTGATCTTCTAGTTCAGTATATCATCTAGACTTGAGATGTACTCATTATTATGAATACACAAAACATACATGTTACAGAGAAATGGAAGGTAACATACATGTTACCAAAGAAAAGGAAGGACACATTAGACATTACTGATAAGGTAATTTTAAATACCTTTTTAGGGAGGTCCAAGTGGGTTTTTTTGGGGCATACAGTCCAATTCAAGTGCATAATTTTGTTGTTATCACCTTGCAGGACCTGACCTTAATTTTTTTGCTAATTTGGAAAATGTTGATATTTCCACTCTTTCTGATTCCATACATAAAAGTAAAAATATTTTCAAAACTTATATAAAAGTATTAATTGAAGCTTAATGGTCACAGGAGCAGAATAACATGTCATTTTGCCTTAATTTAAATCATTTGATTCCTCTTTCAAACAGTTTTTAAAGTAATTTTACACAACAGCAATGTTCATTATAAAAGCGTACAATGAAGTAAAAATTTGACCCATAAATAGCAACATTTTTCAATTGTGAATGCCCATATTTACATATTGATCTTGAAACCTATCAAAACATGAACAGTCTATCTCTCTGAGATTGGGAAGCTCGGTGCATATATACTTAATTTTAATCATATAGATGTGAAAGTGTAGATGAATGTGTTAAAAAGAAAACAAATAAACAAAAAACTATTGCAAAGGTTAATGATAACAGTATTTAAAACTAAAATACTTGAATAGTTTTATGATATGAAACACTTCAAATTGATTTGAATATACAAAATATTCATCATTTATTTGTAAATGAACATTCATCATAATGTCTAACAAAGATGACATGAGAATTGTATTCAGTTATTTTTGGTTTTTTAAAGGAAAATGAAGCTGAATGTTATTGATTTACAGATCTTTGTGTCCCCAACAATGTAATACTCCTACACAAAGTATATACTTATGAGATGCACCAGAAGCAGAAAAGAAACTTTAAAAATATAAATTAAACACTCAAAGAGAGCTGTGTACTTACAATGCATGTTTATGTCGTCCTTCCCTGACTGCCTGAATGTAGTGTACCAAATTATCAAAGAAAAGTTTCATCATATTAAGTTCCTTTTCTGCCCACCTGTGTCAATTTAAAGGACAGAAAGTATTAACTATTTGCTTAAAAACATCAGAAAAGCTACATAAATTAGACAGCTATTAAAGGAAAATTGTATACACATAAAACCAAAGTTAACACTCAGTTTTCCATCTACCATGAATTCAGGGATGCTTTTCAGTACAGTACTCTCTTCTTCCTTGTCATTCATAGCACTCCACAATGACATTTTCAGGCACAGGACTGAAAAGAACACTCCCTTTTCAGGCCATAAAAACTGCTCCTAAAGGCCCTAATTCAGAAAAAGTCTAAGCCAAAACTCAGAACTGGGTATATATTTAAATGCCACGGCAAAAAGGCCAAGAAAAATTGCTGATAATCACTATAATCTGTCATAAAAGTTCCAGTACTTTGTTCTCTATAGTTAGACCAGCTAGTTATACAGATTGTTCTAGTAAGAATTGCTACACTATAAATCCTCACATTTCAAAGGTTTAGAAACTAATTTTTGAAAAGCATTTGATATACAATCATAACAGAATGACATGAATATCAAGTTAATATAACCTTTTACAATATACTATTAATGGATGTCTAGTGCTGTCTGCAAGTCCTTCAGGATTTAATAGGTAAGAATGATAAAAAGAAACCAAACATTAGTTTTCACCTCAGTTCTGACAGAAGTATATATTATAAAGAAATCTAAGCCTGAGTGATTAAACATCTGAACCAGAAAGCAGAGAGATGATAACCTTAGGTCATGATTAATTCGAAGCACATTAGAGAACCAAGCCTTGCAGCACTACCCTAAGTTGTGGACAAGGGACTACTTACATTGTTATCCAATGTGTATCATAACTGCTCCCAAATTGTTGAAATGTACCAAACAGCTTTGGAAGAAGTCGAAGGGAAACTACTACTGATCTAAAGGAGAAAGAGAGAAATTATGACAATAAGTGTTTTGTTACAAAATTAAAATAGCCAATTTTAAAATTCCTTTGAGAAGCTCATATTCAGTGAGCAAAGAGGTTAACTGAAAGCACTGGAAATATCCCTGTGGAGTACACCATCATGTCAATTAGTTTTCTGAACCTGAACTACACATACTTCAGATTCTTTACATGTAGTAGCTTGGACACACAGCTGATGGAAAAGTATAAAAATAAAATGTCTATATTTTTCTTACTAAAACATATTAAAAGAAGAATTCTTATTTTTGAGCTTTATAACACATCATCTGAAATTTCAACAACATGTGTGTTTTTTCTACAAACAGATGACAGACATAAATCTGCCTCAGACTCACTCAGACACAAAGGTGTGTATTGTAAGGCACCTTCTGTGACAACTCAAATGTATAAACTTCATGTAACAATGTTTATATGAGTAAGTATCATCACATTTCTTTTACTAATTAATATCGGAGTATAATTGTGACTAATCTCACAAATACAGTTCTTGGCAAAAAGGTAACAACATAACACTGCAGCTGATGTCCATCAGTTGATAGGTTGTATCACCAAAATAAACTCCATTTTTGCAAATCTTAAACCAGTACAATCTCAGCCTTGGCTGGTGTTAAAACAAGTTAACTGAGGGCAAGGTACTGGTTGAATTTTTAGCTGATTCTTCACAGAACGTATACTCCACAATAGACCTGGTGGAGGAGAATGTGTCAGTCCTTCAGCCATCTGCACGTGAAATCTAAATCTTCAGTTCAAAATGCTTACACTAAGGCACCCACTCAGCTGGCTAAGATGTGGACTCTTTTACCAACTGGCAGGAAGGCAGTAACCTCTGGCAGAATGGAGAACAGACAAATGCAACAAGATGAGAAATTCAGGATGCTGACAGAATAGAAAAATGGAACATTAGACACATCCGTAACACCTTGAAAATTTTTTTTATACTTTTGCTTTTGTCTTCCTGTAAAGTTAAATACCTTTATAGTCAACACATATACATAATAATATATATATAATAAATAACTATATGGTCAACTTGGATTTCTTGTATGTTGCAAAAATAGAAAAATGTAAAAAGAGATAATTTAAGTTACCTGTTGTTTGCTAAATTTTCTAAGCAGCCTTCAATAAATCTCATTCGAATCTGTCTGTCAGTGAACCAGCATACTAAAGAACAGAGCAGCTTCTCTGCTTCATTTATTAACCCTTCAGAGAGATGAATCTACAGCAAGTAGAAAGAAAGGTCATTGAATAGTATATATTTATTTTCTTTTAAAAAATACTATTTTCAGGTATTCAACTTACTGCATCTTCATCCTGGACCAGATCCCACAAAAGGGTATTTCCTTTCTTACAGACATTATCCAAATTAATGTCCGTCACCGCATTGCTATTATATTGATGTTTATGAACTGCTGGTCCTGAACAAAATATAAAGACCATTATTGAATACATACAAGGAACTGTCTAATCTGAACACAAATTCCCTAAGTGCATGAACATCACCATGCTCTATTTGTAAAGTTGGCTATTTTAAAGTGCATGAAACAACATTGTAATTGAAGCCTTCTTCCGCACACGGGCTCTTAAAAGAAGACAAAACATTATGACTATGCAAGAATTTAACAGGACAGTTAAGCCAGTATTTACACTAGTTTTGGCTAATGGCAAGGGGCAATAAAAACACTGCTTAGGAATTGCAGATGGAAATGCAATTGCTTTTTAATTTAACTAGATCTAACTCATAGCATAATTAAGAGTATTTCTCAAGTATTTCTGTAGTGCTGCAGACCGAGGAGAGGTAACCGTACCATGGCTGGAAAGCAAGAAGGAAGCACATTTCTATAAATCCCCCTCATACTGAATAATATCCTGCATCTAACTAAAACACAAGAAAAACAAGCACCATTTTTTATATGTGACGATGTATCAACGTGCATAATTCTAGAAACTCATGTTTTCCTAAACACTGGTGAACATTTCTCTCCTTCCAAGTAGCCACAGCTAGCACCATTAATTTATCTACTATTTAATACTACATTCACATAACAGCAAAGTAAAGTAGGAAATTCAGATTGTGTGCAGAATACACTGCGATTATTTGCACATGCAAAAACTAGTTGTAAAGAATAATCTGCACTGAACGACTCATGCTCAAACAATAATTCCAATCTTCAGTAAGATGTGCAATATCTATGGAAAATATTGAAAAAAATACACTGATTTACAGCATGTTTTACTCAACTCTGTAATGTAGAAGAAAAAACCTTTCCAAATTTTCAACGTCAGTCTGAAATTTTAATTCCGTTCCACATAAAAAGAAATGTTAAACCTAAAGAAAAAAGAGCCTTCTCCAACTTTATTTCAGGAAAAGACATAGCTAGTACCAGGTTTATGGTCTGTTGGTATATAGTAAACTTGTTCTGCCAGACCAGTGAAGAAAAATATCAAACTCTTACTAAACATACACTTTCATTCTATTTAGAATGAGGATAAAACAGAAAATAAAGTTACCATAAAAGCATATGGAAATATGACAAAATTCTTAAGAACTGTTTTAGTAGCATCTTAACTTGCACCCTGAAGTAAATTAGAACTATCCTCTGTCCAGCTCATTATGGTTAATACAGAATCACAGTAAGACCCACCCACCAGAAGAAAAATCACATAAGGTTTCAGAGAGAAAGAAAATTTCACATTTCATACCACCTTTATTTTTACTTTTACAACTGATTAGAGAAAACATTTGTTACACTCTTTAATGTCTTTATTAGTTTTAACCTGCATTAAAAGCTCCAATAGAAATGGGAGAAAAAAGGTAAAACCAACTACATCTCAAGTACAAAAATTCAGCTCTTGGAGCAACAGTAAAACCCAGGAGTCACCATGGTTTCTTTGGGCCAATACACATGTATGGTTAAAATAATTTTATTTTTTTAATTTTTAGGACTAATTCAAAATAATATAAAACCAATTGCCAATGGTTTTCCATTTTCCTTTTACCACTCTTACCTTGAGTAAGATGTTCATGATAAATAGAGGCAAGGTTAGGAAGGTGCTGCTGGAGATGAGACGTTAGCTCAGCATGTGAATTAATCTGTACAAGCTCTTCTTCACAGCCAGACTCTTCCCCATCAAAATCAGCCATGTTTTTCTCTGATTTTGCACTGACTTGGGAACTGCTGCAACTGACATCATCTGCACTTAGCATATCATCAACCATATGCCTGCAAAAGATCAGTATTACAATGGACAACATTAAGAGAAAGTTGTTTACAGCAAAATACAACTGAGTAGACATCTCCCTGAAGCTAGTCAGGATGAATCATCTTTCTGAGTAACAGACCTTCATATGAAAAACAATTACAGATAAAATGGATCACGATGAGTTGACTTCTTTAGTGCTATGCAAATACAGTGTTTCCCAGAACAATCTCAACATTTTCTTAAATGTTGTCTTATTAATTCAATACCAAAAATTTACAAAAAATTTCAGTAAGATGTTAAACCAGACTACTGTGTAACTATCTGCAACAACCATCATTTCTTTTAGACAAAATTATCCTGAATTATAGCAAAATGTTCATACAAATTTCTGCCCAAACACAGTATTTTGCTACCACTTTTTTTCAGTTATGGAAGGAATCAGGAAAAATATCAAGCTACCTACCCATCATGGTGATGGTGGTGGTGGTGGTGATGGTGGTGATGCTGTGGCCCAATGAATTGCCGACAGTTAAATAATTCATTTCCAATAGTTTCTCCAAGGAAGTCCCCTGTATGAGTTATACAAGAATCTTGAGAACCTTGCGAAATGTGAGCAGTACTCATCTCCCCTGTTATATCATGCTCTGCATCTTCAGCATGAGAACAAGCACCCAGCATTCTAATTCGATTATCCACTGGTGTCACAGAGTCAGCATTAAAAACATGGTCCTTTCCTGCCCCATTATTTGCACCACTCCTCTCCGATGCCCCTTGTGAATCTCCCAGACAAATGCCTGTTTGTGATTCCAGTTTCCTGCTTCGTAGATCTGTGCTCCTGCTGCTTTTCTGAGGATTATGACTCCTATCCTCTTCCTCCTCATCCTCCTCTTCTTTGAGAGCTTCAATATCTGCAATGTCTTCAGACTGCACCTCACTACCAGGGCTTCCAGCAGACTGGCTTGCGTGGCTGGAGTTGGCCTCATTACTGGATCCATCACTGTGGCCACTGCTGCTACCAGGACCACTACTGCCATCCTCACCACTGTTGGCTGTCTCATCAGAGCTTCCTTGCATGGATTCCTGAAATTAAATATTATAATCAACATAAGCAAACACCATTCTTCATTTATGAGGGCGCGTGTAAAATCATCATTCTTCATTTATGAGGGCACGTGTAAAAAAAAAGCGTGTTTTCACCCACTCTTTCTCAATTGGTTGCTGACAACAAAATGTCCTGAGCAAGATTTAGATGTAATGTTGTAATTTTTGTATTATCTTACTTGTAACAAGGTGCATGTGCAGGCTTCGCACATACACAGAGTAACAGTGTCATACAAACAATATGTCATGTATTCCCTTACTTAGAGAGTAACCTTACTGAAATGCAATTTATATGCAGGAATCAGTTTGTTTGAGGTGTTTCTTGTAGGGCACTTGTTCATAGCAAGTTATCATATATTCTTTATAAACTGCACAAAATGTAAGAAAACACTCTGGTTATCCACTTTCCCTCTGCAGCCAGGCATGTATGCTATGTACTGTTCAGGTTTTCAAAGGAATACAGAGAAAAATTATTCCCATAACTAATGACAGAGAACTCAGTAACAAAATTTACAGGCTAAGATATACACTCTTACCTCTGTATCTGAAAGTCGTTGTTGTACATGTTTTGTCCTGTTAATAAGCTGTTCCTCCATTTCAATATCACTGCCTCCACTCTGATGCGTGTCACTGTTGTCACTGCTTTGAGGGCTTGCTGCTGGTGACCCTAGTTTAAAACCACATTTCCCAGTTACTTTGTGATGTATATGAATGGAAATAAACAGCTTTACATAAAATTGCCTTAAATGTTGAACTCACCAGCATTCCCCTCTGCAAATAGCTGAATAAGAGACATAACTCAAACAATTGAGTTATCTACTGAAAATTCTTTCTGGAACACTGAGCATTTTACTACAAAATTGTATTCTGATGTCTTGTCTTCTTGGTATATATCAAAGCTATATGAATTTCCTAGAATCTACACTAAATACAATTTCATTTTACCTCTCATAAAAACAATTTCAAACTTGTACTAGTTTTTCCTCTATTCAAATCTGATAGCTGTAGAAAAAAACTGTAGCATCAAATGTATGACATTGTGGTGTACTTCTAAAACTATACTTACAAGGTGAAGGGGCTGCTCTTCTGAGCTCCTCTTCTTCTGAAAGAAAAAAGCAGGATGGAAAAATAAGTGACTATAAATCTTTTTGTCAGCATATAGGCATCCATGATTCATAAAAATCAGCAGTGAGAGAAGAAAGGGAAACTATAATAAAATGGCTTGGCAGCATCTTTAGTAACGACTGCAGGGAAACCGTCAAACAAAAAAAAAAAAACAAACCCAAAACAGAAATATATCATGTAACATCAAAAAACTAGGTAAAAATTATATAGAGTGTTATTTAGTTATTTATGTTACAGATGTTCAGCAAACAAGAAGAGTTAACTGATGAGATACAGGCAATCCTCTGGGTTAAAAAAACAAAAACAAACAAACAAAAACATTACATACTACTATAGATGTACAAACAGAATTATTCTGAAATTGAAAGTTTTCCAAATGCACTCACTAAGTTTTCTTCCACAACTTCTACTTGAAAAATAAGGCAGTGTAACACTAAAAAATTCTTCAAGGAAAAAGTTCTACACATCCTTTTCGTCCGAAGTCAACAACAAGCAAATTATGAAAATGTAAGACTTATCAAGTCTATTAGAAAACCATATACCTTTTTTGTTTCCCATGGGCAAATTGGTACTCAGTAAAGAAGCAAAAGAGCTTTGTTTTGATAGCTGAGCCTTAGCTGCTAGTGCATTATTCCACAGAGCTTTTATAAGCATCGATGCCAAATATAAGGTCTGTAAAGAAAAGGAGGTAACAAAGCCATTAAGAAGCAGTTGGTTTGGAACACAACGAACTACGGTTAATCTGTCTATACACCAATATTACAATTCACCAAAATAAACTCATCAGAAGAACAGGCAAAATGTTGCATCCACACTTTTCAACTTCAGACACGAAATAAAAATCTATCTGTGGTTATGCTGTCTTCAAAAATCTCTGAAAAAAGATTATAATTCAAAAGCCAGAAAAGGCCTGGTTGAACACTAACTTTACTCATGTAATTTTCACTCTTACACATTATTGAATATTACTTTTACATGCAGTCCTTTAGAATAACAAGGACAAATCCTTAATGCTTGTTTAATACACTAACAATTCTTTTGCACTGCAGTGCATGTGTTCATCTTGTCTTTACCTGTTCAGTGTGGGCGCTTGGATGAAGAGTTGAGACTAGGTTAAGAAGATGTCTAAGTGGAACAGGGTCCAAGTTTTTGATCAAAGAGGGAAACAAGTCATGTATGTAACGACTGCAATGCTTTAGCTACAAAGTACAAATAGAGAAGATAACAGGAACAACAGAATAAACTTTTTAAAAATATTCAAATATAGATAGCAACATCTTTGCTGATATTCTCAAGAAGCACTTGTTCCAACAATTCCAAGCTATGCCAGAATTGATATTTTTACTAAATTTCATCTTTATATTGTTAAGCATGTAAAGTTTAAGTATATATACTTATACTTTATATAATTTATATATACTTATATATAAAATATACCTTTACCTTCCTTAATTCCAATTCTAAGAGATTGTGTTGTAAAGAAGACCTGGAAGCTTATTTTGTATTTTAACTTAACTATAACTTCTAAAATATTAGCGTATATGCTAAATCCTGAGAGAAAGAATATTTGCAATGATTATCCCACTAGCAATAGTACATATAAATAGAGAGAGCAAATATGCTTATATGAGACTGAGAGAACAGACAGTGTGGACTGTGGGAAGATTATTTAGTTTTCTTTCCAGTAATGGATATCAAAAAATATGAAAATGTACACATTAAATTGACAGTGTTCCTAGATGTCTCCTCTTAGGTTAAATGCTGCTTTTCATTGTCACTCAAAGGGTTTTCACTATGTTTGTAAGGATGTTGATAGTAAAAAAACAACAGTAACAGGAAGCTTCTAGAAAAAGCATTCTTACTTTTGTTGACTACGTATCAACCTCAAAATGTTTTTTTTAATTCTTTCTTTATTTTATTTTGTCTTGCTGGCATATAAAATATCCTTGTCAGCAATTTATATGGTACAGGCCATCTTCCACAGGAATAAATTCCATTCAAACTGTAATGAAATTACGTGGGTTCCACACAAGGATGCATTTAAACATCCTGAGATACCTCCCTTCAAATCAGGGAGATAACTTTTTGTCAGAATGTTAGTTTAAAAAGTGGAAAATATATTCATTAAGGCCTGTTCTTCTAGTCTAAAGGTGTCAGCCTTTTAAACATTAAAGGTTTAAACCTCTTACATAATGAAAACTTTTTAAAGGATCATTATGTCAAAATGAAAATGTGAACTGTAAAATAATTATTGCATTGATAAAATAGCATAAAAGAAAAACCCCAGAGGTCTAACAATAGTGTGAGTTATTGTATGTGTGAAAATATCTAGGAAGATGAAACATCTCTTTAAAAGTGTGAGATAAATCATTATTAATAACTATGACACAGCAAATATTGGGAGTCCAATTAAAGTGAGAGCTGCTGTAACGAGCATTTATTTGCATAGCAGCTGCATATTATGAAGACAATGGACTATACTTTCTGGAGGAAAAAAGCCTATCAGAGTTCCTAGGTTTACCAAATAAAAAAAAAATGCCATTGCCTTCCACAGATTTTAACAGCAGCACTGTAGCATAGCTGTAAAATCCACCACCACAATTTTCACCTGACTGTTCCCATCACAAGTAACAGAAATGGAAGCTACAATACATTGAAGACAAGATAATTAAGCAGAATAATAAAACTATTACATCTACCTTACAAACCTAAGCCCCATTCTTAGTGAAAACACTATGTCTTTGCTTTACAAGTTCTTTTTTTTTCTTGTATTGAAGTAGCCTAGGTGAATTCTTGCATGTAATGAAAAACGTTTTTGTGGCAGGAACCTAACTTAAAATTTTGGTCAGCAAAACAGACAGAAAACAAAAAGTAAAAAATCGAGATTTAGAAATATAAACCAAAATCAATGTGCAATTTTCTATTTTGTTTTTTTTTAAAATTACTCCTGCAATTTTAAAAAAAGTTATATACCTGTGCTGCAGCCCAAATACAGTCTATATGTTGAGTACTAAGTCTCCCTTCAGCTGCAAGAAAATTCAGAATCACTTGGCACTGTTTGATGATCTGCAAAGTGAGAACATATTGAGGAGTTTTACTAGCACAGTAAGTTACTCTTCATTGTTTATACTAATGATAATTTTATACAAACCTCAATGTGCAAATTTGGTCCAAAAATGTGCTCAACTACATTGTTGCTGATAAGCCAGTCTGCAAGCTCTTTTGCAATTGACCTAGGGATGGATAAATGAGTGGAAACGCATGTAAAATTATCTGACAGTAGTATATACACAGCATGTCTTTCAGTTTTCAGTCTGTAATTGTAACTAAGCATAAAAAAACTTTTTTCAACACAAAACATACTCAACATTCATTCAGGTAGGAAAGAAATTACTTCTGTATTTTTATATTTAGCTGGACAACTAATGCCAAATACCAACATTTCCCTCTTGCCCTTCTCAATCACTAGCAAACGCAGAATCAACAACTACCAATTTCACTAGTTAACAGAACTCATCAGACCACCTGCAAACCACTTTCAAAGACCTCATGAGTAAGATTTTGAGAAACACTGATATTACCCCAAGCTTATAAGAAAACTCCAGAACTACTAAATTCTTAAGTGTAGCTTAAAGCGGGGAAAACCGCTTAAATATTTTTAGATTCTCTTTCATAAATAGAAACTCAGCCTATGTTTTACATTGTGATACTTATGCACATGTACCATACAAATACTTCAAAAATTCTAATTTTGTTTCACTCATAACAATAGGGAACTTTGCCTACTGCCAATCCTTAAGCAAATATTCAAACTGAACAGGACAAGGAAACTGCTTTTCCAAAATAAAAGCTGAACTTCCAGAAAGGACTGCCCTGTTTGGAAACTAGTACATAAGCTCCTTTTTATTCCTTCCTTTCAAGCAAATGTTTGTTTACCCAGATTTTGGCACTAGGACCAATTAAAAAACATCACAGTATCTAAAGAATAGCCTGTAGTTTAAATGGCCCTGGAATAAAAGCGCTCTGTTTCACAAGAAGGAGAGGATGAGAAGAAGGGGGTGCTTTGGAGTATTATTTTTTTAGAATTATTTTTACCACCGATATCTATGTCACATTTATACTTACTATTAAAATTCCAGGATTGGCAATCTTTATCATCCAGAATAAGAAAACAAGATTCTTTATGTAAGGAAATGTTGCCTTTGTGGGTTTCCCAAACAAGATTCACTTTATCAGGACAGGCTGTCAGTTCTTCAACTATTTTGAGTTGCCTGACCTCTACGGATGAACTCTGCATAATTCCTACTACTGGACACACAGCATTTCTACACTGTGCTATTCTAATTCCAAGATGCGGGAAAGCAAATATTCTTATATTTTTCAAAAAACATTCCCCTAACATTTAAAGAATAACTGTGTTGCAAAGTACAACAATTTACAAGCAGTATCATTTGTGGCTTACTGCAGAATTAGTTCTCATATTGCAGTCAGCTTGACAGGCTATCTGCTCAAACAGGGACAGAAAAGATAAGCCAGATCTGTTCTACAAAATCAAGAGCTACTTAACTTCCTACAGCCTTATTTCAAACAGAAACAAAAATCCAATGCCTGCTCCAAACACCCTTGTCCCAAATCACACTTCAGAGCACGCACATTACAGATTGACTCAAGGCTTGGATTTCTGTTGAACAAAATTTGAATTAAGACCTTTTCACATGCAAGTTACAATCTTGCAGATTTTACAACTAAAGGAACTTACTATTCATTTGAGGATATGCTACCAGTCTCCTTTAGTAACAAACACAGCTCTAAAAATGCTCTCATCCATCTGCCTCCATGCTGCCAAGCACAAGTGACCACAGCAGCACAACCTATAAAGCTCAAGAGACTATAGCTCTGTTAATTGTAAATGAGAGAGATCTAGTAGACTTGATATTTCAGATTCATCTTCAATCACAAGTGTCCAAACCACAATCTGAAAACTGAATGAAGCCTCCAAAACCATTCCTTGGGTCTACTTATCCCCACCTCCTCCGGGTTTTACATTGCTTCCCCTTGCTAGTGTTCCTGATACCAACCAAAACACAAGGAGAAAGCCTCATCATTTGCATTTTGCATGTACAAAAGGTAGATAGATTTACTAGTTAATACACACCCACTGGATGCAGGGGACATGAACGGATGCACTTCCAGTTATAAAATATTAAAAAAAAAAAAAAAAAAAATTGCATATGGTACATCATAAAAGACAAAAATTTTAACACCTGAGTAGTACGTAAGTGGTGGTAATTTTGTTCCAATACCACTTCTTGCATCTGAATTTTTAGACCTGTAACTTTCAGAATGAATCTCAGATAAGACAGGGCTAGACTCACTGGGCAATATTAATACAAAAGAATATAAATAACAGTATGCTCTCTACACCAAATACTTCTGCTAGTGGCACAACATCCATTAGACATTGTATCCAGTCATAGGTTGCATTTTAGCTACTCCAAAGAACAAAAACTCTTTATAGAGATTCCTTCACATTTCATTCACTGAGTATGGCAGTTCTCTATCTTTAGTCTGCAACATTTTTCTTCTGAGAAATAAGGGATTATTCTTTTGAAGGAATGTCGTTTTTTAATACATGTATTCTCAGCAGCAAAAAACCTCTTAATCCTACTGATGAATTCAACTGTAATAAAATGACATCTCAGATTTCTGAAGGTAAACATTCATTTGATATGGATTTGTTGAGGATGACCTAGAACAAGAGGATCCTTGTGAAAGACAGAATGCAGCCTTTGTGTTTCCCTCAGAGAACTCTTTTCCCAGAAAGTTCTGCTGAGGGCACACCAACCACTAAACAGACTGCCTTCTAAAATGACAAAGTTGCTACCAGGACAAAGTATTTTGTTCTTTGATATACTAATAATTTTTTGATAGCAGATTCAAGGCTTCACCAAAGAAAGCTAATTTCAGAGTAAATGAAAATGAACTTATTTTTTGAACATTTCCATTTCAGGAAGGTTTTTTTCATCTGGTGGTTTTCCAGCTCCTTGATAAGTTTCCTCATTTTCAAACAGAGTGAATGCCTTGCCTCACAGCCTGTGAATAAATTAACCTATGATTTAAGTTCACATATTGTAATTTATCCCATTTCTGCCTTGATTATCAAAAGCCCTACAGTCTTCATCATAATTCACTGAGTTATGAGTTGCCCTACTAAGCAGGTCAACCTAGAATAACTTTTAATAAAAACATTTAAAGTGTAATTTTCAGTATTTAAAAATACAGTTTAGTTTTTCTTTCTAGCTAAAATTTCTTTTACATAGCTTGTATTTTTTGTAATTCAAAAGTATTTTTTCATAGAGCAATATACAAATTATATAACTTACTACACAATATCACTATGATTCAGGCAACTTAATAAGAACCCCATTTTCAGAAAAATATGCTCGAATTTTCTTTTAAAGAAGTTTTTCAAAAGGTTATAGAAAATGTTTCCTCCTTCACTCTAAAGGAGACAATGACAGCGAAAAACAAGGATTATGCTTTTTCCTGTAGTACAAAAGTAACAGTACAAAAAAATAGTTTTACAAATTAGATATCTAAGTCATAAAGACCTTAGTAGCGAGAATATTCACCTTGGCAACAACATGTATTACCTATTTTTCATGGATTTAGTAATTGGGATAGCAAGAAGAAGAGTCATGTAAAAAATACAATAGTCTCTATTAGTCTGTGTTGTGGGTGAGGGAGGAGGAAAAGAGAATGAAAAAGCAAAGGTAGCAGCTACTCTAGTTTGTCTCTAAATCTTTCTCACACTGGAAATCTACACAACACATTGGGCTACATGATTTCTAGACTTAATCAATTTCATCCTATACTTAAAATTTAATTTCCCTGACAATTCATCTCTGTCAAAAACAACTTCTACTTCCAAAAATTGAAATTCAAGTGCTTTTGACATTGGTTTCCCCGGATATTCCATGAGACTGCTGGGAAGAGTGGAAGCTATGCAGTGATGTTTGTGAACTGCAGTTACAAGAGGAGAGTACTTCAATTTTGTTCATTATTATAAATTAAGCTATCTGGAAGAAAACCACAGTTTATGCATTTTCCGGGTAGGTCAAAGAATGCCTCCATAGAAGCAGACTGGGTTAAAGTCCTAGAAACATTTTAATCTAAGGCTGTGGTGCAATACATGGTAGCAACATGATGACCCAGATCCGGGAGCAAATCCCACAGCAAAATATGGCTCCCTCCCCCCGGAAGAAAACATTCATCCAACTAGGCAATTCCCAACACAATTCACCACACATCTACAAAAACATACCAGCTCAATGTGGATGAACTACAACAGTGATTCAGTAACACCACTGAAAAATAAAATGTAAAAACTTAAAGAGAAAATGTAGAAATGTAACTATCAGCTTGCAAAGGATGAAGTCTAACATTTCTTAACAAAATCATTAAAATAGTCTCTACAACATAACAATGGATGTGAAACACTGATTACAACTGTTTACAGTCAAAAGTGGAAAAAGGACAGAGTAGGTGGCTTCCCAACACACACGCAACCACACACTGTTTATGAGCACCTGTTTTCCTATTTGATATTCCGAAAACATCACTCAGACAATCTCAAATATTTCTTAGAATGGTTTATGCCACAAGAAAGAAACACCAGAAAAGATCTAAAATTATCTCAGGAATATGGAATAGAGAGGGGAAGTGGCATTTAAATGATGCTGCCACAAATGCAGTAGGTGAGCTCAGATGAAAATTGAAAAAGCAAGAGTTAATATGAGCTAAGAGAACAGTGGTGAAGAGAAAAAGCAACACAAAACTTCAGTTTAATATCTCAACAGAAAAAGAGAAGGAGAAGAAAGGAGAGGAAATAACCCAGATCTTTCTGTTCACATGTGAAAAAAATATTGGACACCTGAAATTACTCTGTAGGAAGCTTTTTAAATGAGGCAGGAGGGAGTTTCAGCATCAACCCGAATCCTGAAACTCAAATTCTTGGCTGCCTGCCAAGTGAAGAGCAAAACAAATTCTCACATTACACATGCTATTTTCACAAGCTGACAGTTCAGTCATTAATGAAAAAACATTTTTTTCCTCTTGTGGCCCTAATAGCACAAAAAGTCTTCCCTCCCTGAAACGCATGATCACTAAGCAACACCACCAAAGTAGTTTTAGGAATCACTGTTCGAAGACTTGAAGACTCTTCTGTTTAAGTCTCATTATTTTAAGCTTCAGTAGGTTTCATACTCTTTAGTACCCCAGATTGCAAAGAATTTGATTCTTAAGAGCCAGGAATAGATAAATTAAAACTACAAACTACATCTCTGAGGGATATTATGAAGTTGAGTCACTAAGACATTGCACATATCTGAACAAAACACATACTGTCACCACAAACCCTCGGCCCTAGAGAACACAGCCTAGTAAACTGAATCTAAAAAGACATACAAATATCTACAGCTAGAGAACAGATAGATTTCTATGTCTCAACTTTCTGCTGCTTTCAAGCACAAGCTGTGAAAACCAACTTTTTCCTGGACAGAAGATGCTTTATCTTGACTCATTACCAAAAAATTTGCAACCATGCAGATAAAGGTGGGAAGCTGTTGTTTTAAAATACTTGCTCAGAAATCCTGATGATGATTCCAAACAAAAGGAAAGAGCTGGGACTAAGTGATAGCTTTTTGGTTTTTTTTTGTTTGTGTTTTGTTTGTTTTTTTTTTTAAATAACTCCTGCAAACCCACCTTATCAAGACACAGAAGGAGAAATCCCAAAGATTGACAGTTCCAAAAGCATCTGGAAAAGTCAAAGCACATAATGGGGATGACCAGACATAATGAAAAACATCCTCCTTTGACAAATCCGCAGAGGGCAGGAAGGTACAAAATAAATCTTAAACTTCCTTTCTCCACTATGGAAAGAAAACAGGAAGCTTTCCTTTTGGTACTCATTTGATCACTGCCAACTCTATTAAGTGCCTTCTCTTCCAAAAATTCCTCTTGAACAGAGTTTGTAATGAGAGGGAAGCTTTATACTGAGCAAGCTGTAGAAGTGAGACATTTTCCCCATCCTTCTGCACTTGACTTTTGTGTCTATTTGGCTGAAAAAAATCTGTGATTTCAAAAGATATCTGAAGATGAGCAGCAATACTTGATACTTGATTTGTACTCAACTTTTTCAGGTAAAACACCAGAATGACTGACACTCAGATTAGAAAAAAACCAAACCAAACCAAACCAAAATGAACACATATTAAAAAAATGGGAAAGAAGGTCTTCTGTTCAGGCTGCATTCCTTTCAAATGACAGGCTGTTTACAGATGCCCTTGCCAAGAAAGCAATATCCTAAATGAGAATTTGACAGTTTCCTTCAGCTTTAAATAACTCTGATGTTCTTGCATAGTACATCTGCTCTTCTGCAGGGAAATGAAACATGCTTCTATATCTCCTGTCGGTAACTTTCCTTTTTCACATCTGACACAGAAAATCAAACATCTTTAATTTTGTTTAACTGGTGGAATAACTATTGGTAATGTTCCTTAATTGATTGGTTACCACTAGTTAAAACCTATTTAATTCACAGTATTCTTCAGAATATAAAACTAACCAAGAAACACCTCAGTTTCAGATTTTCAAGGTGAAGGAGGAAGGAGGTGAAGAAATACATAAAACAGAGGTTTAGCAGCCCCGATATAACAACACACCATAACCTGGCAGTACAACATTGAAAATACCCCAGCCAATCAAGTCACCTCATGTTCTCAATGTGTTGTACTCCAGCAGTATTTACTTCTACTGTGACAGAACTAGAGGCTTTGGAAAAAAAAGCCAACACCTCACTGACAACACAAAATAGATAACAAAATTATATCTATATATATATATTAATATTCCACTATTTTTATTTAATACATTTATCACTGAATTTATTACAGTAATGCAAATTTTTGAAACTTCCATGAGATAACAACGCTACATTCAGGTTTCATCTGATCATTGTAAAATATTTGTGTCGTACTTGACAAGAATTGTTTCATTTTTTTTTCTGACACTATGTATGACCATTTACTTTGAAATAAACAGATATTCATGTGCACCTATTCATTTATTGACCAAGGGGAGAAAAAGTTGATCACAGCTGGTTATTTATTCTGTAGTCTCAAAATATTTTCACATCCTTATGGAAGCAAAGAACACAATCCTAGAGTCTGTATTTTTAAAATATCAGTCTATTAGCATAAATTTAACTTCAAATAGTCAAGTTGTTATTTACATGAAATCTACAGTATTTTGGTCTTGACTGCTGCCAGTTTTCAATAAGAAGTGCTAAAATAAAACCATCTTTAATAAAACTACCCAGATAAATAAACAAGCCAAATACTGCTGCAACAGACTTCTCATTAATGAGCAAAAGATAGAAGAGTTGTGTCTGTAGTGAGACAGATAACACATATGGATGCAACCCCTGCGACAAATAGAGAGTGTTTCATGCTCCAAGATGAGTTTAAAAGCGTATCAAGTAAAACCCTAGATTACACCCAGTTTGCCTATTATTTCAAAAGAACAGTTATTTCAACTACCTAAAGACATACTTCTGTCTAAATTCTAGATAGTTCCAACATTAAGTTTAGAAAAAAATTATACATTTCCCCACTGAATCCCACACCTGAACCTTTGCAAAGACTTATGAGAGTTTCCTTTAGAACTACTAAACACATCCAAATTACACAAAGATTTTGAATAAAAACAATAACTAGTGCAAAAAGCATAGCCTCACAGACTCAGTGATAAACTACTAACAAGGCTGGGTGATGGTAAAGTGATGGTAAAGAAAGTGATGGTAAAACAAGTCCTAGTTAATTGAATAGTCAGAAGAATTTAAGAGATGGCAAAAATCTACTTGGATATGAATTAGCTGGTTCTTATTTACACATCACAGTGGAAATACTGACCCATTTCAGGTATTTATTATTTCACTATCTACATTCTTCTATTTTTCCATCCTTCCAAGACAGCAAAAAACCCCCGAAACATTTAGAAATATATTTAAATGCATAATTTAAAGCCATTTATTAAACCCTTGATTAGAATATTTCTAATAAACACCTCAGATTTTCACTACCCCCCACTGTGAATAATCCATAATAACCACATAGCAGAACTGCAATCATATAGTGCACTTAAAGTATTTATAATAATGTTCCTACTTACGTTTCTGTGTCTGAAACTAATGACTCATTATTACACACATCATTGAAGGTATGAAGTTGGTTCTACAGTTAGAAAAAGGAAGAAAAAAATTAAAATATAATCTAAACTTTTAGGTAGTTTTCTTATTTTTAAAAACACTATTAGTGACTGTTAACAGTTTTTTCTAGTACTTTCTATGTTTTTAAGTAAATCGCTTTGACAAAAATTTGAACAACAGATTCAAGAGTAGGAAAGAGAAATCAATTTTCTTTTTTAATCAACCTTTTTTATCACTAAAGCAATTCAATGATGTTACAAAACTCCAGCTACTCCAGGACTCAAACCAAGTTTTGTAGGATTCACTTTGCACAAAGGTTGTCATGGGAATTAGACACATACTATGGAAACTTTTGTTTTAGGATGAGCTTCCCCATTGTTGTAACACTTACTACAACAGCAAAGATTTATTTTCTCACATTATCACTGTTGAAAGCCTAAAAAACTGGAGAGTTAAAATTACATATTTTTATATGAAACAAAGCTTTCAAGGGTATCTGAACTGACAAATTCAAGACATCCCAAAGCAAATAATAGAAGTCTGGTAAAGTTGTGCATCTCTTTTCCAGCCTTTCAATCAGCATCAAATATCCAGACACAAAGATGGCTCTGCATCCAACTCTTCACATGTATGTAACCCTTGTAAAAATATATAAAATTATATCCTAAAGCTTATTTATCTTGTTTACAAAAAATTAAAGCCACAGTATTGTGAATTTTTGAAATTCAAATCAAACTTGTTGCATAACTTCATCAACATATTTACATTTCTCTATTTTAAAACCAGCCTGGTATATGCCCTCTGTAATTCAGGTGACAGCCACAATCCTGTAGTCTTTACACTAAGATTTGTGTCTAATCTATTCAATTTTATTGGGAAAAAAATGTTTTTTAAGAAACAAAATTGAATATATGCATTAAAATTAAGGAGACATGAGAGGCCGATTACCAGATTATTAAGAACTAAGTTATTTATAGATATTTCCAAATGAAACAAATTCAGGAGTGGATAAACATGTGACCAGATCTTCATGAAGAAATTGTTATGATCAATTAGAATTGGGCCAAATAAAAAAGTAAAATTTCACTAGCTTTTCTGAAGACTTGCTGCCCAGCTCAAAATGTTTTTAAAGGGATCAATAACTGAACAAGTATTGAACTGTATTAAATCCATGGTCACTTTGATCCAAAGTTCTCACACAAAATCTTTATCTGAAGGAATTCTGACAAAAGGTGTTCTCTATCATAGTGCAAAAATTATTTTGAAAAGTCCAATTATTTCAACTGAAGCCTTAAAAGTATCACACAACAAGTGCAATTTGAATTACACATGCGATAGTGTGGCACCACCTTATTCTCACTCACCACCTTTTTCTATTTCATGTTTCATTACTATATAATGCCAGAGAGAGCAAAATACTTATATAATTTTTCAGCAACTTGAGAACAATAAGGGCATCTCCCTATCTAGTCTTGTCTCAAGACCCAAGCATCAAAGGCAATTAAAACTTCTGAACATAAACTAATGAAAGAAAAATAAATATGCACTGTTCTAGTTTTGCACTGAATTTGTTCTGGAAAAAACTAACGATGTTGCATTTGCATTTTCACAGATGCACAGAATCAAATTAAAAGGGGGTGAAGAACTGAGAAAGGATGGATGGCCTGATCAGTTATGAGCATTTGTTTTTACGTGCTTAAGTTCATCTGTAAAAGAGAGAGCCCTGTTTGTGAGAGAATAGTAGAGAGAAAAGAGGTTATTTTGGAGCTGAATCACCTCAACAGATCACTGGGGAATGAAATCAAAGAGACACAAGATAAAAATAAAAATAAAGCTTCGGGTTTACATTTTGCTGTTCTCTTCCGTAGCTTTTTCCAACTTTATATTCAACCACTCAAACTTCCACTTGGCTAAAATTAACTTTCATGTGTCTGTCTTCAACCTCATTTTGTAAATAAGAACTTCGGTTAGAAGATATGACAGATTATGTATATGCTACTTCTCAGAAGGCAAGGCTATATTTGGTAGTAAGCAAATATAATCCTGGTATGCCATACATCTTGTATTCTGAGAGCCTGAAGAGGTTCCATGAAACCTGAAAAGTTTAATTTTAGGACCGTGGTCATGTTAGCTGTCAGACATGAAAAAAAAACCCCAAACAACTCTTGGCAGACACAAATCAACACCTCCATGTAGAAAAACTTTCATCTGTTCAGACTCACTGATATTTTTGGTCAAAGATTTCTGTCTCCACTATGACAGCAAAAGTACTTATATTTTGCAAAAGGATCAAGCAAGCCATAGGAATTATTTGACCAAATGTATTTTAGTTCAGATCTTGTGAGCTGAAATTAGTATCTGCACCTAAGTCAACTTTCCATATGAATTTTCAGAAGAAAACATTTCTTTGAAATAAAGTATCTATTGAAAAGTTCACACTTTAAAGTATTTTGCATATGAAAACAAAATTTCAATGAAATTACTCTGACAAATTCTAGCCATCAAAGACAAGAAAAGAAAAACAAAACAAAACAAAAACATAATCACAAAAGTGTATTGGTAATAGAGAAAGTTGTGTGAAAATGATAGCAAAGCTGAGCTACATTACATCTGTAGAAATTTGGGTTCAGGTTTCACAGACCTGGCAATTTAAATTGTTCCAGGGAAGCATGCAAACCCAAATGAAATAACAAGCTTTTCAAACCCGAAGTCAACCAAGAAAAATCAAAAGAGGCTTCTTCCAAAAATAACTTAAGATCTTTAAAAAGAGAATAGAAGAGAAAATTGCCTATGATGTGAATGAGAACGAAGAATGAATTCTCAGAGCTCCAGAGCAGTTTAGAGACAACTCATATTAAAAAAGACCCAGCATCTCATTAGTAAACAGTATTTCAGGTTTTTCACAAGCTAAAACCTATGTGGTAATCTAAAAATACATGTCTGTTATTAAAAACCTCACTTTTACAGTATTGTTTATCAATCATAACAGGTCAAAACGTTTTTATAAATACTTAAATATGCACAATTTCACACTCCCTTTAATGAACTACATGCCTGAAAGACAAACAGCAGATGCATTATTATTTTCAATCTTCCCTTTGGTGAGGATACATAAACAGACATTAGTAGTTGAAAGAGGACAACTGTACAAAATGAATGACACTGAAAATTACATTTTCCAAAACTGTACAGAGTAAAAAAAAAACACTTCTTTTTTTTAAACAAGGAAATTATTTTTATGCCCAGCTAGCGGCCATATTTTAAAATGCCATATATTATGAGATATTTGTAACTGTATAAAAAATAAAACAGATGGTGATGAACAATCAAACCAAAAATACATGCTATATTTTCACCTAGTACTTTATCAATGTTCTGAAGTCTTCTACTGCTCAAAAAGAACCATGAACATTCACTTCACAATAATTAATTATGTCAGAAGATTAGAATTCAAGCACTGAATATATAATACGTAGCATTCATGTATTATATAAACTTACTTGTGGATATAATTACAGTAATGAATACATGCTGTCACTATTTCTACCTCTGTATTTTGCTTTAGCATCTCCACTGGATGAACTCCACTATTTTGATTCATACAAATGAAAACCCAAATGGGCAATGCATTCAAGTTCAGACACCCTTAGAACAGGATTTGATTAATACTTAATGGATGTAGTCCACAAAGTTGTTTTTTTTGTTCCCCCAACTTAGCATGTCACATATCTGGGTAAATTAAATATTTACTTGCTTTAAAACCACCCGATAGTCTGACTGGAAATACTTACAGGTTACTTTAAACTGACGTTTATTAAAACAATTTTAAGTGATTCTGTTTAAAAATATAGTGAGAAGCAAAATCAAATTTAAGTAAACTTGTATTTACTAACAATCAGTGATGAAGAGGGTCACTGAGGAATACTACGTTACCAGTGAAGGCCAAAAGTATTCAGCAAGTACTACAAAACTTAGGGAGTACATGCTTATTTATTGTATTATAGTTTGTTCCTTCTTGCCATATTGTGCATTAAGGCAAACATGATCATATGAGCTATAAGTCTTAAATGCAAGAGTGTCAGAAGAAACACCAAACTGAAGAGCTTCAGGTGAATAAAAAACATTCACTTCTGACCTTCTGTACAGCTGTCTCTATGGCTGCAATACAAACACAGGAAGCAATGGGAGACAAAGAATGCACAACAGATCTTGACTGGTGCAATGTGGAGCATTTCCATGGCAAAGGGTGGGGTCTTTTCATTTTAATCTGTTTCTGTTTGATGCTATACATATTTACCTCTTCACTTCAGTCTTCTGCTAGTTAATGCAGAAATGTATTCTCTTGAGAAACAGACTATACTAAATAAACAGGAAAAAGAGGTACATACAATACAAAGGAGGAACTAATTACAGTAGAGTCAAGACACTGCAAAGGTAAAAATCAAAACAGATTGAAAGCCTTTGTAAACAACACAAATAGCCAGGTCAAGTGACTTAATTTCAACACAGCTGTCACAAACCATGGTTAAAAGACAATTATATTTAGCATGGTAAATTGTGCAGGAAATGTGCTACAGTTCCATACATATGCTGTAGAACATAGCCATCACTTGGACTCATTTCTCAGTGAACCCCATATTCAAAATCATGTCTGTAATTTCCCAAGACTACATATAAGAGGATTCTGCTGTTTCTACACATTGAAAAAGCCCTCAAAACAAGTTCATAACACACAAGAAACATTTTTACTAAATATTTGTATTTGTAAAAAGTTCTTACTGTTATTTGACTCAGCCCAGCCAATCTCATTGTTAGAGTTGGAGACATAAAGTATTTAAATGCAAGATCAAGACTTTCTTTATCAAAACACAATGCTGTATCCAGTGGTTCTTTAACTGTGCTCCACATTAAATCTGCCATGTTCCGTGCTGCGCTCTGTCGCAACTCCTGGTCTGACAGTTTACATAAATACCTAGAATAAATTGCAAATGAAAGGGGGGGAAAAAAAAAAAGTATGATTCCAACTAGAACATTCCTGGAACACAATCTTGATTATAGCAAATACAGATTTCTGACAGCTGCACAAGTAGTAAGCCTTAAAACACCATTGTCTAAAGTTGGTAATAATAAAAGAACCTCCAAGGCACAACAGAATTATGCACAATGTTTTAAAAAGTAAATAAATTCCTTATTTTAAACCTCTTCAGATTTCTTTCACTCCACAAAATTACAAGGAAACTCAAGGAATTCTTTGGAAATGTAGATTGGAAACCTAAATCTCATATTTCATGGGAAGGTGAGCTCTCCAGATAGATGCATCACGAATATTTACTTTTTTTATAACTGAAGTGTCACAATGTGCTTCACATATTAATATACTTTAAAAATTAATTTCTGGAAACAGTGTCAGTGGATCATAAACAGAATGCTTGGACAGTGAGAATCTTCACAAGATGAACATAGCCCTATTTGTGGTCTCAGTCACAGAACAGAAAAAAATTATAATTGTGTAATCATGTTCTGACACAATTAAAGCAAATTAAGTACACACACATTTTTTCTGCCATTACCATGACACCCGTGCTTGTACATCAGTACTCTCTGTGCCACAGTACTGATTTCACAGCCAGTGGTGTAGGAACACATGCCCAACTTGTTTCTGCTATTGACAACAATTACAATCTTTAAGGATGCATGTGAAGCATCGCCAGGGATTCTCTCAATCTTGTAAAGAAACAAAAAATGTTTAAGAATTTTAAAATGCTAAGTTCTTCCTGCTGCAGACAGATAAGTTGTCATCTAATCATGCACAGTGAGTCCCAATACAGATACTCTCTGCAAAAGGTAGGCAGAAGAAATAATCACAGAATATGCCAAATTGGAAGGGACCCATCAGGATCACCAAGTGCAACTCCTGTCCCTGTGTAGGGCACACCCAGGATCACACCGTGTGCCTGAGAGTGTCATCCAAACATTTCTTGAATTCAGGCAGGTTCAGTCCTGTGACCACTTCCCTGGGGAGCTTGATCCACTGCTCAGCCACCCTCTGGGTGAAAAACCTTTTCTCAATACCTAGCCTAAACCTCCCCTGACTCAGCTTCCTACCATTTCCCTGAGTTCTGTCCTCAGTCACAGGAGTGAAGCATATGCCAGTCCCATCTCTTCCCCTCGTGAGGAAGCCATCATTTATAAGGACTAACTTAGAGAGCCTTGCACAACTTCAGCCTCACCTAAGCAACTACAAGATTAAGACATTTCAGGAAAATATATACTATGTTTGTAAAGTTCACATACAAAACACTGATGTAGTTAAAAATTTCTTCTAAACTGAATGCATAAGAGAAAAATGTTTAGAAACAAGCATTCTTAAGCTTTTTTTGAAGCACTTAAAGATTGCACAGTGGAAGGAAAGTACATATAAGTTTAGCATAATTAATTTTTTCTGCTGTACTTCAGCATTTTGAAGTTTTGACTGCACCAGAACTAGATTTAACTACACAGAAATGCGTTAAAAATCCATTTGTTTGACAGCCTAAGCCCAGATTTATCCTTGGAGACCATCCAAATAGATGGATGAATATTTTAAAAAACACAAGAGATACTAAACTACACTCAACTAGATTTATGCACCAGTCCTTTGCATTTACATCATATAAATATCAATAATTTTCTTTTTAAAAGCAAAAATACAGGCAGATTCTTTTTTAGACTGTGAACCTATTTAACAGCTCTCATGGAAAAGCTTTAAAATAAATACACTTAAACAATACTTAATATTACTAAACATAAAAAAGCTATTTCAGTGCAAATAGTCAGAGATTGTAGAAATCACAGATCAGGAATGGTAAGACAAAAGAAGGATCATCCAGGGCCAAGGCAGCCACAGATCCTCTGCTGTTTTTAATTGTGAAATATGTGGAGCCCGTATTCACATGGAGCATTGGAAATCATATTATGGCAAGAAGGTAATGCTTCTGTGCCATGATTTCTAAACAAAAGAAAAGCAGCAACGAGATGGGAATACTCATTTCAAGAAGTAAACCAGACCCATTGACCTATCTTTAACCTACAAACAGGTCAGGAGAGTTACACGTGATGAAAAAATGTAGTGGTCCCTGTTACAAAACATAATAACCTCTATATAAGCATCAGCAACCTCAGACTTGTTCTCACCTCCCTACTTTTCATATGCAAAACATCATCAGCCCTGGTTCCCAAAGCTTTTCATTGTTCATAATGCACATCAAGTTCTACTTAAGTGTTTTGTGGGGGCTTTCTGAGTACCACAAAGATGTTAAAATAAATTATGTTCATTTTCTCATTTACATAGAACAGATAAATAATGCTTCTATGGAACAGGTAGGTCGGAATGGACACACATCTACACATCCAGAGAGGGGGGGTGCTCTTCTGTGGCTTCACTTAACAGCTCTCTGAATGGAAATGTCCTTCACTCTCAAGTTTTGTGAAGCAACTATGCTAATCTAATAAATATAACATTTTTTTATATGTAAAAACATCAACATAAAATTATTTTCATTCCTTCATTGACATTTTTAAGGGTCTTTCAATGCCTTCACTGTATTTAGTTCAAGCTTGAATCAGATCTCTGTCACATTTTCTGTATCATTGAGAGTGTTTTGAAAATGCCATTTATAATAACCAAAACTGCAGTGCAGGTGCATTTTCACAGCTACATTTCAACAGTGTAATCTGTTTTGTCAATGCCCTTAAGAAAGTTACAGAGAAAAGAGCACTTTTTGCTTGTTAATCTGCCTCCTGAATAAGCTTTTTTAATGTAACAGGGTTCCTGTAACCAAGCACAGTATAAAAACACAATCTGGCATTCTCTCTTTAGGAATATTAACTCCATCAACTAGAAAATATATTGGCACTACTACACTGGTAAAAAAACAAATATGATCATATCTTTACTCCTGGGATTAAAACTATAGAAACATGCAGCACATGACAAGCCTCACTTTTATTGTGGAAAGATAAAGTGGCATAAGGGCATCTGTATCAGTAAATGGGGTCCACTTTATGTTTTACAAGTTAATTATTATTATTATTATTATTGTTATTGTTATTATATTATATTATACAAGTTATTATTAACAAAAACAGTTAGCTAGCACTGACAATTAACATACATCTTCCTTACACTGACTAATTGTAAATTTGCTGCATTGTTTTATGTAAGAACAGTGATACTAGAGCAAGACAAAAGGTCTATTTAGCCCAAAATAGCCACTCCAGAAGCAGATAAAAAATTTATCCCATATGCAAAAAAAAAAAAAAAGGATGAACCTATCTACTGCTATGAATTAATTTCTCTCTTTCTATTTATACTTTTGGCTCTCTCGTTGACCTATGTCAGTTAGTTTCACAACTATATTTGCATGAAAACAATCTAATTTCTCTGAAGTCTGCAACTTGTTCTTCATTTCTTGCTTTCGAAAAACTGTGAATTATCATTCCTTATTTCTCTTCATGTCATAACATGTCTCCATGTTATTTGTCACTCATGTAACAGCTGTATACCTGTCAAAAAAAATCTTTGACTATGTCTCTCCTCCTATAAATGTAATTTTTTATATTCTACCTTCTTCATCACCCTTCCTGTCAAATAGGTAGATCTGTCATTGTATGTCAGACAGAATGATCAGAAAGAAGTATATATAGTATATAAATGTGAATATGTGATTGAGTCATATAATGGTTTAACAATCGCTTCCATTCTGCCCTTCACTATTTTTCTAATTCCTAGATTTTTGTCATTATTATTCTGATTAGCATGAAGTCATAGAGAAATATATGAATAATACTTCAGGATCTCTGTGATCTACTAAATCTGTCATTCTTGCCTTTTGGAAAGAAACATGCCCTTTTAAATACATATAGTCTATATATGTATAGGACCCGTCCTGTCAGCCTGGCATATTTAAAATAATCAGTGAATATATATAATCTACATTTAAGCAAAACATCTGCAGTCTTAAAAAAACAAAATTGGTTCTAGTCTAGTGAAACTGTTTAAAATTTCCTGTACTGGGGGACAGTTCTAAATGGGCAGTCCCATGGTAATGTAACACTTACCGTCACATCTAATACTTCAGGACTTCAGCTACTCAGCTGTGAAATAACCTTTTTTTCCCCTCAATATGACTCCTTAGGACCACAGATGCAAAAGGGATATCAAGCAGAATGAGTCAGCATTCCTCGGTGATACAAAGAATTCACTTAAGTGCCAAGCCAGTGTCTCCTGACTTGTCCTTTTTATCTAAACCCTAAATTTGCAGATTTTTCAAGGAGTTAAACATTTTTTGCAACTGTAAACTGAGTTTTTCATCACATTGAGTAAAAAGGAGTGGTCTCAGGCACGTCCATAAAACCTAAATTCTTAAGAGAAATATTTTTAAGCAGAAGAGTAATTTGAATTCTTTCAGCTGTATTCTCTGTCACTGCATTCTATAGAAACACTGAAAACCATCCTGTTTGGAGCTTCCACTACCTCTGCACTGAGCAGTGCTATGCTTGAGCCCCTGTGCTGAGATTTACACAGCTAACCCAGGAGCAACTGCCACTTGCCATTTCCTCTCTGTGTGACTGAGCACAGAATGTTCTGTTACTCCCTAACATCCTTCAGAAAAAGTCTCTCAAGATCTGTCTTGAAGAAGGAAAAAGGAAAAAGGGGAAAAGAAATGTTTAGAATTAAATTGTATTCGCCAGAGCTAATGCTGTACGTAGCTCTCAGATTTTATCAGAGGGACATTTAGTAGGTGGTATCAATTGTGATGTCAAAGAAAGGAGTTTTGGGTCTTTCCTCCATACTAATCAGCACTTGGTGGTTTCTAACAGCACTTACAGTATGAGATACAACATTCTCTATTACTCCTCATACAGCTGAACTTCACTGCTAGTCTTCGTTAATGGACAGAACTATCCATGACACTTTCAATCAACAACCTTGTAACTGCAAAAAGACTGTTGTCAAACATCACTGTTGATAAGCACTGCTTTTCTATGCTGTAGTCAATATCTGTAATCATGTAGAGCATCTCCAGTCTTGAAGTGGAAATCAGCTGGAAACAATGTCTTATAAAGAGGCAACATCAACAACTTGCCCTCAATTATAACTGCAATAAGCTATGACTTATTTTGTCAAGTCACTTTCCCAATAAGTCCTTTTTCCATGAAAATTTTGCAGCTTGAAATACTGAATTCTAAGGTATTAGGATCAATAAAAGCCTCCATCTGAGAAGGTCGAAACTGCTTTGCATCCTTATTGAGAGGTGTAACTTTTAATTAGCATCCTTTATTTCTTTCCTAAACTTCTTAAAAACATAGGCTTTTGAGAGGCAAGATATGAATCCTAGTGCTCTCCAGGCAGAAAATAATATTTATTAGCCTTTTTTTTTTCAGTAGCAGCAATGACAGGATTCTGTACATGATCTTAGCAAATTCTAGCAGTGGCCTCCTCTACAAAAATTCACTCTGGTATTCATTTCATCCACTCCTAGCAGAAATAACCCCAGGACGGGAATGTTAAGGTTAACTTCATTATAATAAAAGTCATCATAACATTGTTATGATAAAAAATGCTGCTGCTAAGATGTCAGTCAGGTGAGCTTTCTGCTTATGGTGATCAGCACTCCAAAACACAGCTCTTGCAATTACTATACATGAGTAGCAATTTGGACATCCAACAGTCAGTTAAGAGCCCCAAGAGCTCATTCTAGACTAAAATCCCTTCCAAGCCCTTCTTTTTACTATGCATACCAGCAGAAATTGTTGCAGGATTTGTTTCAAAGGTGCTGTGCTGCTGTGACCAGGATTATGTTTGCCGTTTTTTTTTTTTTCCCCTTAACTAAAGTAAAAAGCAGATGGAGATCTAGAGACCCAGGCTGCTAAGACAAGATCTGTAATCTTGACAAACATATGGGGTGAGCTGCATACATCAAGGACGTCATCTTTCACAGAAAGCATCTGTGTTAACTTCTGTCCCATTGAAACATACGTATAGCTCTGGAGATTAGTTTTGTTACATGGCCTCCAAGCTTCAGGTCCCACTCCAAAAGTGCATCTCCACAAACAAAGCCTGGGATTTCCTCATGTTAAGAAATCCCAGATCTCCCATCATGATTCAGTTGTAAAAACTGTGAGAAAAACACCCCTTCCTTCTCTAGACTGCTGGTGTTTTCCATAAATCTATCCCATATCAATATCACCATTCTGATTGACATGAATGTATTGTAAATGCTAAGAACATTCATCAAGGGCATTATTTATGGCAAGAAACTGCTGAAAAATCACATTTTAAATCAGATGCCAATATTCTACAGGTAAAGAGGAAGAGATGAGGAGAACACAGGGGAAAAAAAAAAAAATCTTTCATTCCAGTGACCCTACTAACACCTACGGTTATAAAACAGAAAATGTTTTAAGAACTCCAGGATGACAAGTAAGTAAGGATTAGCATCAAAGACTACAGGCTGTGCTATTCTGTCTCACTCAAGTTCCTTCTTATCATCCTGTCTCTAATTTTTGATCCTTCAATGCTCTTTTTAAAAAATTTCCATACGTTGCAAGAAGATAGGTAAGGCTCACAAATCAAATTCTCAGGTACATGAGCAACCAATAGTGGAAGATGCAGAGACAAGAACTTGAAGATCCTCTGCCTGCCCTTCCTAGACTCCTTCTTTATTAATAATTACCTTATAAGATTTCAAAGATAACAAGTCAGCATTAAAGGAGTGCACACAGCTGGACTGTAACTCAAGAGTTTAATGTTTCAGTAGAAGATAAGAATACTCTTCTCTCTGCTGGTATAATTTTGGTAGAGACTGCTATAAGGCAAGGCAGATTGATAGCCAAACCAGTACTTTTATGTCTACAGTCAAAATTCTTTAAAATTAAAAGCAGAACATTTAAAGTATGAAACATGCTTCTGAGCCTCACTGTTCTGTGCACTTTCTTCTTGCCAATGTAATTATTTTTGTTAAGACTGATTTTATACGGGCACAGTTGAAACTACAGAATCAGTAGACACATTTATTGCTACCAGGGAATTAAGCTATGACCAGTATAAGTACATTTCTAATATCAAAGCTACAGAAAATCCAGAGCTCTGGGGGAGCTGAGGGCCCATGCAAGAGCAGAGGCCTTTTAGGTTGTCTACAGCAGAAGAGTTTAATGTTGGGCCACTGGAAGAAGAATTAATTATTTGTGACCCCACACCTCTACCTCCAGTAAGATATATATACACAAGGCAATTTCTTTAACAGCTCACTGGATTTTTCTTATTGTCCTGAGAAAGCGAGTAAGAATAAATTGCTAGTGTAATTAAGTATCTTTACAAACACTTTAAAGTGTTTTTCATGATACGCAGCTTGATATAAACAAAATATTTGGGACTGGATATATCTAGATATATAAAAATGTGAGCAGACGTTTGATCACACTTCAGTTCCTGCCAGATGGAAATACAGAACATCAAAATGTGAAGCACTGTTAGAACTCTGGGAAACTCAGTACTTACATCATCTCATTGCAAATTTTATGTAAAGTTTGATGAAGATACTGCAGTAAGTGAAACTGTATTACAATTGAACCGGACACAACATGTCAGAATGGGGCTGGATGTCACATTAAAAATACTGTTAACGAGATTGCTCCGATTGATACTGCAATCAGACAGAGGTAAGGAAGTGCCCAAACTAACTATGAACGTTACCTTCACTCTCCTTGTTGAAATTATCCAGTCAGAGCAACAACTTGAACAATTAAAAATTAACCATCTGAAAATATAAATAGGTGCTGCCAAAAAAGCCCCATGCTAAAAAGTCTTAAACATTTACCTGATAACGTAAGTCCTAAAGGGTATAATATGCTGCATGACAGCAGGGATGTGTAGCCATATTCTGATCTATAATGCAAAAACATAAATAGGTAAGAAAATTAACAAACAACATTTAAAGAGAATGGTAAAAATGAAATATTGCTGATTGCGCATGCAACCCCACTTTGAAAAAGGCTTTGTTGTTTTTGATTCAACTTCAGTTCTTTCAAGTTCTTAATTTTCTAATTTTCAAAGCTGTTATGTGAGGAATGTTTCCGTGACTTATAAACAGGGTTTGCATCTTCCAGTCAATTTGAAAATATAAATCTTGTATATATAGTATCATAATGCCCAGATGTCTCATTTCCGAATTTTCTGTAATATCTTCAGTAGGAAAAACTCACTCAGCTTTCTGGGGTTTCTTTTTCTGGTTGCTTTTGCAGTCTACAAGAAAATTACAGCATTCTTTCTGTTCTTTGCAAATCTTTCCTAAATAAAGTACAATTATTTTACTTGTATTGATATTTTTCTTATTAAGGATTATATATCCTATAAAATAAAATTATGTTTTATAACCAGTGATTAAGAAAAGTTTTTTAATACAATATTTTCATTTCCCTATTTTCCATTCTTCCTCTACCACCTGTGCAAAACGACACAGAAGAAAATGTATGCAGAGAAAAAAAAAATTCTGAAACAGCAATTTAACACTTCTGTGAGGAAAAGAGGACCAACTAAACTACTTATGCAGGCAAAGTTAGAACTGCCATCTGCATTTTAAAAAGGAATGCTGAGCCTGTTAAACCTGTTACAGAAATAAAACTACATGCCAGGTAAGGGATCTAGCTTAGATGAAACATTAGCAGCTGTTACTACTACTCACATAATTTTAATTAGGTGCGCACACAAATCTTGTGCATAGCTAACACCATCAGTCACTCAGAGCTGTCATGTCAATTCACATCACCATGTTTGTTCTTAAAAGAATGTTTTATCTTTGCAACTGATGCAATATATTCTGGCTAAGGACTAAAGTCTCACCCGGATTCTGGAAATTCTGCATGCAGGAAATGTAAATTCTCCTTGACAGGAGAGAAAAACATTAGGCTGTAGTAAATCTGAATCACTGGTATTTATTTTAAACATTTCTAGAATCAGCCAAATAACTTCGAGTTCGAAAAAAATATTTTCAGATTTAACCTTTTATAATGCAACTAACACTACACAATAATAATATTAACCTACTTTGCAAAACAAACCAGCCAAATCTTCACACTGGAAGGGAAAAAAAAAAAAAAAAAAAAAAAAAAGACCACAGCTGTAATAGGCTTCTGATCCTACTGTCAGTCTCTGAAGGAAAAAAATGCAAACATCCCGAAGACAGAAAGTGTAACTGGAATATGCTGGCTGTAGTAAAAGGAATTAAATAACATCCTGACAAGGACTTGAAAGGATGACAGAGACAACTGTATTTACGCAATTTGATTTTTAGCACAACCATGTGCTCTTTTGCATATGCAACTATGAAATACAGAAGGAAATATATTTCTTCGTTAAATAAAAGGAATCTTTTTTTGTTTATGTAGCTGTCATTATTTATTGTTCACTCTTCACAAATCCAAACTTCTAAAGTAATTTCATTAATTTTTACACCCCCAACAAATAAAAACCTTCATCTTCAGAATTTAATAAACAATTTCATACGCTTTAGATGAAAACATTTTTTAACATGAGCTCAAATATACCAAATTATTTTAAACAAATTACATAAAATAACATCTGTAAAATGATACTAAATATCCACAGCTTTCATCATGCTTATTTTTGTTTCCACCTGCTTTTAAGATAAAGCATTTACTGCATCTGTTCTATTCTCAAGCTTCGGAGATTTTTTTGTTATTTGCTTTTTGTCATAGGTAATGCATTTCTAAAAGGTAGTGCATCTCAACAGTTTTTATTTCTGATTTACGTTTTGAAGTTTCTAGTGTAAAAATAAACCAACCTTTTTGAAGCTATCAGCATTATTTACCCACTGAGAGGGCAGGTATTCCTACATAACTTTTACAAAACTGAAATGATTCAGAAAGAAGTAATGACATAATTTTGCAGCAAGGTTTAAACCCTCCACAGAACAAGCTATACTTCTCTGCATCTGTTAGCTTTCTAAAGAGATCAGCACAACATCAGGTGGTTAAACTGAACAAATATCCGGGAATATGAAACTTGGGAAGAAAGGAGGAAGCAAATATCTAAAAAAAGACAGAAAAGAAATATCCTAAGAAGTAAGAGACAAGTTCTACCACTATGCAGGTTACTAAGAAAGCACCTAGTAGAGCCATGAGCTGGAAAAAAACAAAGAGTGCCAACTCCCTGTGTGAAGTAAATTGCATTGTATTTCATTTGCTGACTTTACTATTACAAACATAAGCTTGTCTGACAGAGACATTTACTTAAACAAGATTAGCTGAAGAGAAAGGGAGGAATCATCTTTTCAATACTTTCAATGTCCTCTGTATAAACGAGACATCAGTAATCACAGACAAGCAGCTCAGTTCCTCACAGGCTTTACTAATTTGTGGTAAAGTCTTCTCTTACATGCACCTGTATAAAGCATTTATTGAGATATTCACCTTCCTTTGTGGAATAAAGAGTACAGATGTTATCCACACCATATCGCAGCCCCATCTACTAAAAGCTGAATGTTACTGGTTGTTAGCTAATTATTTCTTTGACTTCTGCTTACTACTTCCAGCTTCACCTACTTCCTGGAGCTTTCTACTAAACCAAACTTTATAACGAGAAATTGATTGGTTCATCCAAACTACAACCTTCCTAAAAATATTTTTGAAGCATTTAACATAGTAGCTAAACAATTCTTCCATCTCACTGGCTTTAAAATAAATTCCAACGTGAGCACTTCTAAAAGTCTTTCCAATAATGGCCAGTTAAGCACCATTATCAAAAGTTGGTATGACTCTGAACAGATATTTAAGAGTTATTAGACACCATACATTGAGAAACACTGAACAGTTGACACTGCAGAGCTGTTCACCAAGTGCTATTGACAGGACCACGCATAAATCTCACAGTATCTAAAAATGCCACAAGCTCCAATGCACTGGGATAAAAAACAAGTCAAAACGGAGTTCTTATTGAGATCACCAATATTTTGTTCACAAAAAAACCCCAATTTTGTGAATGCTTCTTGACTTACTGGAGTTTAGTGTACCATGTTGCAATGAGAAGCACTAAGTTATTTATATTTAACTAAATTATGTGAATAAAGCACATTACACAAAACATTTTTTTCTATCTTCTGTAGTGAACTGGGAGATAAAATCTAGAGAAAAAATATTTTTAAAATGTTTTCATCTAACTCATACAGTCTTGCCAGCAAACCGAGATAGAGTTCAAAAGAAAGATTCTAGTTGAATTGTAAAAGATACAACGCTGGAAGAGGATGAAAAAACAGTATTTCTATTGGTTTGGGTTAAATTTTGTTTTATCTGGAAGGTTTAACCATAGCATTCATCTAAAATAGCTGCAAGAGGCAGCCAAATGCATGACCTATTAGAACAAAAGTTGAAAATGAAAAGTTGATAGGTAATTATCTGAAAAGAGACACTTTGTGGAGAAGTATTTTGAGTTAAGGCACATCAATAAAGAAAACTTACGCAAAGAAAAATAAGGACTTCAAAAAAAGGATATAGGAGAAAGGCAGATGCAGTTTACAAACATGTACTGGTATGGGATGTCTAGGAAAGAGGACCTGCCGTCAGAATGTTTGCTGAAAAAAATGCTGGTGTGATAGAGAGCTGCCAATCACTGTTCAGAGAAGTTTTACCCATTCTCACAAAAAATAAATAAAAAAAAAAACAGATAAGCAAAAGTGTTTGGCTCTACGACCAAAATTTACTTCTAAATGAGACTAGTCTACAAGACCATACACTTTCAGCAGATGGCTTGATGAAGACTGCAATCTGCATCAACAACAGCTAGAGATGAAGAACTCATCAGATTATCACTTGAAAGATGATCAGATGATATGGAAAGGACCAGAAGAGAACTATCTCCACAATTGAACATACAGTGGTTCTGCCACAGTCCTCTCAAGCAGGCTTACGAGAACCAGTACATTAAAAGGATCAGGGATGAGTGGCATAGAACACCAACACAGCTTTTATTTCAGTCACTGGCTTCCTCTATGCAAAGGTCCTTGGAACATCATCCTAGCTGGATAGTAACAGCAACAAGGAAGAAGGGAAGAAGTGTGGAGTGAAGGATCTGATTTTAAACATTTAAAATTACAATCAGTGTCAAAACTATGTTAAACACACCTTCTACAAATCCTACCAGGCTCTTGTTTTCCTTCTTATTCATACATAACAGGCACAAGACATGTCACAACTTCATATTCTCACATTACTCTAACCTTTTTTTCTACCACAAATTTCCTTTGAATCTCCACTAAAATAAATTTGTAATTCTACTAGTCAAAAATCATCATTATTTCAAAGTGGAGAGATTTTGAAGGATATGTACTCTAAGTGAAAATACAGCTTGTTGCCTCTATGCTGCAAATGTGTACAATGATATAAAATGACAGGAAACTGAGAAAAAAATAAATGCATAGGCTTTTCCTTTGTGCCTCATAGGAAATAGGTAAAAAGTTAATAGAGCCTGAAGAAGCTTAAAACATTTCCATGGCACAACTGCAGGAACAGTTATAACTACTAACAGTGTTCTAGTAAGTTTTCTTTTGGGCTGTTACAATCTTGCTATCTAAATACCAACTTGTAAAACTGCTTGTGTGATTACAGGAGATGTACCAGGTTTGGATAATCAAATGCTCACTGTACCAGTAAACCTCTCATTTCTAACAAGAAAAATCCCACAATGTTTTTCTCTCTCCCCTGTCCTGCAGAATTCTTCCAGACTTCAGTCCTTATACCTTTTGATTTTAACATTAAACAATTTAAAACTAATACTTACATTAGATACCACAGTGATAAATGCATGTGCTATAAGAAATGGCAGTGTCTCAGGGGTTCCATATTCAAAACAATCCTTCATGAGGGAAAGGCCATTTTTTCCACAAAACAGACAAACATAACGAAGCAAGTGCAATGGTACTTCTACATCCTAGAAATATAAAAAATAATAAGATTTAAATAACGAATAGTAGATCCATTCAGACACATAGGAAATTCAAAAAACTACAGTAGTATAACACAAATGTATACAAAGATACAAAGATGGCTATTGCAAGTTCCTAGGAAATGTGTAGCTATTGAAAAATCAACAACTTACATTCATATCACAGAACGCCCCTAATATATTGCTTTCTTGAGCAGAAATATCCTGTGTAAAAAGAAGAAAAAAAACCCCTAAAATTAACTGAAGCAATAAAAATACATTTATAGTACAAAAAACTCACCCTTCATAGGCATAGTTAACTAACAGAAAAAAAAACCAAACCCTTGATTTAGAAGAAGACAGTAGCTCAAGTTTTGCTCCACTTTTACATTGCATAATATACTTTTCCGGGTCATTATTTTATCAAGAAGTGTTCATAAGTACACAAACATACACTTGGATAACATCTCAGCAGTGGCTCTTAATGGCTGGATGAACAGGTCATTCTTCAATCCCTCCCTCCTTCAGATCAACTTTTTTTTTTTTCAACAGGAACATGGTAATTTGGATAGTCTGGCACACTGGCTACACACAAGCCAGAGAACTACAGAAGAAACCAATCTAGGTGCTTCAGAATGCAATTTTTGCATGGAAATGTATGAATTTAGATGAAATGCAAGATGTTCTAAAAACTAACATTTAATTACTTCAGCGGCTAAACTGTAAAATTATTCACTCCAATAAGAATACTAAAATTCTGTAATTTCAACTACTATATTCTTTTACATGTAACACATCATATAAAATGAGTGTCTAATACTTTCTACAGGACAATACTAACTAAAGAGGAGGAAGGAATTGTATCACCCTATCAATCTGTTAGCTATTTGCTGCAAGAAGAAACCTCTTTTCTAGAAGCACTAAACTGAAGTGAGTTTGCAAAAAACAGCTTTTCTTTTTAACGCTCAAAACACCCACGTGTTGGGCAGTATAAAGCATGAACTTTCTTTATTAAGGTTATTACACATTATGTGTGAGCTGCATATGGCTGGGGGCAAAAGGGCACTGAAGGTACCGTAAAACCTGACTGTAAAACCACACTATTGCCATGGATACTTGCAGGTAGTTACAGCATACATTCTTCTCCTTCCCATCCCTTCATGCCAAACACCCAGTTCTCATATTCACAAATCAAATGTATGTTTAACATAAAGTTAAGCTTTTAGATGAAGCTTCCTGAATTTATTTGAAATATCTGTGTAGGAGTAAGCTTCTTAAAACTGTACCAGAGGATGCTGGAGGCAAGCTATTCTGGAGGGATTAAGTGTGATACAAACATTTTTAATTATTCAATATGCTCGTATTATATTGAAGCATCTATTTTATTTTTCCTTTTGCTGAACTCTAAGTCATGCCCAAACTCGTGATACTCTAACACTTATTTTTAACCCAGCTTTGAAGCCAGTAGGTGGTATGTTTTCAAGTAGCAAGAAAAGGTGTTCAGTGCTCTGCTCATGAAAAATGCAAAAATACTGTGAGAAATTTCATTCGTTTACTTAAATAAAAAGAGACTTGTGGTCAAGAAATCTATAGTTCTTGGAATAAAGACATTAAAAAGTTGTGGAGGTCTGCTGTGAGATTCTGAAAAGGTTATTAAAAGTGTTGCAATTGAGACACTGAATCTAGAATGTGATTTCTGTTCCTACAGACATATAAGAGAACAGAGATTGAGAATTCTTAAGATCAAGTTTAGAAGGAAACAAGTGAACTATAAATAGGAATCTAATATGGCATTTAAAAGTACTATCATATCAGATTAAATGTTCTAGCTGAGCTCTAACATGGACACAATCTTGGTGGAGGGCACTTCATTAAGAGTATCTTCTACAAATACCTCTCCTTTTCAAGTAAATGTCAGGATTAAGGGCTTACAACTACAGACAGCTAAACAACTGCTTTTTCACTCTTCCATTTCATCCTCTGTCAAGAACTGCTAAATGGTTGGGTAACTCCCTTCAGATTCATTGTTCATTGAGGGAGTGCAAAGTTCATGACTGCACCTGACATGGTTGCTTCTTAGAGGACTGTAAGTCTCCTAGATTTTTTTTTTCCCCTTTGAGCTGTCCATTCTAAGTATTAGATTTGCTGCACAGAGTAAGTATGAAAAAATAGGGCTTCCAGTCTTGAACTACCCTGTCTGAAAGATCTCTTAGAAGACAACCCAAACACCCAAAAATATTTTAAAAACCCGCAACAAAACCAAACAAACTAATGCTAAAGTAAAAAACAAAAAAACCCCAAAACAACCAAAACAACCAAAATCTAAACTGTATTTATAAACATATTTTGCATTAGTTTTGTTTAGGATGCAAAATAGACAGAAGGGCTTCTCTCTTTCTCTGGCCATCAAAAATATTGGTACATTTCAACAGAAGCAAATAGTGTGTTTCCAGGTGTTATCTTCACAGATTTTTTTTTTTTCAGTATTTATGTCCCAAAGTTGTTTGACCTCTAACTGGTTGCAATTAATTGTGCTGGTTTAGAAATCCATACTTAGTAGTGGGGCATTTTTTCTTACACTTTCCATTAGTTTAGGAGAAGTTGATTGTCTCTACAAACCTATATTAATTTGACAAGGCCAAGACTATATACTTGTCAATATGCTTTACTTACTCCCACATGACATAGCATCACTATCCTCAGATACAGTATACTTCTGTAACAATTCTGTGTCCTGTAAAGCCATGCATTCAAGGTAGCTTCTGCTGTCAAGAGTACCCTTCTGATTACCAATCAGGCTTCCATGGTCTTCACTCTCTCACTTCAGAAATGTTGTACAGAACAAAAGTAATTCTTTGCCTTTATCAGTTAAGGAGAGAATCTACAGGACTGACTACTACCTTGACTTTTGAGTACCAATAAATATTGCTTTGCTGTACGTTTTCATCCAACTTCATGAACTAGGGAAGCCCTCCTACTTCCACACAATTTTGTTCTTCACTAGATGGTCAAATGTAAAATGGCTTTGGCAAACACTTGATACAAGGATTTCGAGTTGAAGACTTGTCTTTAGTCTGCTGTTTTTAAGAATTTGGAGGTGTGCACAGCGTAAAGGCTAAATGGTAATACTGACTCCTAATTGTTACCAGAAGGTAACGTGTGAAAGCAGCATGTGTGTCCAAATCACTTAATGGTTGCACATCAAGTGGGGAAAAAAAAACCAAACAACCTACCAGGCACTTTGAAATTTTCCTTTTTTTTAGCATTTGGAAATTAAATTGAAAGAGGAAAACAGAATTACATGAAATTGTCATGTAAAAGAAGTCTGCTTATACGTGGAAAAGTTGTTCCAGAATTGTTCACTGCATATTCCTATGTGCTAGTTTCAGTAGTTGTCCCATTTTAGTACAAAAGAAATCACTCAAGGAGTCTTTTTTTTTTTTTTAAACTGACAAGATAGATTTACCCTCTTCAGTTCCTTCTTGTGCAGGCTAAACTACAAATTTGTCTATGGATCAGTGATGGGAAACTTGAAATCCACTAAGTCTAATTTTGCCTCATTTTTCTATACACTTTATTTGTAAAACAACTTCTCTTACTCCTAAACATATGGGCAAAAGTTAAGACATAAACCAAAATGCAGCCCACCCAAAACCCCAATATGTTACAGGTTTTACCTAGATTTGTCAGATATGGCAGGACTGATTCAAACAAGGATTATATCTTGTAATCAACTTAGCATACACAACCAAAAATTATATATGACTTGGTATCTTCTCATTTTGGACTTCAGTCTAAAAAGCAAACTTAACCACTCAGAGTTCCAACAGAACTCCCAAAACTGTAGTTTAGTTTTCCTCTTTGACTTTCTAAAAAGTTTGTTGGATAGATGTTTTATTCATATAGCTAAACATAAATTTTATTTGTGTTCAAATATTGTAAAAGAATTGTTTACTGGTTCACTAGAGTACCACAAGTTGGACCAAAACCCTTCCTTTCCAAGAGCCATATTGTTTGAACCAGGAAATGCTAGAACCATCCTACGTATTTCAGGAGCTGTGAACAGAACACTGCAGGATTTTTTACTTTCTTTCTTTTTTTTTTTTTTTTTTTTTTTTAAGAGAAAATGGAAAATGCAAGTAGTAACCATAACAAGTATCACAAAGAAAAACAGCACCATAGAACAAAGAACTTGTATAGAGCTTGGTTATTTCAGTCAGTTAAACAGCTGTTCTAACAAGTTTGGTCTTGCACAAAAAATTCAGTTTACTAAGCTTTGCCTCTAGAACCACAGATTGTAATGAAAAGAAATTAGTAAACTATTAATGGGTTACCTTCTGGAAGAAAGGCTTCACTATAGTCCCCTTTTTGCCTTCCTGTTATTTAAACAGTACAATAATTCAGTGTACAGTTCCATCCAACACTTATCAATATATTACCTATAACAAGCATATTTTAAACAAAGTGTAAGAGTATGTGTCATTTTAAAAGTTTCTCTGAAAAGCTGTACTGAAGTCAACAGGAGAGCTGAATTTGCCCATCCTGTGTGAAAGCAACTATCACTGAACACGTAGAGTCATTAATGAAAACAAATAACCTTTCATGAAACAAATATATAGATCATATATACCTCTATTGTGGGATGAGTATTATGCTTATAAGCAGTGTACAGAGGAAACTGAATCTGAAAGATTTTTGCCACACACAGCAACAACTTTTCCTTCTCATCAGTGCTCCATAAGCTAAAAGTATCAGTGTTCTTTGCAGACTCATCCTCTGTCAGGATACAAGTTCTTGCAGAATCTAATTTTTTCTCTATAGATTTTTGCCGTTCTCCATTTTCTTCTTCATGAGACTCTCTCTCTACATTCAGTGGCTCATCAGCATGATTACTGTGATCTTGCCATGTTGATTCTATATTAATAGTGCAATGTTTACAGAGCTGGTCCCGCAGAACTTGAACTTGGGCAATCACTAAGTTAATAAGCGCACATACTACTTGGTTAAAGATCTCCAAATGTTTATATTCCTTGAAACAGCACAGACATTGCCTGTAGGAAAACAGAAAAAAAAAACAAACAAAAATTCCTGAAGTAGCTAAAATCAGAACAGGTAACTGATCAAAAGGACTCTTCACATTAAAACATTTTAAACAACAAAATATTTGACAGAACCATAAAGGGTAAGGAAATCCAAATGAAACAGACTCTACCCAGCAGCAAGCAGGAGCTGTAAAGCCTTCATTAAACCTTGTGAACTTCCCATTGCTTCACCAAAACTGTGAAGTTGCTGTTACCATTTAGCAACTGCCACTATGAGTAAAACATACAAAAGAAACCTTAGCTGCAAGGCCCCCATACTACTCAAGAAGCAGTGTTCTTCAGTATGTTCCTGAATTTGTTTCATCATCTGGTTTTCTCTATTAATATTTACTGCAATAAAACACCTGACATGCTTGTCAGCTGTGTAAGAATACTTGTAACTTTTTAATCAACAGGGCTGCAAAATAATTATCTTTTTAACTGAGTATTTAAGCTCCCTTTCTTCATCTGCATTTGGATAGAAACTGCACACACACTGGTAACCTTTACCAATACAGGAAAAAGCAGTATCGAGTATTTTCATTACTTTCTTCACTATGTAGTACCTACCGATACACTGTAGATTGAAAAGAACAAGGTGGGAATCTATACACTGTCCCTTTATCAATACAAAAAGAAAAATCAAATAATGAAGTCAGAAAGCTGCAACACAGCTGTAGTTAAGGGCAAGGATAATGTAACTGCTACATACACTGGCAGCCGTCTAGCAGTAGAAGCCTTTCAACAGTTACATGAGGAACAATGGACTCCAGTCCACAGAGGTGTCAGATACCAAAATAATAAAAACATCACACGTATCATTTCTGAACAAAATTAGCAGGCAAAGTATAGGGCAAGAAATCATCAATAAAAAGTGATTTAAAAATTCTTCTGCAAAGCACACCATTTAACCTAGAAACTGGATGTAATTTATTACCATTTGCAAGAAAAATAAAAGAACAGAAGTATGACAGGTAGTGGGGTGCTGCCTCTCTTGAGAGAATGCAAACATGCTCTTGAGCTACAGCTCTTAAAGCATAAACACTCTGAACACAAGTTATTTTTTTCCACGGGTTAGATATAAAGCCAGAATTCAGTATTCTCTAATTCCAGCACAGATACAGTGATGGAAGCATCTAAAATCTTTTGTTCCATCTACCCAAGAAGAAAAATCCTTCTCATATTGTTTATGTGGACTGTCTTCACTCATCTTAAAAGCAAATGTTGTGATTTATAAATGTATTTTCATATTAACAAATGACAACAAGAAATGGCAGGCTAAGCCTAGTGTATCCTCAAGTATTTCTCCTTGGAGAAAATTGTGCACTAGGTCCATCACTTGTATCTACAAATTACTACCCCACTTGGCTATAACAAATCACTATCAGTAATAATGAAAAAGAAGTCTGGTAAACACTTCTCATATCTGTATTTAAATGCTGGCCAATACTGGAGAATCCTTTATTGGGCAAAGCCATTTTTTCTCCAAATATAGAGCTATGTGCAAAACCTCTAAGTCTTCATGTATCCCAGTGTGTTCACAGGAAGAAGAGATGCACCAAAAATTACAGATCTATGAAAATGTCAGTGTGCTACAAATGCAAGTTCTTTGAATATAACAATTTCCAGAAGAAAACTGAAACAAAAGTACTAGACAGAGATGGAAGAAAAAGGTTTTCTTCAGGCTAATTGGCCAACTTATCTTCTGAAGGAAAGCAGAGATTTAAACTACAGATAACAAAAGTAGTTCTTAAGGAAGGCCTCAAGCACAAAACAAAATGCAGAACTCTCAAAAATCCATTTGGCAGAGCAGAAACAGAACAAGGAATTAAAAAGCAAAGTAAAACTTGTCACCTCTTTGCTAGACTCTCCTTATAATATGTTCAGGACTGTTCTCCATACTCTTCTGTTTTACATAACCACATATATGAAAGGTTAAAAGAAACCAAAAGAAAATGAAGAATTAAAGGTTATCCAGTCTTTACTTTTTCTTCAAGTTGAAGGTTGGATTTGTCATGCTGTATCTGTTCAACAGAACAAAACTCTGAACAATGACAACCTGGAAAATGCCTAGGTTACAATTGTTCTCAGATAAACTTGGGATCTAGAACCCGTGAAGAGATGTCAGGATTCTGGTTACTGTTGCTGCTGTTTCTTTTTATTTAAAACTCCTTCTCTGTGTCTAATAGCACATTGCAGAAGATACTGAACTTGCTTTCAGTGTCTTCTTTGGGAAGAATGAGGAACAAGAGGATTCGACTTTTGCAGGTATCCAAAAAGTGACTTCTCTTTTTTTTTTTTTCTTTTGGAGTCTTCTAAATACCAGAATAAAGTTTTCTAATATATATCTATGCTTTTCCCAATATTTCTTATTATCCAGTTTGCTATTGTGGCCATGGCTGAACATTTAAGTCCCAACATACTTACTGTAGATTCTTTATAAAAATTAATATCCATATAGTTACCCATGCTGAAAAAAAGTAAGTAGCTGTGAGATAAGCAGAACTGGTCATATCACTACTTTAAAAAAAACCACCATTAACAGAAATAACTTAAATAATAGATTAAAGAGAATAATGTAGTTTAGGACAAGCATATGCAAAGGATTTAATTTATCAGTTCAGTAGCTATGAGCTGCAATCATCTTGACTCAGGACAAGGAGAAAATTTTAACATGGTACAATTTAGAGTGATCTTTTCTTAATTCTTTTTTACCGTTCCATGCTCCCACAGAAGAAGGTCAGAAAATGGCACTTTAAAGCAGCAACATACATTATGTGTCACTGCAATACAGCCATATACTGGTACACAATTATTACAGCACCCAGAATGTCATTCATTCAAAATATGCTTTGCCCAAAAGGCATTGGGTAATGTTTATTTTTACGAGTAGTAAAATATCCTTTACTCTCCAAGTATCACTTAGCTACACATTCAAATTCACTCTGCTGTGTTTTTTAAGAAGGGAAACCTACTGTTGAGATTTAATATCATCTACACTCAAACTCATTCCAAAGTTACCTTTGTGTCCAGGAATTGATGTAAGCAAATATCTTGAGGGCATGTTCCTTTCTGAGCTGCAACCCATCAGCACCTTCAATGTCTGATACTGAAGAAAACAAAAACACATTGATTTAAGGAAACAAACACCATGCAATTGCTCTATTTATATTAGAAATGATCCTTGATACCATGAAAAATAAATAAATATATTCTGTAAATACATTTTTAGAGCAGAAATGGAAGTTTTCAACCAAATCTACAAAATTATAGCTTCACTAAACAGAGGTAAGGTACAACTAACCTGAAAACAGAAACCACACAGTCTTCTTGAATACTGCTGTGAAAATCAGTGATTGAGAACAGCCTCTTCTAATCCTCTTCTTAAGAAATACTCTCCCTAAGTTTCACTGGGAACTACTACTGATGCATGTGCACTTTCAAATATGAACTTCCTTCAACAATTTTATTCATTAACCAGTTTGGGGGTTTTTTGAGGGTACTTTTTCAGATTTTGGAAATTTGCATTTTGAGATGACCCAAGTCCTTCTTTTCCTGATCAGTTAAATATTGGGGCAAATAAATAAATAAAACAAAAAATACCCACCACAAGAAAACTATCAAGATAAGAACAATGCAGAATGTATTTTTAAAGCTATGTCAGACTAGCTAATCCCATACTAAGGCATGGGATTCTGTCTATTGGCCACAAACATTTCTCCAGCTATCAATGCACAATTCTCATTTCCCAGTCCTAAATTCCATACACTTTCAAAATTATCTTGTTGCTATGCAAACTGAGGAAATCAGCAATTCCTTTTAAGATCCTTAAGTTCACTATTTCATTTATAACAAAAATCAGTACCCATTTCCATTTTTCACATTAAATTTCAAGTATTACATTTTTTAAAATCTACTTCACACATTTTTCTGCATCCAGCTTTGTGGGAAAAGTTCTCTAACAAGCAAGCTCTTCAGAATCCCTACCTCGACCTCTTCCAATTTCAGTCTTGAGAGGTCTTCACTATCTATCAATACAGGTTCCCCAAAAATAGAGTTAATGAAAGTCTGCTGGCACAGATGCAAAAGTAAGGTTGAGAAGAACGACTTCAGAGAATAATGACACAAAACGAATACTTCTTTAAAGTAAGATTACATAAGCACATTCATATATACGCATGCACACAAATATGAAAATACACAAAAAGTAGTCCCTCGCTTGGATACCATTAAATTTTTTAAATCACTTTTCTGTCTCACTCCTAGAAGGCTTTAAAGATCCCTTCATAATACTGGACAAAGTAAAAAATTGACAAGCAGATTATAAGACCATTATCACTCTACACTCTTTTTATTTTAAACACCACTAATTACCATGAAACTTGCATTCTCTTACGGCGAAAGCACAGTGCTGAAGAAACCAACAACTCTGGCAAACAGCTTAGGTCAATCTGACCACAAAAGACAGATCCTTTATTATAGATATTATCTCAAAAGACTCACCCAGCATAAAAGATTCATAAAACCTTCCTTCTCCAATTTTTGCAAGCATTATTTCATTAAGATTAATTCCTTCAAATTTCAACTGGTCTTATTTACTAATGATTGCTAATTACATAGCGGCTACATATACTATTTCCTTTTGGTTTTGTGTAGAGAAAAATAGTATTGTTCTTGTTCCTGTAAACACTGAGGAAGCTCAAAACAGAAACAACCACATGGAGGCTGCAGGTTTCCACTGAATTTAAGGCGATCTAAGTCTTTGCCAGTACTAAGAGAGGCAGGGACACATCTGGGAGGGCTTCTCCTACTGCACCTTAATTGAAGCTCCCTCTTGTTCTGAGCAGAAACAATATTTTGCAGCTCAGCCAATTTATGTCCTCACACCCAACACTTAAATCTTAGACTTCTGAGCTCCTGGCTTACTCTGAATATCAACTTTGTAGATACTCAATTTACAGCACCTGTCTTTAGGGACATGTGCATCTTGAAATACACCAATCCCTGGTTATGAAACTTTTCTAATATTTTTCTTAATTAAAAAAAGTACAAGCAGAAAAATAACAGCAGCAACTGCAGCCATTATCATTCCTGTGCATTTGTTGGTTTTAGTCAGTTCTGTAAGGACCTTCTTGCTACATATAATCTCATTGCCAACAGGTGATGTCTCTCCCTTCAAACTACTTCACTTCTGTCTTGAGTGGCCAAGTTAAAACACTCATCCACTTGTAAATAATTTCATCCTTTTATTCTCTCCGATATTCAAGCATGCCACATGCCTAAGATCCTCCCTGGTCTGCTGTCTCCCAAGCCTTCCACACTTCGTGTTTCAAACTCGACAGAAAAATTGTGTCCAACTTCTTTCAAAAAACTTCACTGTGACAAAGGCCTTGCAAAGTGATTTGGTAGATAAGACTTTCCCCTACTTTCATATCCAAGGAAGCAATTCCCACAGGATGCAGTAAGCCACACTTGTGTGCTCCGAGAGCATAGGAAGCACATCAAAGTGCCAACTTGTGTGCTCTCATCAATAAAAATTGATATGTGCTCCAGAGCTTTACAGCCAGTCATGCCATGATTTATTAGTATCTCTCTCAACAGTAACACTGCAATCCTAGCCTCAGCTCCTTAACCTCCTGTCTCCAGTGGCTGCTTCTTTTTCCAGGCTCTTACAAACTAGTAATGTCATTCCTTAATTTACTCCTGAACTCTCTGTGCTCAACTTTCTTCTCCTGCCTTAAATTTTCTCTAGCAAATTTTTCTTCTCAGTTAAAGCCTCTTAGAACTTCTCACCTTCCAGTCCTTTCCCCTCTTACTTTACACACATACAAACACCTTTGCCCTGCACTAGCTCCAATTTCAAAATCAACATAACCCAATTCAAGTCTACACTACTAACAGCATCCATAGCCATGCATTTCAACTACTCCAGCAACCACTAGAGCTCTTGCAGGAACCCAGAAAACCAGACTGAGAACTAAGTAAATCCATCTTACCCATTCTAACCAAAACCCACCCACTTCTTTGTTGGCTTTGTAAGGCCCTGAATAATCAGGGTGGCAGCTATGTAAGCAGGAGAGGCTGGGAAGGAAAGCTCAAGCAGTGTGAGGCTGAGAGAAGTAAACACCTTTGTAGTGACTGTAAAGATTAATTACCCCACCTGGAGTAACTTCACCCTAATACTGTTCATCTATAGGCAAGGAAGCTGAAGATGCAGTTACTATTATTAGATTATGGAAAAAACAGAATGTTGAAGGCCTTGAACAGATCCATCTAAGACAGAACTAACCAGCAAGAAAGATGACAGACTGGTATGTAGGTAAATTCCAGCTAAATATATTCTACAAATATGATGTAGGAAATGGGGTCTTTCTGCACACTTGCAATGTCTCATTTTACTGAACCTTTACAAGATTGTTTAGAGATCTCTTGGTCACAGCAACACCATATAAGAAAGAACTGAGGTGCTTAACTGATAATTAATTGCTTGACTTCTTCCAACATATTCTACTGTTTAAGTTTTCAGATGCTCCTTTAAAAAAAAAAAAAAAGACATACTTAAAATGAAATTACGTAGTCAAGTCGCTGATGAGAAGCCAAAACACAACAGTCAAAGTAAAAACTGAAAACATTTAAGAAAAAGAAAATTTCCATGTTTCTTCTGTTTCTCATTCTACTTTGCTAGCTTTAAATTAAACCTGGGTGATTTACCTAACCTTCAACAAAAGAATGATTTGTTAAAAGTGTATTACACTACAAGAAACAAGAGTTTTTCAAACTAAGAAAAAAACTTATTCATAAAACTACTAAACCAAAAAATTTACAGAAGATGTGAAAAATTTAAATGGACTGCAAAGAAAGGGACAGTATAATTTCAACTATGGACAAACAAAGCTGAGATCACAAGTGCATTTTGAGCAATAACTTCAGAGCTAAAGGAACAGACTGTAATTAGACCTCAAGAACAACTACCATGCTAGACCTGAGAGGAATATGTTACATCTGAAGGTCACTTATTGAAATAAATAAAAAATCAAATGGCAACGAAAAATAATATATTTAAGTATACTTCATCTACTTTCAAAAACACAAAACAGTAAAACATAAGCATAAAAAAAATCTTTAATATACCTAACTGTAATGTCTACATATTCAAAACTCTAATGAGGTACAGTTGCATAGAGATTCTGTCTGTTCCCTCCCCCTCCTTCCCCAAGCCTCATCTGGTGTCAGCTTCTCATGGGAAAGAGTAGATCACTTTCAAAATGGACATTATTTTCAGAAATTGTTCCCTGATGCAGGCTAAACAGAGGAAACAAGAGGCCTACACTAAACAAAATTGTATTAGGGACAATAACACTAATCCTGAAAGAAACGTATACATAATCTTCTGTATAATACCATTGTTCAAACAGAGAACTAGCACAGTCTTTTATACACATATGCATTGAGGTATTTGGAGAAGGTTTTTTTTATTATCAACAGAAAATAAGGTGATAGCCACAGAGCTTAGTATCTCCCATTCATTTTCCACTTTTCTCTATTAATATTCTTCCTTTTATTTTTTACTATAAACAATTCATGATGGCCCAAGGTTTATTCACCAGAATTCTTCAAACTTTTACAAAGCCATCTTTGAAAAGTATCTAGAAGGACTGTGCCAACTTCAAGTTCAGTGGCTGTAGCTGAAATGTCCAGGCTTTCCTACAACTTCCTAGTAAGGAAAAAAGGTATTCTTTCCACTCCTCAGTCTCCATAAACCAGAAATGTCCCACAATACTGTCTACATACAGATAGCCAAAGAACACTGCAATACTATTTTAGAATGTCCTCTGACAAAAAAACCAAGATATTTTTCTTCCATATTAGAAATGCTGGTCAAATGCCAGGTTAACATAAGAAAAAATCAGATCTATAACAAAATACTGTAGTAACAAGAGTTCTATAACCGTAGAGTTGAGGTGCTTCTGAGTGCCTTTATCCTTTTTTATGATACCAAGTTGTCAACTCCTTCCACCCTTAGCATATCACTAAAGCATACCACTATGGATATCTATCACTATCCTCTAACTCACCTGAATTGATTTAAGTCTGAATCAAACTCTGAAATTATGGTATTTATAAATAATCTGACTAGGTAAATATATTACTTTCTTGCAAGTTTCTGATTACAAACAAAGCATATCTGCACTACAAAGCAAATATAAGAGACAACAAAATAGCTTAAAGACAGGAACTAGTAACCCTTTCAAAGTCTCATTTGCTTAGAAAAACAGTCATCAAGTTACTGATATATGTCAGACACAAACTTTTGAACATAAAGGCAATTTCAATAAATCTGACAAAAGTTTGCAAGTCTAAACTAATCTGTGTTCTTATGAATCAAAATACAGAAGCTACTCAACAGAGTAAGGAAAAAGCCATTACAGCCAGTCCCCTGACTATTCCCAGAATTAGTAATCTGAGAGTTATTCAGCACCTGCATATCTTCTTATAATGACCAGGAGATTAAAAGGGACCAAGTAGTTTTAATTCAGTATTCCAACACATAGCATAGCTACACAATTGGTAGTAGCACAAGCCTTGGCACGTTCATGAGATGGAGAGTATCTGTAAGATATAACTTCACCAGAACAAGGCAAATCAGCTGGTTGTAGGTAATTGCTACTTTTATCACTCTGTTCCCCTGCAAACATCACCAAGTTCTCTCTCTACATTCCCCTTTCCATTCTATCTCCCTCATCTTCTCCAGCAAACATCCATTTTCCTTTTACTGTAATACTCTAATGGAGCCCAGAGCAAAACAGAAGTTGACTCCAAAAAAATGCATGAAATTTAAGAACTGCCATCTTTCAAAAGCAATGCCATCTGAAGGTTTTCAGCATGCTAGGTAACAATTGCTTTGGGTTAAAATGCCCCCTTTAGAATGGCCATATTTGTCTACCTAAGCCAACAGTTATTCTTATTAAGACCATCTCATGCTTTTTACCTGCCACAGCAACTGCTTCCAAGAAGAACAGTTCCACACGAAATTATTTTAAATGCAGCCAGATCTCAATGATCAGCTGATAATTTCCACAGAACACAGGATTTGGTTCTACCCAGAACTACCTAGATGAATTATACTCTAAATCAAAATAACTGTGCTGTTTCATTAGCCAGTTAAGGTCCAGAAGCAGGACTACCAATTTCAGACAAAGTCTCAGCTATTATGCCACATGAAGCCACGCTGTTCCCACATGTTAACCATTGCTTGAAGTTCACAAACCCTGAATCCATGCAGTACTATCTAGCAGGAGAAATTTGATTTGGACTAGATGGGAATGTGAAATACCCAATTCAAGCTGGGTTATGACACTCACAGAAGCAACAGTATCACAGGAAATGTGGAGCAGCATGGACACAGAAAAGTATGACTACCATCAAAAATTCAGAGAGCAGAATGTGCAGTGCAAGTAGGTATGGCAGTTTTGATCAAACACTGGTGCAGATCTAAGATCAGCTTGTGGGTGATATGACTGTGAAAGGAATAAAAAATGGACCAATCTGCACATCACACTGGCTTTGCTGGCCCAAGATGAGACACCAGGAGTCTCATCACCGTCCTTTTCAACCTCTCAGCTTCTGGAAGGGCTCCCTGATGCCACCACTGCACAGCAGGAACACACAAAGCCTGTTCAAGGATGGTGTTATGTCCAGGATGTTGCATTTCCATGGGAGCCTGAGGGAGGGGAGCAGCAGCACAGGTGAGTCTGGGTCCAGCAGTGTTTATCAGCTCTGGTTTAGTGTTAGCCTTGTCAGATGGAAATCGTCTATGATCTATGGCATCTTTGCACTGCACTGCCTGATGTTCTGTTTTGGTTTCACAATCACAACATGATTTTTGCATACAGGGATATTGCAGCCCCGCCCCCCTCCAGAGAAGGGAAAGTTAAATACTATTTCCATACAATGAAGTCTGCTTGTCATCATAATATTTTGACAATGGCCACTACAAGTTACTCAAATAATTGATGCAGAATTGGACAAGCACTGCATAAACCCAGAAATTCCTAGCATATCACTAATTAACCCAAGATAAATTTTAGATTTATGGTTCACACTGTCAATGCAGAAACTATTGCTCTGAAGAACTCCTTACCTTCTATTTAAAATAGAGTACTTTACATGTTATTCAAGGGAAAGACTGCAAGTAACTTCAAAAATAATATATCACTACTTGAACTACTCTGTTGTAAACTTTTTAATAAAATATGACTTTAATGTGAAAAACATAGAAATTAAAGTTTATCAATTTGTTAGGTAGAACAAAGATCTAATAGCATGAACAAGGTTTCAAAACTAAAGAGGTTTCCTATTAGTCTTAATTATTAGTCTATTAGTCTTCCTATTAGCCTAAAAGTATCAAAGAATGCAAAAAATTAAAGCATGTATTCCAGGAAGAATTCTCTTTTCAGGAGACAACCCTGCAAATTAGTTCAACTGTACTACTTGGCACACTGTGAATCAGCTACAGAAAATAGCAGCAGCTTTTTCCACACAACCAGAAAAAAAAAGACAAGAGCCCATGACTGAGCCACCACAGATAGTAAGAAGCAACAGGTTACCAATAGATCTATAACAAAATCACCTGATGACTATGCTCCAGGTTTTAGGGACAAAATCTGCTAGAAGAGAATATGATTAATTTACTACTTAGGAAGTATATTTGAGCCTGCTTAAGTAAGGAGATAAGACAGATAAATGGGCAATGGGTCATAACGTGAAATGGAGCTTCAGGAAGTTTTTGCAGAAAGCCCAAGAGCAGCTTCCTGAGCATTTTAGCTCCAACACATTATTTATTTTCATAAACACAGACGCAAGCAACCCACATTCAAAAAATGAAAATAAGATATTCAGAAATGCAAGCAGCGAAGTTGTATTCCCTCTCAATTTTCAAACATAGGCTCTAGCTTTGTCACACTAAATAAACTATGCTTAACAATTCACTGAAACACATGGCTTATTCAGTAATCTATTGACTAGCCCATAGTTAGATTTTTTTCCTGAAAGCTAGCAGATTAAAATAAGAGAAGGATAAAGGCATGTCTACTGGCTGTAAAAGTATCTCCAAACCCTGCAGTCATGTTTCTTGTCAAGCAGCCCCCCTATCAGAAAATGTACTTACAGATGTCCTTTTGCTATAAACGAGTATTTTGCAAGTCACATTATCAGCAAGTGCATTTGCACCAATATCTGTAACTATGGCTAAACACAATGTATAAAGCCAACTCATGTTGGAAAGATTCAAACTGGCACTGTTAAGATTTGGTGAGTTTTCAAGTTAGTGATGAAAATTTACCTCAAATCTGATCAATTTGATCAGACTGTACCTTCTTTAAATATTACATCAGCAGATGAAGCATCAAGACTTACGCTTTGAAATACTTTGTGATTAAAAATTGCATTCCAAAGTATTAAGAAAAAAAGTGACTCAGAGAAATTTAGTTCCTCAGGGGTCGGCTCTAGGTCCAGTGCCTTTTAACATCTTCGTCGGGGACACAGACAATGGCACTGAGTGCACCCTTGGCAAGTTTGCAACCACACCAAGCTGTGTGGTGCTGTGGATCCACCTGAGGGAAGGGATGCCATCCAGAGGGACCTTAGCAGGCTTGAGAAATGGGCCAGTATCAACTGCACGAGGTTCAACTAGTCTAAGTGTAAGGTCCTGCACCTGAGTTGGACCAATCCCAGGCAACATTACGAGCTGCATACAGAGTGGCTTGAGAGAAGAACCCCTGGAGAGAAGAACTTGGCGGTGTTGATTGTCAAAAACCTCAACATGAGCTGTCAGAGCACTCAGGCAGATCAGAAGGCCAACTGTATCCTAGGATGCACCAAGAGGAGCACGGCCAGCAGATCGAGAGGTAATTCTC